>LOEQ01000112.1:204448-217466 GCA_001685075.1 Bramus lutescens | reverse complement strand
CCCGGGACTGACTTGCTTCAAAGTTCTCTCATTTCTGTGGTGTGCTGGAAAAAAAAGTATCTATTCTCCATCATTTAGGAGTTGCTACTCAACATCTCTTAGAAAGCAAAGAACAGATCAGAATCTAATCTCTTTTGAAAGACCAAGGAAAACCTAGAGAAGAAGGCCTCTAGAAAACAGGAGCATTGAAAAAATATATCTGTGCATCTGTCTATCTATCTGTCTTCCATCCATCCATGTATCCATTCACCTACTTACCTACATATCTACCTACTTACCTTCCTACCTATCAATTTGTCTGTCTCTCTCTGACATTTATCTCTAATTTTCATTTGCTAGAATAATGCAGGCTGATTATAAAATTCAAGCATTGTAGGGATGTATAGCATAGAAATCAGTGTTCTCATTTAACATCCTCTACACTTTCATATCCAATAGCATGCATTTTTACCAACTTCTTTTTTCCTTTCTGTTTAAAAAATATGCTCATCAAACTATAATATCCTTGTATACATGTATGAAAATGTCACAAGGAAACACACTATATAGAATGCCAAAATTATTACTGAATATTTTGCTTTGGTTTGTGTTAATGTTGCTTCATTTGTAGTTCCAATTTATTGAATTCTGTGGCTAAGGAGTTTAAAATTCTACATATGTACTATTCTGCAGCTCTTTATATTTTACATTCAATGTTGTCAATTTTTCCTTTAAGTATCTTTAATGATTAAGCTTAAGCATCCTGCTTTGACATGCTGGTCATTTTCATATGTCCTAAACATAAATTACCATAGTAGAAATTTTAGAATAAATACCAAAGAATAATTTCATCGTTGACAAGGGACTGGAAACTCTGAGGCATGGCAGCCTGCCCATTGCCAAGCTAGATATAAGATGTGAATCTTCATAATTTTTTCCTTAGCAAAATTTGGTTAGTGTTCAGTGAATATACCATCTTTATTAAAAATCAAATCTCTTGCTGGGAATGGTGGCATACCACACTCTTAATTCCAGTACTCGGGATGCAGAGGCTGATGGTGCACAGTAAGTTCTAGGACAATGGCTTCCATTGTGTAGACCTTTTCACATTCACATTTCCTAGGGTAAATCAATTCTCCCTCCCTCNTCCCTCCCTCCCCTTTAAATGTGACTACTAGTAATTTTTACACTGTTTAGGTGGCTTTGTGTCTTTGTGGCTTGTGTAGCAATTCTCTTGGACAGCTCAGATCTAGCAGTTAATCAACTATGTGCAGCCATTGTTCTGGGGTTACTTTAAACACCTCTCTATGGCATGTGTGTTACTCTAACCAGATTAAAACTTGTATCACCAGCCATAGTAAAGGTGAGAGTTCCGTGTAGACTTGGGATGCGAAGCATCTGAAATTTTGATCATTGGTAGGAATGCTTTTGGTGTGATCAAATCAAGGGTTTCCTTCAACAGTGGACCGAGTAATGATTGCAAACTAATTGCAGCAAGCATATTGCACTTTGCTTTGCAGTAACAGCTCCCTACCAGCTGTTTCCTTTAGCAGTTGTTCATTTCAAGTAGGTACCAGCGTGCTGGAGTGTGAGATGCTAGAGCGTAATTTCAATTCTTTGCTTAAAATTGAGATTTGTCTTTTTTTAAAAAAAAAACAAACAAACTTTTTTTTTTCCTCAAGGACTCTTCAACATCTACACAGCTCTAAGGCTAATTTCATCACACCCTTTCTGGTCTCCTTTATTTAAGGAAAAAATCTTTTGAAGATTATATGCAGAATGGTACAAAATCTCAAGTTTAATTAAGCTTTAGCAAAAATATCCTTTAACCATTACATTTGTTTCTTGCTTTATTCCCTCATAGCCTGCAACTCTTCTGAAGTACACTTTCAAGTAGCAATTCAATAGAGCCATTTAGAGTAGTCGTTACTGTAGATTAAATAACTATTCCCATATGGCTCATGAAATATATAATCTGCACTCCTCTCTGGATAATAAATACAGTAAGTAACTGCTTACCATCCCTGAGGCCATCACTTTTGTCTCTTCTTGTGGGTTTTTCTTTATTATCTATCAATGAGTCTTTGCATTAACTCGTTCTTTGCAAGAAACACTCCATGGGCTTATTGCTACAGAGGGAAGTTGACCCAGATTCCTATTGCCCCAGGAGGCTTCAGGTGACTGGTACTGATACGTGGAGTTTATTGAGCCCTTGCTATGTGGTTGGTGCAAAATATAGGCATGATGCTTACTGATTCATGAGCATAATACCAGGCAAACTGCTTCCTAAGTGTTTTGGATGACATTACTATTCACGTAGAGTCTGGGAAATGTAGATTCAGATTGCCATGGACAGTACAAGGGAAAACAAGAAAGTCTGGCCTCGATTTGTTTGACTCTTAAAACCATTATCTTTGCTGTTAATTTGGGAGCGTCACACAGCTGTGAGTACTTCAAGACCTGTGCCGACGGACCCACTGGTGGGCCTAGATCATCATATTGTGACGCTTGTTTAGACATGTCTTGCTCTCCTAGGATTTTTGCTTATATGTGTTCTAGGTTGTATAAAGTAGACCAGTACAATGACATAGGCAGGGCATAGCTGCAAAAGATTATAGATGTTGGAAATACTTATTTTCCCCCATACATTATCCATCACCAACACCCTCCTAAATTTTGCTGGAATCTTGGGAGAATGAAGGTGATCCTCACCATTCATGCACAAACTGTAGCCCACAAGGTGACTGGGCGTGATTCAAAGCACAGAGTTTCTAACTGATGGACTATCTTGAGAAGAGACTTCTTGTTCTCTTTACTTTACCATAAGAGAAGCTCCAGGATCAGGAGGTTCTCTCTCTCTCATGGCATTAACAGACAACTTCTCACCTCTCATCCCAAGTGAATTGAAGTCATCAGCACTCGGCTACTGCTGCCTGTTACTGCTACCTATTTTCAGCCTGCCTTGGATCTCTGCTTCCGGTACTGACACTGTGTAAGTCCCGGAACTGCCTGATGAACGGCTGCTCGTCCCACCAATCATGCTGGCTCCAGTGAAGCAAAGGAGGCCAACGTGACTTCTACTGCCTTAGTCTTTAATTATTCCCCACAAAGGACACATAGTTATTTTCTGCACAGCAGCCTTTGCTGAAGGTTGGTGTCTGAGGAGGAAGGTCATGACAATACAATACACTACAAAACAATAGATATTAGTTATCACCAGAAACCAAAGAAAAAGGGAAATCCCGGATTCCTTGATATAAGAATCACCATTTTCTCCTAATTCATTTCCTTAAAAGTTGTGTCTGAACACTGGTATGTCCTGTGCTCTTAGGGATCCGAATGTCCACAAATTCAAGAAGGCAGGGAAGATGTAATCTGTAACAAGAGTGGGGATTCCCAGAGTGGGAATGACGAGACAATGAGGATGACAAGAGGTCAGGTCATTCAGAGGTCTGTCACCACAGTGAATCAATCCAGACCAGAGCTGCTGAGTCACAGTGCCAACTGGAGCAACTGGATACCAGCAAAATGGATCCAAGAAAAATGTTAGTGGCCCAGTTAGGAGAAATAAGGTCCCCCCCCTTCCCAAGAGTTTCATCTTGAGCTGAGGCTGGAGATATGTGTTACAATATTTGCCTAGCATGCACAAAAGTGTAAGTAAAAAAAAAATCTCAGGACTGCATCGATGCTCAGTGGTTAAAGGGGACTTGCTGCTCATATCACTATAATAGACACCCTTTCTTTCATAAGCTGGGGTAGTTATTAAACTTAAGGAAGCTAAGAGTCATCCTGAGATTGGGTGACAAATTTGGAGGTCAAGATGTTGATTGTATATGAAAAGATCGACTTTGTTTCTCTCAAGAATGAAGGATGAGTTAAAGAGGATGGGGTTTCATGTTCTTTCTAACCACAGTTAGGTCCCAAAGCTCACTAATGCCAGGTGATGCAGCCTCATCTGAGTGAGGGAGTTCTCCACATGTTTTATCATTTGATCTGTGTATCTGTGTGCTCGTAAAAAGGGTACCACAATGGGGAAGAAGGGGTATTGTTTCACAGAAAGCTGATGAGCTAAAGGTTAGAACGAACATGCAACTACACAGACTAGACATGCATTACGCAGAACACTACAAAGCCAAGTACAAAGTTTGTGAGATGCACAAATTTTGCAGTCACCCATCCTACACGTGATTTCGAATAACACTGATGAAAAAGCCCATGGCCCTTTGCCAGCCTTGGAGGGTCACGTAATAGGTTTGACTGAGAACGAAATCATTGCCGAATTTGGCAGCAGGGGAGTCGCTCATTGCTTAGTACTTACTCTTCAGTCGCTGCTGTGAACCAAGAAATAAATATGGGTTAGCGATGTGGAGAGCAGAAAATAGCACAGAAGGACCGAGAATTGCTTTAATTTCCTCTGCACTTGCCCAAAAGTCAGCAAATGTTCTTGAGCTCCTTCAATAGGGGCAAAAGATTTCGGGGACCGATGTTGGCTGCTGTTGTCGTTCAATTTGATTTTTCTTTACTGATTGAAAAAAGTCCCCAGAGTGAGGTATTCATCTGAGAGCCAAATGAAAAATTAATATAGCTTAAGGAATCAAATTAATTTCTTTCCGTCAGTGTTTCACTCACTCTTAACTCTTGACTGAGCCCTCTCCCCTTCGTGCCTCTCTTCTCGCAGAGAGAACCCATTAAGCCTTTTTATTTATTTATTGTTAATGAGTTCTCTGTTCTCTCCTCTCTTTGGCCACCTGTGCACAGAGCTGGTACAGGTCCAGCGGTGGGCCTCATTTTTCTTGGGCAGGAATTACACAAGCGTGGGCATATGCTAAAGTTTCACGGGGAGAAATGTGTGGGAAAGGCTCCTCGGTGTTTTGAAGGAGTCGAAAGGCCTGCATGGAGCTACAGCTCCATAGCCAACCACACTTTGGAGCATAGAAGGGACAAGAGCCAAATGGAAAGATGCCCCCGGGAGCCAGTGAAGACGGCTAGTAGCGGGACATAATAAATATCTTTGTGGTGACCGTTGCATCAGGTTTCTTACTTCTGGCAGCTGACGCACAACTGTTACCTTTGGCTCCCTGGCTGCACATGAGAGTCGAGCCCTACCCAACATTCCCCAGGATGTAGACTTCACAGTACCCCACTCCTCTACCGTTCCTGGTAGAACTGGTCCCTAAATTTAAAAATAACTTCCTGTCCTACATTTCCCTTTTGTTTTTCTTTCCATTTAACTTAATCTCAGCAATTATCTTGACAGGTTTAAAGTAAAGCACTTCATTCACGTAATAAAATTTGATTGACACTTTTAACGTGCGGAAGAGGTTAAGATGTTGCTTTAGCGTTAATAAACCTCTAAGCTTCGCGTAGCAAAATCCAAACACACGTTTAAAAGACTGGATTCAAAAAGCCATGAAAAGATCCTTAACTATTACCAGGAAAACTTGGCCTTAATTACTGTGAAGGTTTGTTTTGAATTTCTCATATTTATTTTTAATAGATTTTGAGGTATTATATATGTGGTAAGACATACTTTCTAAGTATATGGTTTGATAAGTTTTGACAAATATATGTATATAATCTAATAGCTCACTACAGAAAGTTCCCTTTGGATCTTTGGGGGTCAATTTCCTCTCTCTGTCCCCTCTAAGCCCCTCATACCAAGCCGCAAATATAATCTACCATGATAGACTTAGTTAGAATGACTGAATAACTTCACATAACTAAAGAGATACTACTTTTTACATCTGGCTCATTTCTCTCAGCATAATGTTGCTGAGTCTTCCATGCTATCCCATGTTGTTGGTGTTGCCAATATCCTGAATTTATCTAGTTGGGGAGACATCCCCCAGTGTGGGTGACACCACTCCCTGGCAGGAACCTGGACTGTGGAAGTGGAGAAAGAGACCTGAACAACAACCTGCATTCATCACTGTCTGCGTCCTGGTTGTGGATGGGATGTGATGAGCTGCTGCCAGCCCCTGCTGCCTTGATTTCCATACAACAGTGGACTGGACCTGTATCTGTGAGTCGCAATGAGGTCATTCTCCTTTAAGTTGCATTTGGCAGAGTTCTTTCTCCCAGCGACAGCAAACAAATTAATGTGGATGTGTTGTTAGTTTGCCACTTTAAATTTTGGACTAATATTTTATTGCATGAACAAAGCCCTGTTCACTTACCACTCACTGGAGGATACAGAGGCTTTTCCAGTATTTGACTATTATAGACTAACTTGGTATACATTCTTGAAGAAATGTTTTGATTATGCTTCTTTCTCTTGAGTTTTATCGGTAGTTGTGGTCACAGCTGTATGTTTCCAGGGTCTGGTCTTGTATTAAAAGAATTGAAAATAAGGCACATACAGATTTGCGAAAGAAGTGATGTCATTTTAGTTGGAGCAAAGCAATGACACATATTAAAGAGCATTACACTGTCAAGACTGACAACTAGCCACATAAGTAAGCGAAATTATAGGCAGAATAATAAATAAGCTATAGCCTTGGATCTCTTTTTTGTGGGGTCAAGAGAAGAGATGCTTGGTTACTAAGGGGTACCATTTGGGTGGCTCACGATTTTGATTGATTAGATTATATAATCATTTCTCTACTATGAATGTCACCTCCCATAATACATTCAATTTTAATCATACTCACACCCAACTATGTATAGGCCTAAGATTGTACATAAGGGATTTTCTCTAAAAATATTGACAGAGGACACAGTTTTACCTTACTGCACACACACCCCAGACAGTTCAGGCTGGGTCAGCCCTTCTGTACTTCATGCCAAGGTGTGTTGGGAATATACATGAATAGAAACTGCATAAATTTGACAACTGCCCGGGATGAAGAAATTAAAATTATTGCTCAAGGATGAGAATATATGTTCCTTGATGCAGATGGGGCCTGAGGTCTCAGAGAGGTAGGCTCATTGTTTGAAGAAGAATGAATGTATGTATATGCCGGGAAAGGAACTAGGCTATCAAGTTCATTACTTATAAGAGTTGGAATAAGTGCATGACCCAAACCAAAATGGGGTTCCAGGGTATTAAACTATGTGCTGCCCCTGGGTCATATTGGAAGTCTGTGTATAATTCTGTAAAAATAAATAAATAAATAACCCCCCCCCGAAAACAAACTGTGCCCTGTTTCTCATTTTTTTGCCATCTGTGTACAAGTGCTCCATCCCTGAGTTACAGCCTCAGCCTTTGTGACATTCTTCCTAACGTCAGCTATCCCAGCTATCTCAGTTTAATGTCTCCTCAGAGATTAATGGTGGTGATGTGTTTTTGGCTTTGTTTTGTTTTGTTTTTAAATTGTATGTTCATTTTTTGCCATTATGGTCGTTGTTTAAAGTTTTTTCTTTTTAAAATTTTAAGGCCACAATATTGATATAGTTTGAATACTAATTCTTTGTCAAATGCATGTAGAGCAAATCTAGTGTGGGACATTTTAAAAACTGTTTTCTTGATTGCTTTTGTAGAGCAGAAAATTTGCATTTTGATAAAATTCAACTCATCAGTTGATGCCTTCTGTGGCCCAGGAGACATTTATTTGCTACAAAGTTGTGAAAAATTTTTTTCCTTATGTTTCTTTTTAAGGGGTTCAAATCTAAAATGTACAAAGCAGAAAGTCAAATCATGCAACATAAAGTTGGCAAATGACGTGATCACGTATTTGCGCGGAGAAAACATGGGAATAGCCAAAAGACAAATGAGAATGTCCTCAACATGACTGATCTCACTAGGTCCACTCTGGGATGTAACCTCAAAATTCCTAGGGTGGCTGTTGGTCATAAGACAACAGAGAATAAATCTTGGCAAAGATGGGAAGAAAATGGCACCCTAATTTAGTATTGTTGGGATGTAGATTTGTGCAGCCATTCAGCCATGCAAGTGAAGGAACTAGACTATTCCATATCCATTAGAGAGGCTTCTAATAAATTAGCTCTCTGTTCTAGGCATATATTCAAAGGAGAAGAAAGATCCACGGGTTGTGAAGATAGCCACGCTTCCACACCTGTTCTCATAGTGCACCTAACAGGGAAGTGGAAATGGTTAAGGGATGTAGTACACACAATGGGATATTATTCAGCCTTAAAAAAAAATAAGAATCTTCTGCTTAGTCCCACATGGATGACATGGGAGAGTGGTGTGGATTAAGTTAAACAGAACAGACACCAACACTGACCTATGTGTAGAATCTATTTTCAAAGTTAGAATTATTAATATGAAGAAAAGAAGTGTAGGCAGTGGGGAGAAAGATGAAGGTCTAAGGAACTGACGTGGCGACGGGGAGGAAAGAAGTCTAGAGATCTGATGGGTAGGTACCGTGAGAACTGTAGGTAGTAAAATTGTACTGCATTGAAAGTTTTTGTCAAGTAAATAGTGTAACTGCCCCTGCCACACAGAGTGTGAATGTGAGAGACGATCACTGTATTAATCTGGTTACTATACTAATATCATACTGTCAATTTCAAGCATATACAAAACTGTCTACTTTTAAAAAAGTATTTCTTTGGGAAGGTTTACAGTTCAGCCTTGATATTCAATTCTGCTATCCTTTTCAAGTTAAATTATACAAAGATGAGAATTCATTTAAAAATATGAATGTCAATTTTTTCGTCATCATTTACTTTAAAAATGTCCTTTGTCCACTGAACCATGTTGATTCCTGTGGCAAAATCCAGTATTACTGATGTGTGTGAGTTGATAGCTGGCGTCTCAGTTCTGTTCCGTTGATCAACTGGTCTACCCTTACAGTGACCCTACTCTTCCTTGATAGACGTGTTTATGGTAAACTCTGAAGTCAAGTAGCAAAATTCTTGAAACTCTTTTTTCTTTTTAAAAGTCATGTAATCCATTAATATATTTCCATTTGTCATAAAAACGACCTCACTAACTAAAGCAAAGAATCAGCCTAAGATTTGGAATGGAATTTCTTGACTATCAGTTAATATGCGGAGATGTGCCTCAGCAATACTGTTTTTTAATTCATGAACTTTTAAAAGGTTTATTTCTCCCTTTATTTGATCCTTTGATTTCTATCATTAGTCATTGTTTAACTTCTTTTAGTATACAAATTTCTGTGTCTTTCATTAAATCTGTTACTAAGTATTGTATGATCTTTGCTGCTATTTAAAAATATTTCCACATTTTACTTATATACAGATTAAACTGATTTTTATCTATTGACTTTGTCATGCAACTTTGATATGCTCATATTTTAATATAAAAATTTTAGTCTAAAATAGTCAAAATAAAACCATAGTAAACACTCATGTACATATTTATACATATTAATCATGGTTATAATTAATTTTTGTTGTATCACCAATAGGTCCATTAGTTTTCTATATCATTTTAGATGCATTTAAGGTAAATTTCGTATACAAATAAATGTGCTTTATTCTAAACACTTCGGTGTCTGTAGCATTACATTCAATTCAATTCATTTCATATTCTTTTTTACTTTTGGTGAGTTGTATGAATTTTAAATCCTACTATCTACTGTCTTTGAGAAATGTATTTGTGTGTTGTGTGTGTGTTGTATGTGTTTGTGTGTGTTGTGTGTTGTGTGTTGTATGTGTGTGTTGTGTGTTGTGTGTGTGTTGTAGTTCCATGTGCCTTAGTGCATCTATAGAGGTCAGAGAACAACTTTATGTTGTTGGCTCTCTCTTTCAAACTTTATATGGATTCTTTGGATCATACTGAGGTGGTCAGGTTTGTGTTTTCAGGTGCCTCTTCCATTGAACCATTCTACTGGCCCCATGATCCATTTTGACAAAAACCTTATACTTGTATTTCCTTACGTTCCTTCAAAGTCAGTTTCTGTTGCCCTCACCCCCATCCCCTGCAGTTGCTGTCTTTTAAAAAACTATATTGTCTTAGCCTGCTTCAGAACAGTGTACCAACATAACTGTGCAGTATGTATTGTTTACATTCGGGGAGTTTCTTTCAGTCTGCATAACGTTTTGAGTTCCATTCATAATGCTGGATCCATCTTTCCTGCCTTAAAAACTGCTGATCACATTTTGCTTCCGAATATACCTCCTATTAATGGATGTGTTTGCAAACTTTTGTGCCATAAGTAAAATGAGGAACAGTCTTGTGTGAGTAGTGTGCGTGCGTGGGGGGGCATATACGCTCATATCTTTTGAGCAAATATCTCAGAGAAGAATTCCAGGGACAGGTCTATGTTTGGTTGTGAGAAACAGCCAGGCCCGTTTTCCACCGCAGTTTTAACATTCTGCACTCCCACCAACAACGTAAGGAATTTGAGACTGCGTTCCATCCTTGCCAACATTTGCTGTTGTCAGTCTCCATTTTTAACCACTTACACCAGCCATTGCACACCCACTTTTCTCTAATTTCTTCAGTGACTAATGTTTAGCTCTCTTTCTTTTGATTTTCCTTGTGAAGTATCTCCTCAGGCTTTTTGATTTTTACCAATTTGATTATATTTTTGTTACTGAATTATTCCCAGATACCAAACCTTAATCAGATACGTATTTTCCAAATATTTTCTTCCCATTTTTAGCTTGCTTGTTGTTTGTTTTGTTATCATTTGATGAGCAAAATTTTAAATATTGGTAACAAAGTCTAATTTTTAAATTTTTCCTTTGTGTTTATTTTTGTGTATAATGTAACAACACCTCACTAGATTCCAATTTAAGAAAATACTCATGATTTTTTCTGGAATATTATTCTTATATTTTGTATTTAGGTCTATGACTTATCTCTAATTTTATATGCAATAAAGAAAGAACAGAGTTCTTCATGTAGACGTATATATAGTGAAGCATCCCTAGCTAATTATTCTGTTTCCCCAATGACTGTGCATATGCACATTGCTTGATGTCTTCGCATTTCTGATTGAATTTGCCTACCAGCTTGGCACTTTCTGAAACAAGACTGCTGAGTCTGATCGAGCCACAAGACTCACTGTGTGATTCCCGTGGCACTGTCAGTCACTATGTGGTTCTTACACCAGCTCATCATGGTCACTGTGCACCTCTGTATGGGAAGAACTGATCTCAACCCCACATCTTCAGATCCTAGAAGGGAGATGTCTATCCAGTGAGTTAGGTTTCTTTCGATTTAGCTTATCACTATGTTGCGTTCTTCAGTGGACAAGTCTTTGTATCTTAGAAACAAAACAAAGCCTTATTTCAGAGTATTGGGTATGAGAATGTGTCCAGGTGCACATATGGGGACCAAAGGTAAACACGGGGTGTCTTCTAGTGAGCTCCACCTTCCATTTTGAAACCGAGTATTTCACTGAGCCTAGAGCTCAGTGTCTGCCTAAACTGCCTGGCTGGCAAGCTCACAGGATCCTCATTTCCATCCCGCAGGGCTGAGATTACAGTTGTTATTATTATTATTATTATTATTATTATTATTATTATTATTATTGGGGCTGGAAATCCCCACTCAGGTATCACACTTGCATGGCAGCACGTTACACATTGGGCTCTAGCCCCGGCTCTGTATTTTTTTATATTTGTTCTTATTTAA
Organism: Bramus lutescens; assembly: GCA_001685075.1. Taxonomy (NCBI): domain Eukaryota; kingdom Metazoa; phylum Chordata; class Mammalia; order Rodentia; family Cricetidae; genus Bramus; species Bramus lutescens. The sequence goes on along the minus strand of LOEQ01000112.1, from coordinate 205,975 downwards.
ATAATTTTACATTAAAATTTACAATAGCTCTCACACTGCTAAATTCCTGTACTGAATTCCAATAGAGTCAGTCTTTCTTATTTTATTTTATTTTTTAAGTTTCCTTAGAATTTCTGTACAATCATCATCTCATCCGTGAGGAAAATTTTCCTTTGCTGCCTGCCTGTACGCTTTTATTTCTCTTGACCTAGTGCACTTCCTGTAATGCCAATGTAATGCACAACTTTTCACGCTAAGAAAAAGTTCAGTTTCTTGTCAATAAGTATTATGTTAGCTGTAGTACGAGGGGTCCATCTGTTTGGTAGACACACCATTTTCAGTGGAGGAGATTTGCTTTTGGTCTTTGTTTTGTGAGGTACTGCAAAAAGATGTTGGATTTTTTCAACTACTTTTCCTGTAAATACTGGAAAAATTATATGTAGGTATTTTTCCTTTAGTCTTTAAAAATAGTGGTTTCCCATGATTGACTTTTAACCGCTAAAACTCTGACACATTCCTGGGTTAAAGCCCACCTTGTCATGAAGCTGTACCTTTTCTGGTTGTTGTGCCCCATTTGTTTGGGGGAGTTTTCTCTGCTGTCTTTGCAGATGAGTGGAATGGGAATCCTTTGGTGACATAAGGTTCTCCTCCGTTCCAAGGAGTTAACAAAATGGGCGGGGCCCGATCACGTTCCTTTATGTTTGTACATGGTAAGCACAAGATTGGCATGATTCTTTCCTTGGACATGATGAGCTCACTGGGGAAATAAGGTAGACATGGAATGTTTTTCACTTGATGATTTCTGACACTAATCTAATTATTAGATAGATATGCCAATACTTTATTTCTTTAGGACTTGGTTTTGGACAATTTTTTTTTAATTATCCAGTTCTGAGAGAGAGGTGCAAGAAAATAAATCATGAAGATAATAACAAAATCAATAAAAAGAAAACAGATGTACAAACCTTTGGAAGATTAATAGACTTAACAAATCAGAAACAAAACATGCATTATGATTGTATTAAATGAAAGGATATTGCTCCAGACTTATCCACATTAAAAGAGAATTAAGGACATATGATGGGTTGTGCCAATAAATTTGACTTAATTTTACTGTTAAATTTTTGTCTTGTTCCATTTTAAGTTAAAAATTTATATAACTTAGGTGCCAACATTGTTTAGTTGTATGCAGTTGCATAGTCTCCCCAGCATCACTTATTGAAGGGAATACCCTTTCTGTGTTTAATTGTTTTGAATTTTTGGTGAAATTCAATTGTCCTTATTTGTGGTGCTATGTTTTTTTAATTTTCTATTCCATCCCAACAACCTCTGTGTCAGTTTTTGTGTTGGTGTCATACTGCTCTGTTTCAATAGATTCAATGATTTATTTATGATTGGTGAAGTCTGAGTATTAAAATTTGGGTCTTTATTTTCAAACTTATTTTTAACCTGTTCAAGGCCCTTTTAAAACCCATATGGACAACAGTATGGGCTTTTTGGTTTCTTTCTTTCTTTCTTTCTTTCTTTCTTTCTTTCTTTCTTTCTTTC
>LOEQ01000112.1:190921-201075 GCA_001685075.1 Bramus lutescens | reverse complement strand
CAGACAGACAGACAGACAGACAGACAGACACACACACACACACACACAGAGACATGCACACACTGCTCATAGATTAACTGTTCCCAAAATGAAAATCTTGAAAGCTAGACATATTAAAAGAGACTGCCATGACTTTCAAACACCCACTGTGTTCAGGGAACAAGATGCTATTTTAGAAACAGAGAATCTATTAAACAGAAGAGAACATGGCAAAATACACAGTTAGGAAACACAATGGAAAATAAACCCTACCTGACAGTAACCAAACACTGTAAGACTGACTAGAAAGTGGGCGAGCCCCTTATGGTGAAAGTACCCTACGGAGAGACATCAGGAAAGAACGAATCTCCTAGACGAGACAGCTCAGTGTCACATCAATGCCAGAGCCCCACGGAGTCTATATAAAATCACAGTGCAATTACCTTTTGGGCTTTATCTTTTTGACATTATCCTGAGTTTAAAATCAAGTTACATTGTCATCAGTGAAAAGAAAAGGACAAACCTGGAAGAAGAAAAAAATTGCATGGCATTTGATTAAACATTTTAAATTTGTAGGAATATTTTTCAATTAAAAAAACAATGTGTACAAATAAGTCACAGAACATCTAAATAATCTGAAACAACAAACAAAATGATAACATAATTAAAAACATTTAAACATCAAATTGGTAAAGGTAGAGCAAGCACCTTCAGGTCAGCATGGGTTAGAGACATAAATGCTTGAATTTTTCTCTGGCAGTAGTGTGACAGTAAGCTCCCTTCCCCCATCCTTTCAACTGGGGAATTTATATTTAAGAAATAACTAGGAATATTCACAAATATTCACTAATGTAGTGCTTACACCAGAGGCTTTGCGCTGAGGAGATGGCTCAACCAGTAAAGCCTGTGTGGTGTGATCAGTGGATTCTGAACCCAGATTCTAAGGACCCACATGAAGAGCCAGGCAGGGAATGCATGCCTGCAGTCCCAGTACAGGGGGGTGGGTGGGAGGGCGTGGGGGCAGTGGGGTGATAGCGGAGGATCTCTTAAGTCTGCTGGCAGCCCAGATGACTCTGTGAGTTCTGGATTCAGTGAGACCTTCTCAAACAAACTAACAAAAAGAAATGGTTGGGAGAGATTGAGAAACACAACCAACATTGATCTCTGGCTTGAACATACACCAGTTCACACTGGGGCACATACACATGAACACATACACATCCATATACACGCACCCCCAATATGGAAAAAATACAACAGACAAATTTATAATGAAACTTACAAAATATTAAAAATAAGTAATGTTATATGTGGGATATACATATAACATATGTTATATATTGGAATGCTAGACAGTCTTTGACGTTATCTCAAAGTAATGCAGAGAAGATGTTCTTTTTTTTGTCTGTTTATTTGAGACACTGTCTCACTATGCAGCCCTGACTCTCCTGGAACTCTCTAGGTCAACAGGCTGGCCTAGGACTCACAGAGATCCTCCTGCCTCTGCCTTCTAAGTACCTGGATTAAAGATGTGGGTCATCACACCTGTCTAGACAATGCAATTAGTAATGTTGCTTATCCAATGCTATTTCTTTCTGAAAATACAAAAGATAGCATGTTTACAAAAGTGCAAAACTCCTCAAGGGACTGATTGGATGCTCTCTAGGAGGAAGGTTTTTTTGGATTTATTTTCTCATATACATATCTTAACTTTCCAATTAGTTAAACTTTACAAAGAGAGGAGAGAAATGGGTGAAAATATGAATCTCTATCCAAAATATATATGCATAATTAAAATAGCGCTATCCACAGTTTGCAGAAGATATTTATGCAGATAGGACCATGTCATGTAATAGTTCTGAAGTAAGAAGCAACATTACCCTTTGAACATTTGTTTGTGTCTGAGGACATTTTGGGTATTGTAGAAAGGCGACAAAGGAAGTTGCTATTGACGCCTAGTGAACAGAGACAAGAGATGCTGCCAAATGTCCTATCATGACCAAGTGAAAGGTTTGTCCAGTTTAGACAGGTCGGCAGGGCCAGACCAAGAAATATGCAACCCTTTCTTGAGCCACCCAAAGCTTTCTGATCGGGAAAACAGATTGCAATCCCGTTTATGTGTTGTCTCAGCCCTAAAGTGCCATTAACACTGACTTACAGGGGGAGGGACGACTGGCAAGAGGCTGTGGGGCCAGGGGAAGAGGGTAAATGCAGGAGGGTGGTTTCAAAGTAAGCTGTCTTTGACACTAAGGAATCATTGCTAACATTATTGTTTTTCTTTGCTTTGGTGCAGGCTCTGGAGGATTCAAGTGTTGAAGGATTTTGAAGATGCGACATATCCCTTATGCTGTGCATAAGTACAGACTGAGATGTTTCCAGTAGCCTGGCCTCTGCTCTAGTCAGAATAGTGGGAATCGATTTCAAGTACAAATTGCCCTTTCCATGATTTTCCTACTTTTTATTCAGATTGCTCTTTTATTTATTTATTTATTTGGCCTAATATCTAGCAGGTCTCTGTGAAACTAACAGCACTGCTTTCTTTAGCAGGACATTGATAGGCTTTTAATAAAGTACTTAAGCTTAAACTACTTATAAATGTAGATCCATAACGTTACAATGTGACACTTTATGTATAGAACCAAAGTACTAGGACATGCTACTTTATGTCTTGGCTTGCTCTATTTAATAAATAGGGTTTTTTTCTTTATATAAAGTGGATAAAGCACCTGCAATGCAAGCATTGGGCTGTAAATTTGAATCCGTGGAACCTGTGAAAATCTGGGTGACGTAGAGTATGTCCGTAAACCCAGTACTCACACGGCAAGATGGAAGGTGGAGCCAGGAGGACCTCCAGAAACTCACAGGCCAGTCAGTGTGGCTTGTGACAGTTTGATACTGTATCAAACAAGGTGATGGATTATCCTCTAAATTCCACCTATGTACTATGGCAAGGATGCGCACACACACACATGCACACATAGCATATATCCATTTACATTCACATACATCACACACACACACACACACACACACATCATACATGGCCATCTGTATTCTGTCCAATAATCCAAATAGATGCAGGTCAGGGCGTTCTCAGGGACTTCACTTGCATAACTAGATTCCAGCTTACAATGAGATCTCAAGAATCTGATCACTTTTGCCTTCTTTTTTCCCAAGAGCCACATTCTCTCTCTGACAAGAGGAGCAAGATGAGTTCCAACCGACCAGGCGTCACCCGGAGGTCGTTCCTCTAAGATACTCCACACCCTCACGCTCAGGGCGGGCTTCTGTTGTGTGTAACCCCGGTACTTCCTGGCTCACATCAGCTTTATAACTGCCCTTTCTTTTCTCACTATGAGCTCAGGCGGAGGAAAGGGCAGGATGGCATCATATACATCTTATTCAGGCTGGTACATCCAGTTCTTGAATCTCCAAGATAATTGGTCCTGACAAATACTGAGTTGAATGGAGGTACTTACAGATGTTCTCCAATAAAATGAGGGATGACAATACAGCTTTGTGGCCCCAAACCAAGGTGGGATGGGAGTGGGTGCTAAAGAGCATGTGGTAGGTCAGGTAGGCTCCTGGAGCCCCGCCTAAGGCTGGAGGGAGGGGAAGCATGGGTTGGAGAAAGCAAGAAGAGGCAGCTGGGTCTTTGGGTTCCCTCCGGCTTTCCCCTCTTCAGGCTCTGCCTTCCTCAGAGCTCACACCCTGTGGCTAGAACAGCATGCCAAGTCTGGAGGTCTCTTTGATGAACCCATTTGATGACACTGATAACTTTGATGACATTGATATATTTTATGAAGCCATTAAAGAAAGACATCCTGGAGTTCTCTTCAAACAGTTTTTTTTGAAGTGAAGCTTTGTGTAGGCGTGCCAACTAAACGCTTTTGATAAGTGCCAGACTGTCCAATCTACTCATGGCAGCACATAGCCAGCTTTCTTTTCCATGTGTAAGGACAGGACATAGCTCAGTGGTAGAGCACTTGTCCAGGACATGTTTAGCCCTGTACTCCATGTCCAGCCCGGAGATAAAATAGTTTCTACATGCATATGTCTGCATATGAGCTGGGATTTTTAGTGTTAGCTACTGTCGGGATAGAGAAAAAGAACTATACTGTGTTGAGTTGGACCTCAGCTTTATCTTCTGGAGTTTTTGTTTGTTTGGTTGTGCTTATATTTGTCGTGGTTTTACTTTTGCTATGGTCTCCTGTAGCTGAGAATGACCTTGAACTCTTGATCCTCCTTCCTCTTTCTCCCAAGTGCAGAAATTATGGAGGCCCACCACCAAATCCCTTTTCTGTGATCCCAGGGATCAAAACCAAGGCCTTCAGCAGTCTAGGCATGGACTCTACCAGCTGAGCTACATCCCTAGCCATTCAGCATTGTCTGATAACACCTAGCACAGAGATATAAGCTTCTCATGCTGACTAACCTAACACATGCCTTCTCTTTTCATGGAGAAGCTTAATTTCTATACAAGCATTTTGGGAAATGAATGCTGCTTTAAACCATTTTATGTAACTACGTTTATTTAACTTGACTATATACTGAAAAATACTTCTAGCATGTGATTTTGCTTTTTTATCTATAAAAGGGTGGGAAATTTTTGTTTAAAATAAAAGATTCAATAATACAAATGAAGAAGATTCTTGCGGGGAGATGGAGAGGTGGCTCAGTGGTTACGAGCACCGCTGTTGGTTCAGAGGACTGCGTTCAGCTCTCAGCACCCACATGTTAGCTCACATTGCTTCTGACTCCAGTTATAGGGGCTCTGACACCCTCTTCCAGGCTCTCCTGGGTCTCACATGCATGTGACACACATAAACTCATGCAGGAGTATACACAGGCATAAAGATGATAAATAAGCAAATAAATAAGCAACAGCATAATTCTTAGTGTCGTGGTATGCTGACAAATTAAAAAACTGAAGTTGGGATATAAATTATTTAATTTAAAGCAAAAATTGCAAGAATGCTATACCATTGGAAGTAGGAATGGAGCACTCTGAATTTTTTTGTAGCATACAGTATTGTTTTGGCTTGTCAGTAACGTATTTGAGTACTTCATTAGGCAGCATTCTAATAAGTAGGTGTCTTTATCCTGTTTGTTAGAGGAATTATGAGGTGTTTATTGATTATCTCGAGAGATCGGAAGTCCCAGGACAGCTTAACTTTGAAAGGAGGTGTTCTTGTACCCACCCAGTGTAACATCCTCTACTTCTGCTTGCTATTTTCATAACGTTCAAGACATTGGCAGCACGAAGCACATACATAGAGTGGGACGTGGGTCGATCCAGAGGAGTTGAAGGTGATCAACTCGCTCCTTTTGTCAAATGCAAGAGTGAAGTCTTGGACTCTAGAGTCTTCCTTCGGATCCTGACTGTTTCTTAGATTTTTATCCCACATCAATGGCTTTTACCTCTTAAAGAAGGTTCTCAGTCTATAAAAGGAGGGCTAGGTCAGTGTTTCATGATGAGGTGGTACAGTGTGCATCAGAAACATACTGTCTAGGTTGTCATGACTATTACTCAATGTGATGGATTGACCTGTGTCTTTCAAATATGTGTTGTTGTACTAACCTCCAGTACCTCAGATAATGACTTGTTTGAAGGCAGAAATGTGTGTGTAATTAGTTAAGATGAGAGGTTATTGGGGCAAGGTGGGCTGCATATTGATATGATTGTATCCTTGTAAGATGGAGAAAGTTGGGAAGGCAGAGCTTAGGAAGGATACAGTACTGTGACAGTGACAGTGACAGAAATGGGTGATACAGTGACAAGCTAAAGAATCCTGAGATTTCCAGCCCTGACCAGGATCTGGGAAAAGCAATAACGATTTCTGCAGGAGTTTGGGAAGAGCAGGATCTTCTGAGCCCTCAATTTTAGACTCCCCAGCCTCTAGAATTCAGGGAGAATAACTTCTGCTTTAAGCCAGTTTGTAGTCCTTTGTCATGACAACCTAGAGAAATAAACATACAGATTTCCTTTTTTGTCCTGCTCAGTATCAACTTGGTTAAAGCTGGCTTTATACTCCACCACTGTCTTCATGCTGACTTTATGCTATCTTGTGTGTTTTCTTTGTTTAATATGTTTAGAAATATTGGTTTATCCCCAGAGCCACAGACATTGTATGTGTGTATGTGTGTGTGTGTATTTTTAAAATTCATCAAACAAACAAAGAAACAAACAAATACAAAAGATCAAAATAAAACAGAAAAACTAAGACCCCATCTTGAGAGAGGTGGCAAAGATAATTTTGTTCCTTCTGAGTGTCTGAGAAAAGACTAGACAAGCGAATAACAGGAAGTAAGTAGAAGTTGGCCATGAAAACCACTATTTAGACAAGGGCTCAAATGAAGCCTTTCCTTGCCCAAGCCTAGCAACCCTGTGTTTAGGCAGGGAATTTTTGTACCCTACTTTCCATGTTCTCAATATAGGCGAGAAACGAGATCTCATTTGTTTCCCATGACGAGCTCCCAGGTTGCTCTCTTGTCCTCCTACAGAATCACAGAGGTTTGTCATCACAGGGTTAAGTCTTAACTGACCTGTGAGTGAGTATGTGAGGGTGAAAGTTCGCTTTTGTCTGTCTCCCCTGGAAAAAGAAATCTCACCAAAACACCAAGACTTGCGTGGAGGAAAGACAGCAATTCAAGCAAATGACTTGTCTCCCTCAAGCCCTAGGGTGCATTCATTTCTTTGATATCTCCCTAATACCGCTAAGGAATTTTTTTTTAAAGAGCTAGAAGGATGGATAAATATAAGTTTAAAATTAGTCGAGTGGTGCTGATACACGGCTTTAATCCCAGCACTCGGGAGGGAGGCAGAGGCGGGCAAATCTCTGTGAGCCTGCTCTATGAGAGCTAGTTCTAGGACAGGCACCAATGCTACACAGAGAAACCCTGTCTTGAAAAAAAACCAAAAATATAAAAAAATAATAAAATTATTATACACACTTTCATACCTACACTTATGTATGGTGTGTTAAGTATTTGGGACATATCTGTTATTTAATTCAATTTTAGTTAGAATTTGTTGAAAATTAGTCATTTAATTTATTTCCTTCCTGTTATTTCTCTCTCCCTTTTTCTTTTTTTAAATCTCTCTTCCTCTGCCCCACCCTCAGCCTTTTATTTTTCAGATAGTGATGGGGAGAAGAAAGAGAGGCAGAGCATTGAAGCAAATAAATGAGTCAAGCCCTCTATTGTAATGGAAGCAAGCACCATTGTGTTCGGAATCTTAGCAAAACATGCTGCAACCCTTTATACAAATATTTGTAAGGGCATTGCCTATGATCACTTATGGTTGGGTAAAACTGCCTTATGGCACAGTTATAACATATTTTGTTTATTTATATTTTGCAATACTGAGGATGGTACCTACGGCCTTTTCCATGCTAGGCAAATTCATGAGCATTGAGCGTGACCATCCTCACCCTCTGATATTCTAATAGATGTTTATTGTTCATTTCTTAAAAATCAAGGGTGGGTCAAAGAGAGAGATGACTCAGAGGGAAAAGTTGCTTGTGGCAAAGCCGAAATGTTGGAGTTTGACTCCCAGGACCCACATGGTAGGAGAAAAGAACCAACTGTTGCAAGTTGTCCTCTGACCACTGCCTATGTGGCATGACCTGTCCAAATAAATATAAAAATAAATACAAATAAGCAAATGCAAAAGAAATTTAGAAAAGAAAAATATGTGGGTAAGTACAAGGTGTGATGCACATCTTTGTCTTAATTTCTGGAGCAGCTATGATTTCGAAAAATATTAGTTCACATGATAAACATACATCTCACACTTTCTGATTGTCAGGCCTTGTTTTAAGGGATTTTCCAGTACGTACACATTTTATCCTCCTCTATGACTTAGGCGATATAAAAATTAGTCCCAGTTTAATAAAAGGTGGAGCAGAGCAGCTAAGTACAGGGTCATGGCAGGCAATCTGGCTTGTTGTCAATATTTCAAACCATCAAGCTTTTCTGCATCTCACAAGTGACATTTTTGTTAATAACACTTTCATATGTTCTTTCTCAGGTTACAGGTCATGGTTAAATTGAAACATAAAAGTCCAGTTTGTCATTGAGAAAAAAATGATTTTGATAATCATGTATCTAAGAGGCTTTCTACTGTAAAATAATCCTAACCTCATATATGAAGTTTGTGTCCAAAACTGTACTCTTGCTTTGCATCAAATAAGATGTCATATTAAATGTTGACTCTTTCGTCTCCAGCACAAAAGAAGGAAGAGAAAAAAGGAGGAAGAGGAGGAGGGGGAGGCAAGGTCCTTTGTTTCAAGAAGGTCCACCTTACCCACAGTTTTGAGGCTTTCCTTCCCCTCCCTGACTGTTTTCCAGAGGAGGGAGCAGGAACCGTGCAGATTGTTCTACAGTACAAGGAGGGCCATGTTACACCCACCCACCAGCTACAAGATGACTTGATAAGCGCCCATAGGGTCCTTGGGACCCAACAGTGCCTGTTGCTACATATCAGCAACAGAATGTCCAGTTATACAAGCAAAATGTTTTTTGTTTGTTTGTTTGTTTTCTGGCTTGTGGTTCATCTTCTGACACTGGCTAGCACCTGTAGCCAGAGGACAGACCAATGTCAGACATTCCATCCAATCGCATCTCTGTCTGAAACCTTTTCCTTGAGAGAGAATCATCAGCTCATTGCTAAGGTTTTTGTGTATTTTCTTTGCTGTGATTAGCACAAATGACAGCTCCCAGAGAAGGTATGTTCCATGGCTTCTTTATTTCATGCTCTTTTAATGACTGCAAAGTTGTTGGAACTACTGAAGATTTGTTGTGGGCTAGAGCCATCTTTCCAAGTAAACTGGAGTGGTGTTTTGCATGCTCCAGCAGTACTAGCCTTGTGCGTCCAGACCCAAATTAAAACAGAGCCAAGCAGAGAGTGATTCCTGCCTGTTGTGCCCCCTCGGAGGAAGTGCATCCAATAACCACAGACTTTACCTCCACTCCCAGAGGACTGTGGGAGTGAGGTGACTCAACACAACAGCTCAGAGAACAAGCTGTTTCTTTTAGATGCAACAACAGCACAGTAACGAATAACAATACATTCTAGCGGCAGAGGCGATGAGGTGAACAGATGACCTCATGCAAATTGTGATTTTCCCCCAGGGCTTCGGGAAGGTCCAAGAAGCAGATTAACCTGAATGGCTGTTCAGTCCTCTCCCCCTCTCCCGAAAGGCCTGTCTATTTTACCCTCCCCCTATTTTCCCCCCATGAATGGATCCCTAGCAGATGTGCAACAAGTGTGGGAGGGAGGTGTTGACTCAAAAACTGTGAACGCTTTCACAGGAGGGTAGTCCGACCACAACTGCCCTGCTGTTCACACTGAGAAATAGCTGCTGGGTATCTGAGAGTGTGTTGTTTGTATGTGTTCATGTGGGTTCTCACCTGTGCTAGAGTCTACAAAGGAATACACGCAGCCATTTCTTGACGTGGTTTCTGGGGATCTGAACTCACACAGCAGGCACTTTACCAACTGAGCCATCTCAACAGCCTCTACATCTTTTGTAGGAATTTCTGTTTTACCACAAGCAGTGATATCCCCAGCTTGTAGAGCAGGCAGGTTCTCCAGGGATTCTAGCTGGAGGAAGATGGCTCCTCCAGTTGGCAGTTACCCACTAAGAATCTACTTGCTCTGGCTTCAGCAGTAGGCATGGGCTGTGTGACTGGTTGAACTGGTCAAGATCTGAAGCATCAGTTTCCAGCTGCAGAACGGTCCAACCATAGCTTAGCAACAGAGGACAGTCTCCCCTGTTCTGAGGATGTTGCCCATTGGACCATTTGTGTCTGAAAAGTGGAGAAGGTCATTTCTGTTGAGCCCCGGGAATGCTGGCCTCCAGCCTTTTGGATGGTCTAAGATGGGTATTTCCACTTAGTAGTTTCTTGTCCCCTATGAGCAGGGGGAGGAGATCTGTATTCCTGGGGTATCTGAAATAGATGGTCCAAATCTGCTTACCTTTGGGCTCTTTTGAAGTCTCACCTGAAAATGTAGGGATACCATTTCAGCCCACTGTAGCTCATCACTCCCAGAAATTAGCCCTGGTGACTTCCGTTGCTGTTGGCATCCATTTCACAGCTCATACACACTGTACTCACCAGTCCCCTGTAGACAGTCTCCACACAGTGTACTCGCCAGTCCCCTGTAGACA
>LOEQ01000112.1:165401-179432 GCA_001685075.1 Bramus lutescens | reverse complement strand
CTCTGCCTCCCGAGTGCTGGGATTAAAGGCGTGCTCCACCACTGCCCGGCTTATTTTGATTCTTTTGAAACAGGGTTTCTCTGTAGTCTTGACTGGCTTGCAACTAATTCTGTAGAACAGGATGGTCTGGAACACACAGATTGAACTGCCTCTGCCTCCTCTGCTGGGATTAAAGGTGTGCGTCACCATCACCCGGCTTTGCCTTTTTTTTTAAATTGGTTTTTATTGAGCTCTACATTTTTCTCTGCTCCCCCCCGCTATCCCCTCCCCATCTTTGTTTATTTTTAAGATGATAATGTCTCAATTTTTGTAACTTTGAAAGAAATAAAAATAAACTCAGATCCAAATCCAGTAAGTATAAAATTTGAAAAAGAAAAAATTTGGAATTTAGGTTGGAGGTGGGAGATCAATCAGAAGACTTTTCAAGTGTATGATTCTAAGGAATCGCTCATTTTAAAGTACAGAGAATGGAAACATTAAATTATTTGTGGAGCAGAGTTCTTAATTTTAACATCACTTTAATCTCTCTTTAAAACCCTCAGGTTTTCAAAGACTTTTGAGCATTTGGAGCTGAGGATTCTCTGTGTGATGGGAGAACATTTGAGGTCTGTTTCTCATTTTGTTAAATCCACTAAAGGCCTTGCCCCAGAACACAGCCTTCCATACCTATGTCAGGATTTTGTTAGCTAAAGTTGATTTCCACACTGTGATCGACAAGCATTTGAAAATTAAGAAACAATTGAAAAATTCTCCAGGTTCCCATGTCACATTCCAGCCACATCAGATAATGGGATGAATAGTTGAACTATGGTTCTGGTCATAGTGCCGTCCTCACGTCACCTATGGGTCTTCAGAGGGTCACTATGGAGCTGCCATGTGAACCACAGCCACAGTCAGGGGTTTTGCTAACACAGTCACTGCCCTTTGGTGAAGGCAAGCTTTTTGCTTGCATAATGTAAGATCCAAGCTCTGGACAAAAGATTATCCTATAATTGTTAGTTCAAGTAGTCCAGGAAAGAAAACAGAATGGAAATTCATAATCTAGAAACCAAGATTGTGTGGAAGTATTGTTATATGTTATGCCTATCAAAGGAACCCATTTCGAAGTTTGGAATTTTCCATGCTTATTCTCTGTCTGGGGAGATGGCCCAGTGGCACCTGCTACCTCAGTATGAGGACCCAAGTTCAGATTCTCAATACCCACATAAAAAAAAACCCAAAAAACAAAAACCAGGTGTGGTTATGCATGCCTGTAACCCAAGTAAATGTAACCCAAGTAAACCAAGGGCTAGGTTTGGGGTTAGGGTGGATACAGGAGGATTACTGAGGCTTTCTGGGCAGACAGCCAAGAGGGGGAGAGAGAGGGGGGGAGGGAGGGAGGGAGGAAGGGAGGGAGGGAGAGATATTTTGGGTTCAGTGAGTGAACTTGTCTTAACTGTGAAGATGATGAAGTTAAGAATGATAGAGGACAGCCAACATTCTCTAGCCTCCATGTGTGCATGTATACAGACATGCATATATGAGCACACACACACACACACACACACACACAAACACACAAAGCTGGATTTTCAGGTTTACTTGAGAACATAAAATGTAAAAGATTGGGCACTTGACTCTACCAAGATGCGTGGTAACTCTGAAGTAGAGAGAGACTCTGGTTCTCTGCTCTTTTCTCAAGGTGACTGTTATGTTGAGAGATATTTGATTCCACTGTGTAAAGATATGGTGCCCTGTTTGCTTTAATAAAAAGCTGAATGGCCAATACTTGGGCAGGCTTTCCAGGCACAGAGGATGCCAGAAAGAAGAAGGGCAGAGTCACCAGCCAGTCATGGAGGAAGCCTGAGGTAACAAACCATGAGCCATGTGGCAGCAAGTAAATTAATAACATAGGGTTAATTTAAGTTGTAAGAGCTAGTTAGAAAGAAGTCTATGCTATCAGCCTAGTTTCGTAGTTAAGTCTTTGTGGGGTTATTTGGGAGCTGACAGATAGAGCAGAAAAAACTCATCTGTGCTGCTGGGATTTCATTCATCTTTATTCCATCGATTTATACTTCCTACTGGGAAAGAGAAAACCTGATTCTTACATGTCCAAAGCCATTCTAGTGCTCACACCGGACTAGATACTTGATGAGCGAGACCCATGCACAGTGCAAACACTGAGCCTCTTGACCCATGATGTCAAGAGTTTCAAGATGACAGCAACAGAGCTTCAAAGCAAGTGTGGGGCTGTTATCATTTCGGGGCCGCGTGTGATAATGGCACAAAGCCAGCCCCAGATGGCAGACTAACTCAGGTCACTCTCATAGCTCAAGAACTGTGCTGAGTGCTGGGTTGTGTCTTAGTGAGGGTTTTATTGCTGTGGCCAAGCACCGTGACAAAACTCACCTTGGGGAGGAAAGGGATTATTTCAGCTTGTGATTCTCACATCAGACTCCACGATGGGGGAAAGTCAGAGCTGAAACCTAGAGTCAGGAATCGAGGTAGAGGCCATGGAGGGCCCTGAGTACCCGTTGCCCTCCGTGGCTTGTTCCACCTGCTTTCTTAGATCAGGTAGGACCACCTGCCCACAGATAGAGGGTGGGGTCCTCCCACATCAGTCATGGATCAAGGGAATGCTTCAGGACAATCTGATGAAGGTCTTTCTCAGTTGTGGTTCCTTTTCCCAGATAACTCTGGCCTGTATCAAGTTTGCCAAACCAAACCAAAGACAAACAAAAAAGCAAAAAACAAACAAGAAAACAGGAACCAGAACAGAAGGCACCACACAGATAGATATATTTTGACAGTATTTAAGGAAAGAAAAAAAAACAGAGATATCTTAAAGTCTTTAAATTTGTTTGTGGGAAGCTTTAAAACTTAAGTAAATTTCATAAAAAAGAAAAGGTCATTGAAAAGTATAAAGTAATGCTCATATATGGAAAAACTGCAGAGTTCAAAATGCTCAAACTGAAAGCATCCCTTCTTTCTCAGAGCATCATTCAGCTCCCCAAGTATCTCACTTACTTCTAATATATTCTTGTAACATCATTTCTTACATAGACATGGAGAATTTTAATTATTATCTATGAGTGTGTATGTGAGTGTGTGTGAGAGTGTGTCCTCCTGCATGACTACGTAGTCAAACACGCTAAGGCATGCATGTAGAAGTCATGTGAAGGACAACTTTCAGGAGTTGGTCCTTTCTTTTCACCATGGTTCCTGGGTTGGAATACATGCCATTAGGGTCACTTGGCAAGCACTTTTACCCACTGATCTGTCTTCATAGCAGTTGGTTGTACTATATTTAATATTAGAAAGTTTTAAAAGACGATTCTAATGAAACCTAGAGAATCAGTTGCTATCAATACACAAGTATTATCTTATGCTCTTAAACACTTAAAAATGTTTGTCTAGAAGCTGGAGACATGGGAAAATGACTCAGAATGCTGGCCATGAAAGCAAGAGGATGTGAATTACAACCCCAAGCCCTCACAGAAAAAATCCAGCATGGCTGCAAATACCTATAATCTCAGCACTGAGGGGCAGAGACAGGCAGATCCTAGGAACTTGTTGGCTAGTTAAAACCTCAAGTTTCAGGTTCAGGAAAGATGTCTTTAAAAATATAATGGAGGGGTCTGAGAGATGGCTCTTGTAGGAGGCCCAAGTACTGTTCTCAGCACCCATATTAGACAACACCACGCACACCATACAACCCATACAAAATTAATCTGTAAAGAAATAAGCAAGGTAGAGAGCAATAGTATGAGACACCTTCTTCTCTGACCTCTGCATATACACCCATAAGTTCATGCACACATGCAACACTTGTACAGACACCACTCCCAACACAAATAAAATCAGTAAAAATAAACTTATCCTCTGTTCCCTACTCCCAACCATGGAAAATCCACTAGTGACTGTAACTACACAGTCTTTGCCAGTTGAAGGAACAAGCCTTCATCTCTTAAAGGGATGTGGAGGATGAAGGCTCGGTCTGGAATCCTCCACGATTGCACAGGTCTACAGATAATACCATGGCAGCATTGTGACCATAGAGGACATTCTCCACTCAGACCTCTCTGTGCTCTGCTTTCCCGTCAAGCCCTTGGTGGTTCTGAACATGCCGCTGCTTCAGATACGCATGAGAGAACACAGTAGCAGGTAGACTTAGTGTCACACCCACCCTATAGAGGAGGAGGTGTTGTGAGCCTATCTAGTGTTGCTAAAGCACTTATCTACGTTGGCCATGTCTTCTTGAGGTCTGGGGCAAAGAAAACCACAGAATTTTATCAGGAGTCATAACGTTTCATGCCTGGCCTGTCACCTAGGCTGCGGCTGCCAGAGTGAGCAAAGCTATGTGTTCAGGAGCATGGTTTCTTCAAGAACAAGTGACCTTATCATCCTGGATGGTCCTATCAGTCAGGCCAGGCTTTAGTGTTCACCCTAGGGTTTTGCTCAATTGGCCTTACACTTTTTTTTTAAGAGGCTTGGCATTATTACATAGTTAATTGTCTTCGGTGAATGCTGTAATGCTCATCTCTACGGTATTTGTGTCTGAAGCTAATAGAGAGTCAGGGGTGTGATTTAGCATTTCCCAAGTTTCAGTACCATAGTGGTTTGAATGAAAACGGTCCCCATAGGCCCATAGAGAAAGCACTAGTAAGAACGTGGCCTTGTTGGAGTGGGTTTGACTTTGTTGCCCGAGATGTGTCACTAAGGGTCAGCTTTGAGGTCTCAGATGCTCAAGTCAGGCCCAGTGTTGCTCCCTCTTCCTGCTGCCTGCCAATCCAGATGTGGAACTCTCAGCTCCTTCTCTAACACAGTGTGTGCCTGCTTGCCTCCATGATGACAATGAACTAAACACTTGAAACTGTAACTAAACCTCCAAAATTGTAAGCCAGCCCCAATGAAAGGTTTTATAAGAGTTGTTGTGGTCATGGTGTCTCTTCATAGCCATAGAAATCCTAAGACAAACCTCCAATTACTCCCCTAGGCAAAGACTTCAGTGCCATTTTATAAACAGGAGATGGATGATCTAACCAGGATTCTTTCAGGTCCACAGCTTCTAAGAGTCTGAATGGACTTAACCACCTGTACTGTGGCCTGCCAAGCCCTTTGCTGCCAGGGAGCAAGACAGTAAAGAGAACCCGCTGAGTCAGACCATAGAGTCTGAAACCTGCCCCCTTGAACTCGGATCTCAGTTGTATTACCACCAGCTGTGGACATTGAGCAATTTATTTAACTTCTTTTCTGTGTCTTAGTTCCTTATCTGTAAAGTGGGATTAATAAGAACACTCATTCGATGGTGCTGGAAAACAGTACATACGCTCACACGTACACCCTGGAGCCAATATCCACACAGCTAATGATAGCGCCTGCTAATGTTATCTGCCATTAGCTGCCACCTCTTTGTAAAAGGTAGGGGAGAGCCGACACAAGGCCCTAGGTGAGAGTAAACAAAGAAAACAGGAGGACGTGGGACAAGGCGAAGCTGTTTTCTGGCTTCGTGGTCTGTCTTCCTGCTCATTTCTTCAACCATTTGTTTCTCGTTTGTGGGAATCCAGTTCTGTCCTTCCTTTGACTTTTTACCCTGACCTTCTCATTATGTTGAAAAACAAAGCAAAACAAACAAACCAACGCATTGACCTGTGCAGAAATATGATTTCTGGGCCTTTCTCAGACTTTCTTCTTTTCTCCCTTTCCTAGGCCTGAACAAACACCCACAGGACCATACAGCACATAGGCGCACCTCCACATTCGGGCTCTTTGCGTTCCACGAGGGTAGTCCCTTGTCCTCCCCTGTTCTGCACTTCCTCTTCTGCCCCTTAGTCTTCCTGCTTCTCTTTCTCTCTCCTCTGCCTCCTCCCCTTCCTTTTCCTCCTCCCCCTCCTCTTCCTCCTCCTCCCCTCTGTGCAGGGCATCAATTCCTCTCTTGTTATCACAGGTGCAGTAGCTTGCTGTCATAAAGTTAAATATTTGTCTCCTTCATGAACTCCCACACTCTCAGGGTTGGGAATGCCATAAAAGTCACCTGCTCCAACCACTCCCCTGCTGCCTGAATGGCTTCTTAAATGTTGTGGCTAGCTGGGACAATAGGCTCTAGGTGGCCATTTCCACTGACAAGAAGTTGTGCGGCTGCCAGGAAAGTCAGTTCTAATCTTCCCATCTTATTAAAGTCCAAGGCCAAAAATGGTATTGAGTCTCACGCCTCTAGTCCGGTAAGAGACACATACTTTAATTAGTTAGGGGTATTTGTGATAGAACTCATTTCAAGACACCCGGCAAAGGATGAAGGTCTCCAGCTCACAAACAGATTTTCTTACCAGAACATGACAGGATTCCCAGAGGGGAAGATGGCAAAGGCCTTCCATGAGCAGCTTGCAAGCCAGCGAATACCCAGTGCTAAAATGTGTGTGTGAGACGCTCGACCTGAACAGCAACCCAAGTTATGCCAATAATGGAGGCAACAACAGCTCCTTTGTTAGAGCTGGGGTTGGTGAAGATTACACAAACTCCGCCAATAAGTGAAAGCATAGGTGTAATAAGGACCGCTCCAGCTGGGCATGATAGAGACTGGTTTGAAAGGTTTATAAAGTGGGAATTAGGCATTCGGATCAATGAACTATGGCTAGTGATCACAAAACCTCCCTCATAGGAACTTGCTTAGGTTTTTCTGAACTCTTGAAGAATTGTACCCATAAATAAATGTGTTGTGTTTGTGTGTGTGAGTGCATGCATGCACACGTGTGGGGCATTTATATATATATACACATAAATAATTGTTGCTGGATCAACATCTGAAAAGGAAATAGAGTTTCAGTTCAGTCGCTACAGTGCTTGTTCAACACACACAAAGTCCTGGCCAATTTAGGCATCTCCATGCATACTTTTATACGGGTACTTAGCAAGCTCAGCACACTGTGCTCACCAGTCCTTATTAGGAAACATTGCTCTGCATTTCATCAAATTCAATAATTTAAAATATTCCTTTTGTATAATGCTTGCTGTAGCCATGGGGCTTGTCCTCTCGTTCTTGGAGTTCTAGGTTTCATTTGGTTTAGTTTGAACCACCTGAGGTCCACGGCCATCATTTTAGCAAATGGTTCTGCAGCAGGTTTGCCAGACTAGCATAGCCAAATGCCTATGTTATTGGGGTTCAAACTGCATGCACTGAACATCTCCCATGGGCCCGAAACACACAACATATTCATTTTATCAGACAGGTTTAGTAACTTTTTCCCATTTCAAAAGGCAGCAAGACATTTTTACTTTTATTTTTTTAAAGATTTTTCTTTTTATTTATGCGTACATATGCGTCTCTGTGAGAGTGTACAGCATATGTTTGAGGGTACTCATGGAGGTGAGGAGAAGGTGTCAAATCTCTTGAAACTAGATTTACAGGCAGTTGTGAGCTGCTTAACATGAATGCTGGGGACTGAATTCTCCAGGAGCAGTAAGCATTCTTAACTGCTGACACACTTCTCCAGCCCCGGCATCACAGCCTCGTAATGTAACCTTCTAAACTCCTGGATTGCTAAGAGCTAAATAACCATTGCATGAATTTCTGCTGGAATCATTTTTCAGTGTAACCTTTGGAAAAGGTTATGATGCTCTATGTCTCCTTAGGTCAGATTGTGTGTGAACATCATCACTTGGGCATGACTTGTTCATCTCTAGTAAACTGAATAAGAATCATGTCATTCTTAGATAATGTCCACTGCAGGCATAAAAATAAGTCAGGAAAGTTGGGCGTGTGAAGTATACGTGGGATCTGAACACTCAGACAGCAGAGGTAGCAAGATTCTGTGTTCAAGGTCAGTCTGGGATTATATAATGAAAATCTGCCTCAAGGAACCAAAAGCTGGGGATGCTTGCCTAACTTGCTCTGTTCATGGCCTTGGGTTTTCCTCCCCTGAGCTCTACAGGGTAAGCAAGTAAATAAACAAAACCAACAAAATGTCAATCACATTTACTTCTCATTTCACCCAACATATTTACTTCTCATTTCACCCAATAGTGTTCCCTTTTGCATTTGGGAACACTGATGATTATAGAGACAAGGCTCCAGCAAAAGCCAGTGTTTACAGTGGAAGTGTTTACCAAGGATGGAGCTTGATACCGCCAGAGGTTCTGCTGCTATGTCACAACCAAGTGTCAATCCTGTGAATGACAGCAAGTTCCTGACCCAGTGCATGCCATGAACCGTCACAGTGACTACATGCTGAGAATGATGAGAAAAGACATGGCCTATGGGCTGTGTTTCCAGAAAATGTCTGCAGGTGTAGACAAGGTCACCCAATTTGGATGCTAGCAAGAAAAAGGAATTCATTCACTCCAGAGATCTGTGTGTTTCCAGATTCCTACATTGATGATCTAACCCCTCAAGTACAGAATATAACCATACTTGGACATGGAGTCTTCAAAAACATAAAGTTCATGTAAGGTCATTAGACTGGGTTTGAATGAAAAAAGGATACACGTTTTTATGAGATGAGGAGACGGGGCCAAGGACACACAGAGGAATGACAGGTAAAGATAGGGACAGACAGACACTCATAAGCCAATGAGAAGGAAGACAATTTGCCAACTCCTTGACCTAGGTCTTGCAACCTTCAGAACCTGAGGAATTTCAAGTGCTTCAGTCACACAATGGTACAAACATAGCAGACAGGAATCCAATCTTGACTTCTAAAACTTGGTTTTATGATGTAGAATTACTGAGGAGCAGGACTTAGGCACTAGTTATAGGTAATCTTTTGTCTTCAGGAACAGCATAGTACAACTGGTATCTTTTTGCTTTTCTTCTCCCAAAAATATCAGTGAAATGGAGGACTCCAGCAAGCCTGTTTTGTGACGATTCAGGGAAATTATCGAAATATCCACCATCCCATCACACAGCGACTCAACCCCGAAGAAGATGCTTTTCCCAGAACCTGGCAGCCCCATGGACATCTCAGGGCACCTCAGCTACAGCCTCAAGTTCAGGGATGATCCAGCCATTGGCAGTTTTTGAAGTTCACGAGATATGGGCTCAGCACCATTGTGGATGAGATTTTCCTCTGAAATTCTGCAATGTGTAACCCACACACCACGTGCCGCAGCCCCTTCCCAGAGATTAGCCGAATCACAACAGCAGAGCACTAACTCTAGAGTTACCACTCTATGGTTGACTCTAGAGTCAAGGGAAAGATTGAGGCATGGAAATAAAGGAAGAGAAAGGTATTTCTAAGAACCAGGAAGCTTTGTATAATATGCAGCTATCATTCGGGCAGTTGACTGGACCTTTTACTCTCTAAATATGTGTGCTGACATTGTGAAGAAAAACACAGAGTGAATAAGGAGCAGACAGAGTTATCAACATGAGCGGGGACAGGAAAGCCCCAACTAAAGGAAAAAGCAATGTAAGAAGCAGACATTTTAAAGGCTTTTCTCAGAGTCAGGAGGAAGTGAGGGAAGAAAATTGCTGCTTCTGCAAAGGACAATGAGGCACAGAACTGGATGACAGGAATTGTGGGAACAGCGCGGCAGACCGTGGAGCAGGGAGCACAGGCAAGGATGGAATTTCAGGTTTCTGCCAAGCTCTGACAATCAGGTAAGGGGTCCCACTGGGGCCTGTGAATGAGAAGTAGGGAAGGATTTACACGAACTAGCCAGGAGAAAGGAAGCACAGGAAACAACAGTATTGTCTCAGAGTGGCAGTGGGTCTAGGAACAGTCTTCTTAGAGATGAGTGAGGATGAATATTATGTGATGGTGTCAGTTAAAGAACCAAAGACAAGGTGTGCAGCATTTAAAGGATAGAGAGCTGGTGCGATGGCTCAGTGGGTGAAGATGCTGGCTGCCAAGCCTGACGATCAGTTCAACGCCTAGGACCCAGGACTAAAAAATAGAGTGTCTCCTCTAATTTCTGACTTCCACTCATATGGATGCACATATATAAGTACGTAAAATAAATAAGAATGGGTTAAAAATATTAAGACAAAAAGAAAAATTAAAGCAAGTATTAAATGGAAAAGAAAACATTTTTAAAAGTAGAGCATTACAAAGGGAAGACTTTTCTCTTTCCCTTTCTTCTTCTATCCACCCCCCCACACCCTCACTTGAGAGATGGCTCAGCAGTAAAGAGTACTACTGACTGCTCTTCCAGAGGACCTAGGTTCAATTCCCAGCAACACACACACACACACACACACACACACACACAAATGAATAAATGATTGAGTAAGTAAATATTTTTAAAAGTAGGATTTGGGGGTTAGAATTGACCTTGAACAGTATAGGGGGAGGCAGGCTGACCCCCACACTCAAAAACCCACCTGCTACTTTTGACCATCCCCTAATTGAATCGACAATAAGCCACAGTCAACCACCAACCTTATCACTGACTTCGGTAGGTGGGTACCACACATTTCAGAGTTGGATGCAGTACAGAGAGTTAAAGGGTGAGAAGTATGAGCGATTGCTCTTTACTGCGCTGTGCAATTCACTGGAGAGACAAATTATTCACTTGGTGATGATTAGGGATCGTTCCAGTGTCAGCGCTCCCTGCAATGCCAGCAGGAGGACACTTGTTGCAGAGGCACAGCTCACACTAGAGTTGATTTGAGGCTGTTCTGTATTAATACTGCGTCCTCCCATTTGCTTGCACTTCCTTTGCTGTTTCCAGTATAGGATGCAGTCTCCCCTTCTTTCATAGGTCGTGGACATTTTATAATTTTCGTAATAGTTTCTTGTAGGTATTTTTTTGCACACGATAAAAAGCTGTTGTCTACATATATTTTCTTGTGACTTGTCTTTTACCATTTTTTAATACTTTTAGGATATATGATATATCTGAGTTTTTCAAATTGTGTCAAGTCTTCAAAAAATATTTTCAAGAACCCTCTTTAAAAAGAAACAAAACACTAAAAGCTGGTTGTGGTGGAGAACACCAGTAGAATTTTCTGAAGGAGGCAGAGGCAGGAGGATCATAAATTTGAGGCCAGCTTATTTAAAGACAAGAGGGAAAAAAAACTCTAAAAAATGCATGCATAAATGGAACTGTGAATTTAAGGCCTTATTCAAGGGTTTGAGGGTCATTATTATTTGTTTTAGACGGACCTGTGTTAATTCCTGACATTCAAGTTTTCATTTCGATTTATTCAAACCACCTATTAATAATTCCTTAGAAGATATAAACGAGGATAAGTGTTAAACTCATTTATAGTTTCTGAAGTTTACCTCCCCTCTGCTGGGTATAGAAAGACTGGACAGCATTTCCTTATACTGTTGGCATCTGTCCCTCTCTCCTACTTCTCAGCCTGTGGATGGGGTTTTATGATGACACTATGAGCTATGAGGCACTTCGAGAGTCAGTCATGTGACTTGTTTAGACTGGAGATTTGTAGGCTGTGCTGCCATCATTGTTCAAGCCGTTGTCCTGCTCACTCAATGATATTGTGTCATTTCAAGGTTGATTGTCATGATCGTGTAGTGAGCACACGAGTAAAGCAAGGCTAATTAGATTTGCTTTGAGTGGAGGCGTTTGCTCAGAATAATATTTAAACTATGAGCAACCCTATGGCACAGCTCATGGAATGAAAGAACACTCAGAAGAGACACCATAACAGGCATTTAGGAGGCTGGTGTAGGTGCTTGCTGCGTGGACATCAGGTTGCTATTGTCTTACAGGGATACCTAGAGGCCTCCTCTTTCTTGTTCACCGACTATAAACACAATGCCCTTTGGAGTCAGCCTGCAATGAATTCCACCTTCTGGTGGCAGCCTGCTTGGCTCTGGCTTATCTTTTTTCTATTTGTTTTGATTTCATGAGTAGGTTGTTCACTTCTTGAAAACAGACTCTCTGTCGTAACACTTTTCATCAACCTGGTTCATAGCAACCTATGTTTGCTACTGGCCATGGATATGCCTGGAATTGTCTAGATGATATTTTCTTAATTCTAGAATTTAATTCATTAAATTCACATGAATTCTAGAGTGACTTTTAAAATTGGATGTTAGAACTTTTGACCTTTTGTCTTGCCTGAAAAGCTCTCTGAATGCAAACATTTCTTTTCTATTGGTGTCCTCCACTTCCCCAGTTCATACACTCCTCCCATTCCAACCCCCAAATTGCCCTCTGGCACTTCCTTTATCAAATACTCAAGAAGTCAAGAGAGAGTTCAAAATCACACTCCCATTATTCCCTGGAAACCTGGGCAGCCTGGATTTGGAGATCATGGCTAATTTCTGAAGGACATTTACTATTTAGGGAGACTTACCAAATGACTCGGATACAATTATAAAACTGGGACGCAAAGAAAGACCTAGGGTCAGATAATCGAAGTCAAAAGGAGAAGAGCAAAAAACCCCAAACAAAGCTCCAGATGAGAGGCTTAGGCTGGTGTGTCAACACATCCATCTTGCAGAAATGAAAGGTTTAATAGTGCCTGCAATTCAGGTCAGCGGGATCGACCAGCTGATGGGCTCCGGCTGCTCTGGGCTGGGCCAGTGGGTGAGACACCTGCTAGTTTGAGTTCCAGAGGTTTTCCTGAGTCAGATCACTAATACATTCCTGGGGGATTTCATTGAGCTGCTTTGCAAGCAGTTTGTGCACTGCAGTAATGGGTAAACTAGCTATTTTGACACACTGCAAAAACATGTTTTTGAAAGGAGAAAGGCTCTTGGTAAAAACAGACAAATGACTGAGGGGCATTTTATTGTCGCTGAACTCTGTGTTGATGTAGGTGTTTAAACAGCCAGTTCCCAACTTGCTATTTAAATACCTATATACTGAATTAGTTATTCACAAGGGAGAGATGTTGGAGAGGGGCAAAAATGATACAATTAAGTTACAAATATAGGCCATACCATCCAAAATATCCCAACTGTCCTCTTTTTCTTCTTTAACGAGTGTCATTATATTTTGATGTGTTTAATAATACAGCAGAGGTTAAATGAAACATGAAAAAGGGATGTACATTAAAATTGAGATAACTCTTCCCTCAGTGAAGTGGAACCCAGCAGATGTAGCGGCGCACTGTAATTGCTGCCTGTTTCCTGTCAATCTGATTAAGTTGCATTGTCCCAGCTCCAAGTGTAAGAATCAGTGGCGTCCCATAGGGCACAGCATGGGATGGCGGGCTGAGGAGGGGGCATAACTACAGGCACCTCCTGCTTCTCCTGGTAATGGTGTAGACATACAATATATGTTGATGACATATAAAATCAATAGGCTGTGGAGGGGGCTAGGCGAACTCTCAAATTCGTCTTCTCAAAGTTACTCCCAGGAAAGCCAGATAAACAGGAACAGTCTGAAACCAGAGGTTTGGTGCAGCGAGTGACTAAGTCTGGAGCCAAGCACGCAAACACCCATTTTTAAAAGAAACACATCCATTTCAACTAAATCTACATTGTGCTATTCCAACTGTGTACTATGTCTCCTGAATAAACCAGGAGAATCAATCAGTAAATATTTCTTAGGAAAGAAAGGAAGTCCAACCCTTTGCGAGAATTTGGAGGGGATAGACACCAGACAGCTAATGATCTACTTAGTGAGACAATCCAAGTGTAGTATGAAGCAATTAGAGAACTATGCAGAGCTACACTGGGTGAGTTAGAGTTCAGAGAAAGGACAGCGGGGTGAAGCCTGCAATAGTAAGGTAGGTTCCCTGCTGAAGGACTTAAGGTGGCTCTTTAAGATGAGGAGGTAGAAATGAGGGCCAGAAGGAAGACATCATCAGTGGTTCAACTTGACTGTCAACTTGACAGGGTCAGGAATCAACTAAGAGATGAACCTCTGGGTGGACTGGCTAAGATGTGAAGAGGTTAGGGCAAAACAGGCTTACTCACTGGTCCATCTTCATTTCCCAGTGTTTTTCTCATGACTGCCTTCATTTGGTACCAGCAGAACATACCTGCTGGGCTGGTGGAACGTCTCAGAACATAAACCTCTTGCCATGTGTGCTGGCTAGATTTATGTCAGCTTAACACAAGCTATGGTCATCTGGTGTGGGAAAATGGTTTATATTCTGTCAATTATATTTTAAATAAATGCTGATTGGCCAGTAGC
>LOEQ01000112.1:143382-165389 GCA_001685075.1 Bramus lutescens | reverse complement strand
TATTTTAAATAAATGCTGATTGGCCAGTAGCCAGACAGGAAGTATAGGTGGGACCATCAGTCAGGAAGTAGAAGCCAGTCAATGAGAACAGGAGAATTCTGGGAAGAAGGGACTCCTGGTTGGCAGTTGTGAGCCTGCCACAGAAGAAACAAGATGTGACTGCCTCACTGAAAAAGGTACCAAGCCATGTGGCTAACACAGATCAGAATAATGGGCTAATATAAGTTGTAAGAGTTAAAAAGAAGCCTGAGACACTAGGCCAATCAGATTATAACTAATGTAGACCTCTGTGTGATTTCTTTGGGACTTAATGACCGTGGAAACTGGGCAAGACAGAAAACTCAGTTAACAGTCATCTGAGAGAAAGGATCCCTAATTGAGAAAATGCCTCCATATGACTGGGCTGAAGGCAGACCTGTAGGACATTTTCTTAACTAGTGATTGATGGGAGTGGGCAACCCATTACAGGTGGTACCACCCCTGTTCTGGAAGTTCTGTGTTCTATAAAAAAAGGAGGCTAAGTAAGCCATAAATAGCAAGCCAGTAAGCAGCATTCCTCCGTGTCGTCTGCATCAGTTCCTGCCTCTATGTTCCTACTCCATTGGAGTTCATGCCGTGACTTCCTTTGATAATGAACTATGATATGGTGAAAAGGTGAAGTAAACCCTTTTCTCCCCTAAGTTGCTTTAGTCGTGGTGATTCATCATAACAATAATAACCCAATCTAAGACACTATAAGAGCCTGGAGACCCAAGCTCAATCCCAGGAACCCCCTGTAAAGGTAGATGGAGAAAACTAACCCCATGAAGTTGTTCTCTGATTTTCACAAGCATGCCATAGCTCATGTGACCTCCCCACCGATATCAGACATGTGAAACAACAATAAATAATTATGATTGAAAAGGCACCCAGCTTCTTCGGTGTTCTAGCATGGGGTAGAGACCAACAACTCTTCAGGGACCTCCCTTCAGCACCAGCCTGAAACTGCTAGGGCATACAGCTTCTTCCACTGAGCAGCGTCGGGTTCTCAGCTTCTCTAGAATGCAGATGGCCATTGCTGGGTTACCTGGACAGTATTTGTAGTGAGCCATTCTAGCACACCCTTGTTTGCAATATAAACACACAGTCTATGTGTTCTGTGTTTTTCCCTTTGAGAACCCTGCCAAATATATGTCCCATGGTACGAAACCATAGTGACCCATACTCTCCAGGTTGCAATGAGTTCTGAAGACCTGATAGAGAGCTAATTCTACCTGGATTGAACAGTCCAGGGATATAGCAAAATAGAAGTTTGTTTTGGGATAGTCTAATAAAGCCACCTCTTCTACAGACATCTTTAACCTTTTATATGAATAGATTTAATAATGAGAGTCATCAACCTAAGCTCCAGTGTTGATCAAGTTTCACCTGAGAAGTTCGATGTACATTCTTGTACTTAATTAAGATAAAAGCATTGGTAAAGGCTGAAAAGATACCTCAGCAATTAATTACACTTGCTGCTCTTTGATGCAGAAGAACTAAGTGGAAATTCCAGCACTCAGGGGCAGTTTACAGCTACCACTAACTCCAGCTAGGGAAGATATGATATCCTCTCCTGGCCTCCTAGGGTACTCCCATGCATGTGCCCATATACACACAAACACACACACACACACACACACACACACACACACACAGAGATTCTTTTTAAAGCATTGGTGGCAACAGCAGTGGCCAAGAATAGGAAGGAAGGTCATCAGTTGATTTGGGGATTTGGTCTGTATGAAGTGGTTTGGCTTTTGACTTTTGCTAACTGTGATAGAGAGATGTATTGCTCTCATATCCGTGCAGCCAACACAGACATATGGTGGGAGCATCCGAATATGCTAGATTATGTAAGCTGTAAACGGTTTATATCCTTACCTAAAAGAGGACGTTAGGGAATGACCTGAGAGGACATCCAGTTCTGGAATGCATCCCCCATATGCTACTTTGTCAGCCTAAGAGAGGAGAGGGGAGCCACACACAGCATTGGCAGGACTACGATGGCAGCACCCAAGGATGTGCAAGATGGCTTACAGCTGCCGGCAATCACACACCATTTCTAGCGCGCAGGCTTTGCTCAAGTTCAATTTTAGGATCAGGTCCTTCGGTAGTGTATTTCAGCTGGGAGTCCTGAAATCAGTTCCTGTATGTCAACAAAACCTCAACTTAAAAATGTGTAATCTGATGAGAAAGTGTCAGGCCTTGTGGAGGGGGATAAATGATCAGCCATACAATCAATTGCCAGGTTTTTGTAATCCCTTGAAATAACTCTGGAATTGTTGTGGTCTTATAGGTGTGCACAAAAGGAACACTTCCTTTGAGCTCTTGTAGGCACAAACTGACTCACTTGAGACTGAATTGACTGGACTCAAGAGAAGAGAAGCTTAGATGGAAAGGAGAGCCGTGACTTCGATGTCTTTTCGAGATGACAGCCTGTTCCGTGGCTCCCGCTGTTTGTCATCCTCTTGAGTGACAGGAGGGATTCCAAGCATCCTCGGCAATTTCTAGCACCACAAGCCCAGTAGAGCTCACCTGTGCTTATCCGTGCAGTCCTAGAAGCCATGTGGAATTTGCCTTTCTCCGTGTCCCTGGATCCCGGGTCTAGCTAGACTTGTGTTTCTCAACCTTTGTCATGTCATCCAGGACTGGGCTTATCAGATAACCATGGTCAACTGATATGACCAGCATCTTCCGCCACAATGTGCTAACCCCTGGGATGCTTTCTGTTCCTTCGATGTCAGACTCAGTCCCTCATAGAGGACCAGCAGTGACTCCCCACAAATTAATGCTTGCTGTATAGTTGATTTATATTTTTGGTTGCCATCTTTCTTCCTGGGTACTATGGTATAAATCCTTGATGCTGGAACAAAAAGGCAATGCCATAGCCAATTTTTGGAATAGTGCTTCCTCTCTCCTAAGAGCCCAGGTAAGGCATTGTAACAAGATGGTGTCACCCCACTCTGCTTCTTGCTTTTGTTTTTGCACAATGGATTTTAGAAGTGATACCTTGCTTCTCCTTAAAAATTGATGCATGACAGAACAGCACACTTCAGTACCATACAAACCATACTGTTCTCACCCAATACTACCTACTTACATTAAGTAAGTAGGTACTTATCAGGAGGGACTTCCAGTTTGGCAATACAATTATTTGCTACAGAGAAAAACACAAAAGCAAAATGAAGGGTGATGATGTCTCACAGATACAGTGGTACTAAGGTTATTGTAATAATGTTATCAATTCTGTGACTGTCTTATGGCAAAGCACACTTATTCTCACCACTAACAATAGTGAGGAATACGAAAGAGGTGGGAACTGTGGGACAAAATCACATAGAACGTGGACATTTCAAAAACTAACAAATGAATGCTACACGTAGACCACAGAAACTTAGAGAAACACCGTTGACAGCCGAGAGATATCACACAATATTCTGTGACGGAGTTAAAAGGTGCTTCAGAGGAAACAACATAAAGAATGTTTCCAAGGAGATTATCCTAAAGTCAACGTTCAGACTTGGCTTGAGTTCCTGCTGGTCTCATAGGCCTGAGGTAACCTTCATGCATCTTTTATCATTTTTGATTGTTTGCCTCTTTGGGTCACAGAACTTTTGTTGTGAATGGCCCACCTGCTTAGCAGCTTTGTTAGCCTCTGCCTGGTACCAAAGGCTGGAAACACAGTAATTCCTGCTTGGGTTGCTTCAAAGCCACGCCAAATGTCACTTGGGGAATAAGATTGCCTGGTTGAATATCTCTTTTCTAGGCAAATGGTTAAAATACACCACACAGTAAGTACATGAAAGTGTGAACACACATACACTACACATATCTATTTTACAATTGTACTCCCAACAGGAGTGAACATTATAGTGAGATCAATGAAGCTAAGAATTTGGGTAGGGTCAGAATTTTATAAGACATGGCCTTAACAGATGATCATCTCTAACAGGGTCACATTATTTATCATTAAACACATGACTTAATTAAGAAAATAATAAGAGTTATTGTAGGAGCCAAGATAAGCCTGCAAGAACTATTCATGCCAAATTCCCACTCTCATCTCCCCTCCTGTCTTGTCCTTTTCCTCCCAGTTCTTCTCTCTCTCTCTCTCTCTCTCTCTCTCTCTCTCTCTCTCTCTCTCTGTAATAGCTTTACTAATTTATCTATATCCGCACATCAACTGTCTGTGTTGCAATACACAGCCAAGGCTAGAAACTTTGGTTTAAACTCCATAAACTAGAAGCTGATTTCTCTGAACAAGTGGGTTATCCTAGACTACTCCCTCATCACACCTCCGACAAACTGTCTATCAGTTTGGGAGTTTCCCTTGACACACTCTTCCAGGCCTAATACTTCAACAGGATGGCTTAATCAGGAGAGGACTACACAGGATGGCCTTAGCTTACAAATGATACCCAGGAGGGAGCAAAAACTCCCACGGAGCAAGGACTGTGTCACCCTCTCTTGGGACATGTTCATTCTCTTGGGTTCCATGTTCACTGACCAGAGAGTGCCACTGAACTTTGGTTTTTCTTGGGGTTTCATTCCATGGCTGTGATCCAGTTAATCACCGGCCCCAGGGTTGAACTCCTGATCTCCAATTCTTCTCCCCTTTCTGGAGGTCAGGCATCTGATCTAGTGGTCACCCTATGGCTACCTGGTGGCCACCGTGAGTGACCTTATCAGCATAAGAAAGACTCTCTTATCTTTCAGGAAACCCCACAGGTTTTGAAGCAATTGCCAGGAACTTGGACAAAAATCAGGTAACCTTTATATAATACCAAGATAGATTTCTATAGAATTTTTAAAATCTAAGCTATTTTTACTTTTCTTAGATAATTGCTATATGAAAAATGCGTAGAAATTTGGCTAAATAGTAGTCTGGTCAATAGAGTTGTAGTCAGTTAATAATTTATAGGAAGATGCTTAATTAGTATATTACCCAAAGGAATCAAAATTAAGTTGGGATAATAAAGGCATGATTACCAAAACTTCAGAGAGCCTAAAACTTTGAAGAATAACAAATAAAACCTCAAATTCCACCAGAAGGACAAAGTTACGCATCTTTGTATTGTGAAAAATTCAGGACATCTATCTTCCTGCATCACTGCCTTTAGGCTACTGTGTCATCTAAGATCGATTGGTCACTACCTTCCCGTTCAGATGAGGTGATGAGGGAGAAAAAATAGCACGTATCCATTCTGGTTGCCTTAGTTTCCTGCACAAAACAAACAAACAAACAACAAGCAACAAACAAACAAGCAAAACCCCCACTTCCCAGGTCATCCCACATGCTGACATTTCACGAGCTTGGACTCAGTCACTTGCTGCAAAGGGATGCGGGAAATGGTGTTTGTTTGTTATTTTATTTCTTTCCATTTGTTTGAGTTGGTTGATCAGTGTTCTTCTAAAATAAAACAAGCAAACAAGAGGAAAATTTTAAAAAGCCAAAATGAGATAAAACTCAACAAAATGAAATTCATCAACATGAGTAGATCATTATGTTTTTTTTTTCCTAAATGAGTTCAAACATTAAAAAACAATTTTTTTAAGATGTGAAGATTTCCTAAATAAGATACTAGCAAATTTAATGGAGTGATGTAATAAAGGGATAATAGCTCTCAGAGTAGTAAGTCTTCCCAAATGCAAAGATGGCTGAATAGCCAAAGCTGTCTCATCCAGTTCCATCTCAGTGCTCCACCACTAAGTTGCTTCCTTGCCTTCTTCTTCCTCTTTTGCAGGGAGATTTAGCTGTGTTGGCTTCTCTGCTTCTCTCCTCGAACAGAAAGCCTTTTCTCATTCTTGAAATTTGTGAGCGACCAACCCAACCATGAGTCTGCAAACAATGATGCAAAAAAAAGATCTTTGTGTGGCTTTGGGGACAGTTTGCAATTAGAATCCTTGAACATGGATTTTTAAAGTTTGGATTTGTAATCACAAGTATTGTGCAGGAGGAGTGCCTATTCTTCAAAATATTCTCTGACGTTTATGTGGGTTTTTAAAATGTCTTTGATGATGAGATGATGGAAAAAAAGTAATAGTTCATCGTGACCCTGATTGATATTTCCTTTTAACTAAAATTGTTCCTTTTTAAATGTCCACTTGATTATTTCCCTTTTCATGTATTTCATCTTTCTGTCCTTCTTCTCCTTCTTCTCTTCCTCTTCCTCCTCTTCTTCTTGTTCTTGATGACGTAAGGAAATGTATTCTACACTAAAAATACTTAGCCATTTAGATTTTAAACACCTTTATTTCCTTTAAGATGTTTTTCCCATATGATATTAAGTTTTTCAAAGTTCAGCTTATACAAGTATCCTTTCTCTTTTGTCTTCTTTTAGTATCTCCACTCCCCATAAACATTTAGCCAAGTTTATTGAAATATTATCATCACAATATATTGTAAATGGAGGCTGCTCATTTATTTCCCAGCTGCCCAGACCTGAAATAATCACACAGAAACTATATTATTTGCTATACTGTTTGGCCAATAGCTTAAGCCTATTTCTTGCTAGCTCTTATATCTTAAGTTAACCCATTTCTATTATTTTATATTTTACCACGAGGCTCGTGGTTTACTAGCAAGGTTCTGGCACCCTTGTCTCCTGCAGCAGCTACATGGCTTGTCCCTGACTCCACCTACTCTCTCCTCCTCTATCTGCTTGGAACTCCTCCTTTGCCCCATTCTGCGCTGCCATAGGCCCAAAGCAGTTTCTTTATTAACAAATGGTATTCACAGCATACAGAAAGGAATCCCACATCAATGTATAAAAAGTATGGATACCTAAAATCAGCTTTACAATTATTTAGGGGCTATATGAATCAAATGATTATACTTATGTGAAAAACAATTAGTCAAACTTGTTCTAATGGAGCTAGCAAGATAGGTCAGGTGGAAAGGCACTTTCCCCTAAGCCGGCCAACCTGGGCTTGATTCCTAGAGCCCATAGAAAGATGGAAGTAGAGAATGGACTTTACAAAGTTTTTCTCTGACCTCCACACTCGTGCTGTTGCATATGTGCTCTTCTCATAATGCAGATATGCAATAATAATTTTAAAACATTTTAAAGTTATGCCTGATGGTATTTACCTTTGTTATTATCACCTAGAAATTAGAGGCAGCCTGATGTCTATGAGTTTGAGGCTAGCCTATTCTATTTAATGAGTTTAGGACAACTGGGGTTGCATAGCAAGACCCTATATCAATAAATAAATACTTTATTACTGGGTTAACGGAGAATGCCATATTTATAAACAGGGTTCATGCTGTATAACTTTCAATTCTTCTCATTGGATCTAATGTACTTCAAAAGAAAACTGGAAAATAAAAACCATAGATGCAGAAATTTGAAACTAAAAGAGACACTCAAGTCAAGGAGAGCAGAAAAGACAACAGGAAAGGACATTCATCTATAGGATGTGGAAATCCTTCATGGAGTAAAAACATGAGATATTGCAAAGCCATTTATGCCGGAGAAGACAGATAAGCAAAAAGAACAAAAAGTCAAGAAATGTGATATTGGTCAGGGGCTGGGAGAAGGAATGGGTGATATTGATTAACTTTTGATCAAAAAGAAGAGAAGCCAAAGTCAAGAAATGGCTTTAGAAACAGATAAAGGAGCATTTCTATAAAATAAAAATTCTACATAATAAAAACCCCTATATTAAAAAATACAAAACAGAGTTCTTACTATGAAAAAAATATTCTTCTGTAAAATAGTGCTCCACCAAAAGAGAATGGCTTCATGAAATGACAAGTGATATACCAAAAAAGAAAAATAAGTGACCAGTAGTGACCTTACTGTTAATCAATTAATACAAAAGGAGTAATATTTTCCAAGTTTTATAAAAACTGAATCATAATAATTGTCATTGTTTGAACTGATGAAATTAAAAGAAAGCCTGTCTGCTAATGGGAAGGTGATTTTCCAATTTCCTCAATACAATACAGTATGCATATAAAACATTCCAAACACTAAATATTCTCTCAATTCCTACTCATTATGATGTGGGAGTCCCCTCTGTATGCTGGGATTACCATTAATAAATAAAGAAACGGCTTTGGACCTATAGCAGGGCAGAACTAGGCGGGGAAGACAGATCTGAATGCCTGGAGGAAGAAGGCAGAGTCGGAGAGAAGACATGAAGCTGCCTCCAGAGACAAACATGCTGCAGCCTTGCTGGTAGACCATGAGCTTTGTGGTAAAATATAAAATATTGGAAATAGGTTAAATTAAAATATAAGAGCTAGGCAATAAGAAGTTAGAGCTAATAGGTCAAGCCATGTTTTAAATGATATAGTTTCTGTGTGATTATTTGGGGTCTAAGCTAGTCAGGTAAGAAAAAGTGGCTTCCCTCATAGTACATCATTACCTCTGTTTTAGCAAATGATCTTAAAAACTGTATACTTGGAGTACATATATTAATTTTGCACTTTGATGCTATTTTTATATTGTCTTGTGAAGTACTTAACATTTACAACAAGGACAATGACGATTCATGTAGGGAGCATCATTGCTCATCTACAAACAATTCAGAGTAGAAAATGCATCGTTATTGATGGAACTGAAACCTATTCACCACTACCCCAGAGGCTTCCCTCCTCTCACTGGTAGAGGTGGGCATTGTGGCATTTGTTTGTTGTTTGCTCCCAGTTTTTCGAATCAGGATTTCATTATGCAGCTCTGCCTGTCCTGGAACTAGCTATATAGACTAGGCTGCTCTCAAACTATTTGCAATTTTACTTTTTTTTTTTACAGTCTATATTATTGCGCTGAAAGAGGAAAGGCAAGCTGGTCTCAAACTCATGGAGATACACCTGCTTCTGCCTCCCAGGTGCTGGGAATAAAAGTGTATACCACCACACTGGCTATGATGTGGTATTTTCTTTTTAAATTACAAATAGGTCTTCTTTAAATATAAATTTATCATGTGTCAAAGCTTAAGGAAATAGATTAAATGAACTATGATATCTCAGAGTGACAAAGCCCTATTTAATGAATTAATGGCATTTTCTTACTATACAAATAATGCATACATATAGTTGGACACTGAGAAAGATAACATCTTAAAGCAAAGCAAAACTACAAAATCACGCATAAATCTTCCAGTTACACATAATAATTGTAGCTTAACATTAATATGTAGACATAACAAATGTCTTCCATGTGGTCAAATTTGCTTTTATTTTGAATTTTTCCTTTTACTGTCTGAATTACTATGTTGAAGGAGGAACGGCAGACTCAAGAGTTACTGTTGTCTTGTTCTTGTGGTGGTGAGGATTGCTGGGCAAACGCTGTGCCACTGAACTGGATTGCCTGCTACCACACCAACAATGCACTTCAAGGATCTGAGAATGGTGGCATTTGGATTTTGAAGGCAAGGCCAGAGAAAGGTGGGGATCAGCACCATGGTTGCACTTGGCCCACGGTGTGGGAACAGGCTTTGGGCTGGAAGCAATCCCCAGCAGCAGGAATCTGTTCTTCCACATCCGGGGGATGTGTCATTTGTTACCAGATGGAACCCAGAAAGGCCTGTAGTCCACACACCTAAGCCCTGTGGCAATCTAGCATTATTGTTCATCTACATTTTTCTATTACACTAAATTTTTATTTTGAGTCAGTCCTCCACTTATTATCCCAAACCCTAATTTGGTTACTGTCTGGTTGTTTAGTCATTTCAGTATTATTCTGATTCTTTGTTGCAATCTCAGGTGTCATGACAAGAGCCTGTGCATTTCTCACCGCTCATCTCCTCAAAGCAGCCTCTCCCTGCTGGCCTCATGATGGGTACTCATTTCTGAGGTTCTAGAGCCACGCTGATCCCCTCAATTCCTCACCTCTTCATTTGCATGATTGTATGGCAGCACTATGGTTGTCTGTCCAAAGTCAGTTGACCCTTGGCCAAATGTTCCAACAAACATCCATTCCAGATGTCAGATTCTCGAGGGCCCTGACTCCTGTCACGCCCACTACTCTGGCTGGGATCTCTGCAATCCATGCCTCTTCCTTGAGGGCAGCAATTAGGTGATTGCTATCATATGCTTACATAATACAACAGTGTTGCCATTCCATGTTATTTTGGGAAAAATAAAATCTGATTTCCTCCTTTGAGGCCCCAATTCCAGTAACTTCAATTGAATAAAGAATTTTTCAGGCAGAAAGTGTTCTAATAGCTCTTGTAGTGACATAAATTATTGCAAAGCAAAAGGAAACGTAGGGCACAATTAAGACAATTTTCCCAATATTATTACTATACTAAAGAGAATCCAAAAGTACACAGACACACATATGCATGAATACACATATACTATACTAAAGAGAATCCAAAAGTACACACACACATGTATGCATGCATACACACACACCTATGCATACACACACGTATGCATACATACACACACACGTATACATGCATACACACACGTATGCATGCATACACATATATACTATACTAAAGAGAATCTAAAAGTACACACACACATATGCATCCATACACACACACACACGTACGCATGCATACACACACACACGTATGCATGCATACACATATATAGTACACACAGCCTTCCCAAAGGGCAGAACCCACCGAGACCATTAGCTTCTTAAATAAGTGAGCCAAATCACCACGGGTATAATCTGTGTCATATGAAGAAAAAGGGAGGAGCCAGGGAATGTATCTACCCAAGGAATAGTGACAAATTAAGTGAAGAGGAGATGACAGACAGGACATAGCGGAATGACCAGCAATGCTAGGGTGGGTTTGGCTGAGTTCAGCTGCACTGGTTGAAATTGTTAAGAAAGACTCAGAGACAGAGAGAAAGAAGAGGGGGAGAGGGAAGAGGACCGAGAAAGAGAGAGAATCTCATTCTCCGTGCCTGCCTATAAGAGGCTTAACTAACATTTGTTGAATGTATTCCATGGGACTAATTTAAAATCTAAGTTCCCTGCATGGGACTTACAAAAGAGCCTTCTTTTATATATCAAGTTCGATTACACAGATCTTTCTTGTAAAGGAAGCCTTTTTTTCTTGCTTGTGGGAACTCCTAGGGATGTTCTCCCACCCTGTCCACTCATGTTCTAATTGGCTGATGCCCAGTAGCCCCGACTGTTCCCTACTTCATGGTGAAGGGCACCCTTCTCTGTATCAGACCACAGAATGAGCGTTCTGATGGAAGAGGCACAGAAAGCCAGCAAGCGACCCTGTGGCATGCCGCATCCTGGCCTGCCTGGTGGTATGGAAAAGAAATGACTGATAGGCACACATATAAAAAAGCCGGGATGGGGCAAGGGCTCTGAGGAAGAGCACCTACTGCACAGCCTGGAAACTCGTAGAGCTCATTATGTGCTGCACAAGAAGGAAGGAGGGTTAGCTAGTCTGGGTGGAAGGTCTCCGGAGGGAGAAGTCTCAGGGTTCAGTCATCCCTAAGGAGCGAGAGGCAGTTGCTAGTTTGTGTCACACTGTCCCTATCAGCACACCTGGATCAGCAGAAGGAAGTGCTGTTCCTCTGAGCCTGGCCTGGGGAAGGCTTTGCCATTTTCATGTGTCCGCGGTGTGGCTGTGCCTGTGTAAATAGCAAACCTTCACTCAGGACTTCATCGGCTCCCCAACGTGGAGAAACCATTCTTACTGTCTGTGGAAAACACTCAGATCCTCAGTTCATATTATGACAATCTACCAAAGCAATACAGAGTTAAATTAAAAAAAATGCAAGTAGAAAATAGTAAGAGGATATCTGATGCTGTTTTTGCAGAACAACTTGAAACCAAAGAAAACCATGAAGAAATGCTTTGATGTATGTATCAGAATATCGAATTTCACATACCAAAAACAGCAAACAAAACTAAAGGCCAAAAGATAAATGTGAAAACAATTTTTAAAGAACTGATTTGAGGGAATGAATGATAGGAACAGATTTAAATGGCTAGAAGTTGTCAATACAGACATGGACAGAAGGAAGGGCCAGATCACTTGGTAACTGGAAACAGCCGAGGGACACCTGAAGAGGCTCTTCCCCGTCTGACTATAGTTCCAGATAAACACAAGTCAAACAATCAAAGCTTTTAAAACTATCCAATTAGGAAGGATTTTCATTTTG
The DNA here is from genome assembly GCA_001685075.1 of Bramus lutescens. Taxonomy (NCBI): domain Eukaryota; kingdom Metazoa; phylum Chordata; class Mammalia; order Rodentia; family Cricetidae; genus Bramus; species Bramus lutescens. Next base: position 153,271 of record LOEQ01000112.1, on the reverse strand, counting down.
GCAAAATTATCAGTCACCACTAGAGACGCCAGGGCAGCAGGGCGCCCTTCACAAACTCTGTTAGGATGGAAAATGATTGCAACTTCCAAAGCTGACAGTAGAGTTTAAAAGCCTTAAAAAGACACAGTGCAGGAGCCAGCTTTGCAAAGAAGTGTTAAATTCAAGGATTTATGTGTCCACATTTTCATCTTAGCATAATTTACAATGGCAAGAGCTGGAGCATCTGAAGACCAAGAAGGAACTGATGTGTGAAAGCTGGTCGCATAAATGGTCTACTACAATATTTCTTGGTGACATGGGGAAAATACACATACAGCTAAAAAACTGAATGCAAGATATACACGAAAGAACAATAGCAAGGTTTTTTTTTTAAGGTTAAAAAAGTCTATTCACCATTACCAAAGTATTAAAACTGATTAATTCCTGTGAATGGGAACAATCTATTCTTGTTGTCTCTATTACAGTAGTCTCCCACTCTGTATGGGCTGTCTGGAGTAGAGCATAATGCATCATTATTCTCAAAGCAGATCTCTAGAATCAATCTTGCTTTTTTAATTTTCTAGTAGAAAATTATTCATAAATATTATATATATATGAAATCTGAGAAGCAGGCAGTGTTGTGCCTATAGAATTCCAGCACTCAGGTCATGAAGGTAGGTGGCCAGGATTAAGGTCATCCTCTGCTACACAGTGAGTTTAAGGCCAGCCTATGTCACATGAGACTGCCCCCATGTGTTACAAACAAAACCTGTCGAAGAAACACAATTCTCTTCCCTTCTCAAGGGTTCAGAAAGGAGACAGACATTTGTATTTTGCTGATAGCGACAGTGCTGACCCATTTCAGTACTGACTGAGTCACTTTGCAACATCCTTGAATTCTTAGGTCTCACAAAGTGTGCTCAAGGGAAAGCAGGTTCCCAAACTCTGTCCTTTCCAGGAAGTCACTGGGGATTTCACTCTCTATGGAGATTCCAGTCTGTCCCCTAGGGCCAGCCTCAGGCCAACTGTGGAAGAGCCTTCCTGCCTCTCCAAGTGCATTTCTGCTCTCATCTGTCCACATATCTGTCCTCACTTTATTCACAGAAAAACCTGCTACAACATTTAAGCCTCTTTTCCACTTCAAACATTTGGTAAGGGCTCACACCTATACTGCTTTTGTAAATATTACAGCAGCCTTGTCAAGTTCTTACTTGCTCTCCTTTATGGACAGGGATGTTGCCGCCTAGAGAGGTTAAGACAATTGCTCTTGGTCACACAGACAACTCTTGAAATTCAGAACCAGTTTAAAAGTTCTGTCCAAACCGGGTAGAGTTGGCATTTTTGAGTACCTTTCCGTCCTACAAATGTTTTGTCTAATCTCAGAACTAAAAATCAAATTGTTTTTACATTTGGAAAAGCCCAAACTCCTTCGGTTTCTGGGAGAATATAGATGTGTGGGGTGGGGNGGGGGTGGGGTATCTGCCTGGTTCTAACTGGTTGCTCCATTATTTCAACATAATTCCACAAAGCGAATTTAGGCACCGCCCAGTTTCCTCAAATTGTCGCACTTGTCCCCAAACACTAGATAGATAACAACAGCAGCAGCAACAACAAATTGTAGCTTGTCTTTGGGTGGACTCAACATCCTTTCTTCTCTAAGCTTAAGTAGCCCCTGCCCTAGGTAATTTATTTCCCAGCTTCCCATTGTAAGGACAACAAAGCTGCCTCTAATCAGCACCAATTCTAAAGCTAACTTTATGCCCTTAGGCAACGTACCTGTGATGTACCAGTTAAAAATATTACCCTACTTCTAGGAATGAGGGAGAAATAAGTTAGAAAATGTAACTTAAGTTCGTAAGGTGGGTGGAGGAGAAGAAGGTGCTAGAGGGGCCCCCATTTCATCTCCTTTGGGGTTCCCTTAATGTTTCATTAAATGTTATACCCTAGACTATGGGTTTTCTTTGTTTCTCCAGGACACATTCGATGTCTCATCCTTAACTTTTCAGAGAACCCCTGCTTTTCAATCCTGTTCTTGCAAAGCCTGCGTTTCTACATCGAGGTTAAAAACAAGGCTTAAGTAAGTAAGAAGAGGAGATTAAAAAAAAAAAACTTTCTGCAACCAGTTTTCTAATCCGCGAGGGTTTCCGGAGCCCCGCTGTGACAGGGTGCTGAGGGGCCACCTCCCCCAGTGAAAGCTAGGCCGAATTTTACACGTCAGACTTGCTTCTGTTGAAAATTATACAGGCAGCTGGGTAACAGATCTTTCCTACCCCAACAGTATTTCATGGAAACACTTGGGCAGATTTGATTACAAGGAATTGTTCTTGGTGGCTAACAGCAACACCCCCGCCCGCTCGCCCCCAAATCAGGAAGTTAAAACCTTGCATCTTGGGAGAGGTGAGGAAGCCACTTCATTAGTAACATTTTAAGGGCTATACAGTATGTGTTCAAAAATGTCCCCTCCTTCCTGATCGTGAGACTGAAAAGGGTACTTTCTTTGCAGTGGTCCTGGTCTCTGCCCAGGTGCCCGAGACACCGGGTCAGAATTTCCCAATAGTCCCTGGGCTGCATTGTCAGTCTGTCGCACCCAGGACAGCACCTTTAAAAAGACGCGTGTGGAGAAGGACCGTCCCGCGTTAGGAGACGTCTCCGGGAATGACCGCGCGTTGGCCGCTCAGATTCCGAGCTGAGCTTTCGTTTCCCGTAGGTCAGAAGGCACGATGGGTGGGGGCGCGGGTGATCGCACAGCTGTCCCCAAGTCCTGCCGCCTCCCCCGCCCGCGGAGTCTCCACGAAATTATGCGACACTGACGTGAGCGGCTCAGGTTTGCTAGTAGTGTTAGTCTTGGATGTTCGAACCCTGAAAAAAAAGTGTTAACCACACGCAGGGCTGGTGTCCCTATTCACCTATCCCCTGTGTCCCTCTGTGGGTCGCCCCACGTTTGACGGTGACTTCTCTGCAGAATTCTGGCTATCCGCGTCCTTTCGAGCATCCGGCGCGCTCGCTCGGCTCGGCGGCGTTTGCTGGGCCCCCTACACCCTGGACCCTCCGCGAGATTGTCGTGGACCCGCTGAGCGCTCTCCGTTCCACCTGGCGCCTGCGGTCCCACCGGTTCCCGGCCCTGGGTGCTATCGCCGATCTCGCCGGGCCTCCGCGCGCAATTCGAGCCACTGTGCGACACTGGGATTCACAAGGCCGCGATCCCTGCGGGCCCAGGCGGCCCACCAGAGGAAAATACACACGGGGAAGAGAGACATCCCCAATCCCCGTACTTCCACAGGGTACCCATTATCTCATTGATTCGCAATTCGACCCCCTCCCCCTTGCGCACCCTGATGCATCTCTTAGGTTGTGAAGGTTCAAAGTTTAGACTTGGGACATAAAAGAACGTCGTTCATAATCTTACAAGGAAAAGCACGTGGGGGATGAGAAACTAGACACAGAACGGGTTTTTAACCTAGTGAGATCACTACGGTTCTTCATTTTCCTACCAGCATCTCAATGAAAGATCCATGAATTAAAACTTAAAACAATTCTACATATTTCACCCGCCTCAGAAGTATGGGGTTGTGGGTCAGCCCCATGAAGCGCCTTTGAGGACTATACGGAGATGGAAATTTAGGATTAAAACTCTATCCTTTCTTTAAAGCCTTGCGCGGAGGGCGGCGTGTGGGGTTAAGGTGTCAGGGCAGGGGTCATTTTTCTCTGGCTCTCACCACAGGGCTCCTCACTTAGAGAAACTCGACCAGGAAGTCCTAGGTAGGGATTATCCAGTCCTCGAGCGTGCTTGGTGCTACAGTTCTGCTCACTGATGCTGATAGAGTTGTCAGTTTTAAGTTTCTCTTCCTTACCTCACGCTTTCAATCCTGGGCAAAGAGGGTGGCGAGCAATTGATTCTCTCCCTTACTCAGAGCCGTAGAGTCCATCCCAAGGATCAGCGCAGAGAACTAAAGACACAACCTCCCCTGGGCCAAATCCCTCCCATTGTCCTCCACTGGGGCTAGTGGAGTGTTCTGGAAACGGCCCCTTCACAGTGTAGGAGGGACAACTTCCCCATTCCAAGCTCTCTTTCTCTCTCTCCCTCCACCCCCTCATCCTCCTCCACCACCACTTCACTCTCCCTCACATCCAGCCTCGCCCCAGGCCTAGCAGGGACAACCCCTTAGGTCTTTTCCACACGGGAGTTGAAACACACAGAGCCCTTACAGTCAGCTGAGGTGTGCCCCATCCAGGAGACGCGGTGGAGTGTAAGAGAAAAAAAATCTAGAGTATTTTTATGGAGCAAATTATCTTTGTTTACTTCAGTGAATCACTATGCCTTCCTTGTTGTTTGTGACCCGCCCCGTTTGCCGGGGTATCACAACCAACTCCCACCAGAGGGGGAGAAAAAGAAGGAAGATGTGTGAGCTCCCCCTGGTGCCTTCCTGAATTCAGGCTGACAGAATCCAAACAAAAACTGTAAGGAAACATCCTTACCACAGAAGGAAAAAGAAATTACCTGGCTGGCCTCTTTCCTTTGAATAGGGTCAGTTTGGTCCTGACTGGCTCTTGGATCATCATACCAAAGCTGTGGGCCTACATTTAATGTGTATCCTTAGGAAGAGCCAGGGCCTTGTCAGTGGACTTTCTAAACTCCAGATTAGAAGAGGAATTTGATAGCTAGCTGCCTGGGGGTAGACTTCTCTTGAATCAAAGTGATTACTTTTTGGCCACCATTTTTCTCTTTGTCAGCCTGCTGTTGTTCATCACTGAAGTTTCTACACACTTCCTGCTGTGTTGTAGAGACTGGAGTTATCGTTGGAATCTAGTATTAGCCACGCTGACCAGTGTTCCGCACTATATGTCTCTGTGAGCAGTGTGCTACACTCAGGAAGAGTCTTTAGCCCTGGAGTCAGCCACATTGTAAACTCCGGCATTTACAAAGGGGGAATTTTCGGTCAGTGTCCTGGGTGTGTGACTGACAGACACACTTAACAATGCATTTGCTGTGTTTAGTTAGTCCCAATCTTTAACGGGAAGGCTGGAGAGTAGAGATAGATGTACCACACTTAATTTCTGCTGTACCTAGGTCTGTCAGCTTATGGACAAACTTCACTAAAATGGCTAACAGCATGGGTCTAGTTTCCATTTCCTGTGTAAACATGGAGGTTTTGTTTCCTTTGGTCTGAATGTGTGACTTTGGTGGAATCGGATTCTACTAAAGCCAAGAGCATAGCTTGAGCCCTTTAGAAAACTGTGCCAAGCTTTCATCCGTCCTGCCCACAATCTCACACTCCTTCGCTGCTCTGGTTTTTATTTCTCGAAACGCAGCATGGTCACCCTCCCCTTTCACCCTTCCCTAATACCATTCTTCATTCGCTGGGCGATTGTCTTTTCCAGGGACTTCCGAGAATCTCCAGCGCACCATCCCTGGAGTGAGGCTCACCTCTCTCCTGGCCACTCTCATCATGCAGATTGCTCTCCTTCCTGTGCACCTTGTTTTTCACGCTCTCTATGCACCCCGTGAGCCTCTGCACTAACTGATGAAACACATGCAGGTGCTAGATAGGTATTGGAAGCGCTGTGCAGAGAGGTAATGGCTTTTGTTTATCTGCCTCCCCGCACTGCCAAAGTGCGCCGATACCTCTGGTAGTTCTCTGCTAAATGACGAACCTGAAATAATAACCGTGAAGGATTTTTTTAATTTAGAAATTTTTAATTCTCATGTCTCGTAAATGAAAAATTGTCAAATTAAGGAGCCGTTTTCAGGATTTTAATTGATGTATTAGTTGTGCTTTGCCTGCACCCCAAAAGGATTTGAGGTGGGCTTAAAATATTATGAAAATTAGACACGATTATTAATTCTGTCCTTGCAAGCTCTAGAATTGTGTAGTTCTAGATGCCAAGCTAAACAAAAGAGAGGTTTTTAAGATGAGATGTATGGTGTTTTCTAATATCTCTCATCATGCTATAGAAAAAAATCATGGATAAAAATTTTCAGAAATATTTTTGTGTCTCTTTGCATATCATACACATGCACATAAATACACACATACATACATACTCACACTCAAACTGCACTGGCAGGGAACATAGGTTGTTTAAAGCATAGCTATTCAACTGTCATATAAAGTGAAATCTATATTTTCTCTCCCTATATGACTATATATTTAACATCTCTATGCATATGTGTGTGCATACATATGTATATGTTATATACACACACTCCACATTATTATTTCAAAGGGAATTTCCTCCTTCTGGCTAGCAGCAATAAGTAGTCAATATTTACACTCTTGAATATCGATGACATCTCGCGCACACGCGAAAGCTGTGGTAAACGTCTCCATTTTCAAGCAGAGTTTTAATTATTTGTAAAGATTTCAATTGTTCACTGTCTAATGTCACGGTTTGGTCTTCACAGTGTGAGGTGGCACTGTCCAGAACCCCCACAGTATTATAAATAGGCTTCTAAAGCCGGCTTGATTGATATTTGGCATAAAGCGCTATTCCTTTGAGCACATATATTCCTTCTGTTCACCATTTTCATAGAAAAATACCAGGGCTGATTTTTTATTCAAATCTCCAATTTATGCAGGGTTTGAAGTACTAAATACTTAAAGCCCTTTTCAGATCTTTTCCCCCTTTTCTGTTAGGTAAGTAGCTAAATCTTCTGCTTCAACACAAATAAGAATCGGAGATTTAGCAGATTTCCTGTGGGGAAGAGAAAGAGTTTATTAATTATATTGAGAATCAAATAATATGCTTCTTTGACACTAATATTCCATCTTTCTCCACCCCACGCATCCTATGGGAGGGCTTTAAAGCCTTTATCAGGGTCTAGATTACAGCAGTCATGGTTCTTTGGAAGAAAGAGTGTAATGAATGGTATTCTGAGTTGAAGAGAGTATTTGAGATGTTTTAAGATTTACGCAGCAACTGTGAAGTGATTTTTCCCCCAAGTATGTCCCAGGGATTGTAATATAAAACACCAAAAAGCATGATAAAGTGCATTTTCATGAGTTTTAATAAATTTTTAATACTGATGAAATGTAAATTTTCCCTTCACAACCCTTATCTGTATTTGACAGAGGCCTACAGAAAAATTTAAAGACTCATTTAAAGCAATTACAAGATACTATAGAGATTGCCAGCAATAAAGAATGATAAGGGATCATCTTAAACTTTTTTATATTGACATTATTCAAACCAAGTGCCTTATACAGATTCTACTGGTTCTGACCAGAGCCCATATCGCTAGACTTAGCAAGAGGGCACAAAATAGTAGAAACAAATTGTACTTGAACAAGTCTCAGAAATGACAACTACCTGCCTGCCTGATAGCAGTAATTGCTCTTTATTATGTGAGATGCTTATTTTTGTTCCAGGCAATGGGCCAGGGACACTCCACACGTTATGACATTGGACTTATATGACCATTGTGTGGAAGAAATTCCACGATTATCAATCGCCATGGTAAGGATGAGACTTTAAAGTCTTGATCAGGGTCTAGATTACAACAGTTGGGGGTTGTGGAGAGGGATGCAAGGAATGGCATTCTGAGTTAGGAGGCATAGGAGAATGAGAGAGTGTGGCTTAGTAAATAATACAGGTGGGAAATGCAGGGCATTGGTCTTGCACTGCCTACTGCTCTGGGCACTGGCAAACACTCTCTGTGTAGGTAGCAAATGCTTTAGATGTTGCATGCCACATAATCTATGCTCAACTTTGTAGCCCTGGTACCAAACCAGATCTAGATAAAATGCAAACCATTTGCATCTGTTCCAATCAAGCTTTACTGGGAAAAAAAAAAAAGATGCAGATGGCGGGCCGGATTTGTAGTATCCTGTCCTGACTATGTCTTTAGGCAGAGAAAAGCTGTACCTGAACCCCAGTTTGGAGAGTGAGTAGAATGTGCATAAACTGTAATCTTCACAATTTGCCTCACTGTTTGACACCTAACTTTAAACATTACTGTTGGAGAATTGGAAGACTTTGCTTAAGATACAGTTATAAGTATGGCATTTTAGTTGAACTCATTTTGGAGATAGCATCTTATATATTCCACTCATCTTGAACTTACTATGTTGGTGAAGATGACCTTAAACTTTTGATCCTCTTGCCCCTACCACCAAAGAGCTGTGGTTACATGCAGCGTTGGGTCTCAAACCCAGAGCTTCACGAATGCTGATCAAGTACATAAGATGGACAAAGCCTTGACTTCAGAGTCCTCGTTATTACTGGCCTGTTTCTTACAAGTAGTCTCATGAACCTGGAGTTCACAGCTGCCAGACACCAGTCAGCTTCACTCACAAAATGATCTTGTTATGTTTTCTAAAGATTATTGGAAGTCCATGTTGCTCTTACTGGGGACCCTGGCTTACTTCGGTTAGTGGGATTTTAGTCTTCTCTTGGTTCTGCGTGACTCTGTTGGTTTTTTAGTGAAGGTCGGAAGGTATGTCACATTCTTGCAAGATTCTCTCAAAGAGTCCAAGAGGGAGATCACGGCCACCTTCTTTTGTCTAGCGTTTCCACCTGTCCCTGGGTTCTCCATTATGGCAGCAGTTACTACAACATTGAAAGTGCCTCTCCTTGCAATACCAGATCCACATAATGTGTTCTTCAAGACGAGTGGAGCACTCTTATTTTGTTTTTGATACAGGTTCACTGTGCAGCCTGTACTGGCCTTGAATTCTCATTGATCATTCTGCTCCCAGCTTCCCAAACTCTAGTTTTATAGCTATGCACCATCAGGCACAGCTAGGTTGATGAAAGCTAGAGGTGATAACCTGTGAGCCCTCTTGGTTAGCTTTACCCAAAAGCGGTATGTGGAGGGGCAGCTTCACCAGAAGGAAGAGATTTTTCTTCCCTTCATACCAAAGGACTAAATAAGATCATGCAAGTTATCATTAGTGCAATACATTGTAGAATGATTTGTTCTAATACCTCCCTAAGCCAGTAAAGAAATGGGAATAGAGTTTGTACCTAATTGGAAAAAAAATTACAAGCACAATTAAATGAAAGAAAATAAAGCTGATAATACATTAAAAAAAAGATTAAACGTTAGGTGTCATAGGACTAGCAATGTTTTCTCTCCACTTCACATTCAGACACATTTTTAAAATTCAATTTTTATTGTACATTGCAGTGATGGGTTTGTTATTAAAGAACTAAGAAGTTTTCACTAAGAGGAAACTTCGCTGATCTTGGATTTAATCCTTGAAATCAATCAAGTCTTTAGTGTTCTTTGACTTATCCTCAGATAAAAGAGCTCTTTGAGTGCAAAGCCAAGGAAGTAATCCCCTGCCTTGTGAGTGACCAAAAAGAATGATTGTAAGCACAGATCCTTGCACTTAAGTAGATTACAGTGCCATGGAGGAGATAATGCTAATGCATAGGAGACAATTAAAATGACCAAATAGTATGGGAGTTGTAGTGTATGAGTTTGGGGTAGACACGATGTCCTTGAGACATGCTTTTCAAGGAAGGCCAGTTTTCTCGTTGCTGTGACAAAATCCTAGACAGCAGGAGTTTTAGGCAGTATTTATTTTGCTCATTGTTTGAGAGTACAGTCATCAGGGCAAGGAAGGAAGCTGCTGTGACAGGATCATGAAGTTGTTGGTCACACTGCCTGCAGGGAGGGAGCAGCTGGTCACACTGCCTGCAGGGAGGGAGCAGCTGGTCACACTGCCTGTGGGGAAGCAGCAGCTGGTCACACTGCCTGTGGGGAGGAAGAAGCTGGTCACACTGCCTGCAGGGAGGAAGCAGCTGGTCACACTGCCTGCAGTGATGGAGCCAGTCACACTGCCTGTGGGGAGGGAGAACCTGGTCACACTGCCTGCAGTGAGAGAGCTGATCACACTGCCTATAGTGAGGGAGCAGCTGGTCACACTGCCTGTGGGGAGGAAGCAGCTGGTCACACTGCCTGTGG
>LOEQ01000112.1:95331-119854 GCA_001685075.1 Bramus lutescens | reverse complement strand
TCTATCTATCTATCTATCTATCTATCATCTATCTATCTATGTATCTATCTATCTCTTTTTCCTTCTGGTTCACAGTTGAAAGGTTCAGCCCATTGTTACATGGAAGTCAAGATTTCAGGGGCTTGTAGAAATTGTTAACATCACATCCACAACTAGAAACAGAGAGAGAGAGGAGTACATTCAACATTGATTGAGTCATGGAGAGCAGTTGAGGCAAGGCAGTGTGGTGAAGGATCAGAGTTCCCCTCAAAGAAGTCCTGAGAAGCTACTGTATGAAGCTGAAACCTAATTTGCAGTGGGGACTTCAGGGTATTAGAACTCTTAGGACCATGGGGCATCCATCAACGAAAGTTACAGTCATGGGGTTGAGCCTTCCCAAGAGAGACTTATGAGTGCTTCAAGTGGCAGAGATGGACAGTGGTGGCTTTCCAAGCCCTTTGAACACTAGCCACTTTCATCCATCCCTGCTTCCTGGTTGTTCATGCTCTGTGACCAGTTGCTTCAAGCTCCTGCTGTTGTAACTTCCTGGTCACGATGGACTGTGTCCCTTAAACTGTGAGCCACAGCAACTGAACACTTTCTTCTTCAAGTTGTTTTTTTTTAGTGTTTCATCAGAACAAGGGGGGAAGAAAAGAGCCACTTCTGAAAGTAAGCTATGAAAGGATGTACCAAATCAATTGAGGCTTGGGTATTTTGAGTGTGTTCGCAGAGGTCCTGAATAGGTCCTGAATTGCTCGATCAAGCTGAGTTGCAGTGAATTTATGCCGACCATCAGTTTTCCCTGGTCAAGATCACTCACCCTGGTGCCTCAATGCAGTAATTTACAGTCAGGTCAGTTTTGCCTTGCATGAGGCACCTGCCACTGTCTGAAGACATTTTTGGTTGTTACAAATGTGGGAGAGGAGTTCTTGCCATCACAGTGAATTATGTCATCTAATTTTGGGCTTTTGTTGTTTGTATTGTGATAATGTTTCATGTAGCATGGGCCCTTTACATGGTTAAGTGCACTGATGAGTGGCGTTAGTTGCATTTTTGGACAACCACCACAACCATCTATCTCCAGAACTCTGTCTTACTTTCCTAAGTGAAAGTTTGCACACATTACACCGAAGCCAGGAACCTCCCATAAAGGAAATTGTTCACTCTTTTTTCCTCAGGGACTAGTTAATTTCATACAATATCTTGAAGTTTCACTGACATTGTAGCTTTGCTCCAGAATGTCCTTCTACGTTCAATGTAATGTGCACATCACAGTTCACATCTGTAGGGGCTCAGCTGCTTCTGTATTTTGCTGTTGAGCAAGATTGACACCGCTCTAAATATTGGTTTGCAAATATATGTTCAAAGCCCTCTCTTTTTAGTTCTTCTGGGCAGATACTCAGATATGAAATTGCTGAATCTGATGATAGATTCATGTTTGATTTTGAGAGGAATCACGAACCATATCTGCTTTGGCTGGGGCATTTTATACCCACCACCAGTGCACAGACATACTCATTGCCTATGTCCTCGTGATTTCCTTCCTGCCTGCCTAACTTCCTTCTTCTACCTGTCCTCTTTCCTGTTTGTTTGTTTGTTTCTTTCTTTCTTTCTTCTGTAAAAACATCTTAACAAGTGTAACACGGTTTCTCACTCCTTTCTTGTTTTGATTTCCCTACTGTCTAGTGGCGTTGAACACCATTTTACATACTTCTTGACCATTTGTATAACTGGAGAAATGCCTATTGCAGTCTCTTGTCCAGTTTTACACAATCTTGTTTGATTTCCACTGGTTGGAGAGCTTGATGTACTTTTGCTAGCAATCTCAGATCAAAAGTGTGGCATTCAAACATTTTCTTCTGTTTTATACCCTGCCTTTTACTCTGTATACTTTGATGCACAATTTAAAAAAGTTTAATGACATCTAACCTCTATTATTCTTTCTGTTATTTATGCCGTTAGTGTTTTAGCCATGAAATCATCACCAAACCCAATGCAATTAAGACTTCCGTTTTCTTCTAATACCTTCATCACTTTAGTGCCTCTGTGTAGATCTTTGATTAAGGCAAAGGTTGAGCTTCCTTCTTGTGCATGTAGGTATCCAATTTGTAGCACTGTCATGGGTTGAGGAGTTTCTCACTTATGAAACTACTAGGTGGCTGCCATCTTGCAAAGCTCTTGAGTTCTGTCCTGTACTCTGTATGTCTGACTTTGTCAGCACCACCTTTTAGTAATTTTGGAAACTACACTTAGCATTTATTTATTTTTCCAAAATATCTTGGCTACTATTACTCATTTGTCCCTCAGTTTCAAGTTTAAGGTAAGCTTGTCTGTTAAAAATTTGAGCTATATATAGAAATTAATCTATTGTATGTATAATTAATATATTGTAATATTATCTATACAATAGACTATTTTCTATATAATTTCTCTCCACATAATTAATTTCTATATGTAGACAATATAGATTAATTTTTTAATTTTTGGTAATTCAGAAAATGGCGGTCTTGTCGCATTCTTGTTCTCTCTGCTGTGTGAGTCCTGGAGACTGAACTCAGATTATCATACTTGGCAGCAAGTGCTTTTATCCACAGGGCTCTCTCATCAGCCCCACATATCTTAAGAAGTTTTCAATATCATTGCCTTGCACCAAGTCTGGAATATCAGTTATTACTATCTTTTAATCGAAGATCAATTTAGATGTCTCGTATAGTGAATACACTTGTTGGGATGTTTTGTCTTGTTAGTATTTAAATTTATCACATTTAGTGGCAGAATATGGTTTGGGTGATTTTTATTACTGACGGTCTTTTAAAATTTCTTCATAGTTTAATATGTCATATGTTTGATACATGTTTCATGCATAGTTGAAAGAATGTTAATTTTGCTTCAGTTGTTAACAAATCTTTCTACATATTTCCCAGTTTAAGCATGTGAATTGTGGTATTCAATCCCTCATTTGGAGGGTGTGATTTCTTTCTTGATTTCTGAGAGAGGCATTAAGAATTTTTGCGGTTGGATATTAGCCACCAATGGCTGTTTTTCCTACAGTCAGATCGTATTGAACACTCCAGTGATAGCTGGTCCCTATGCTGCCCTGGCCTCCTTTTCCTGGACTGGGCTGTTTTTGTCTCTTTGTATCTTGCTCTGGCTGGTGTCACTACCTCTTCTGCCTCTATCGTTAGCATTTGCCCAGGGTATCTGGGGCTCCCCTTCAAATTTGATCTTTCAGAATCACTTTGTTCTGGATGCATCTCTTGGAGACAGATACACCTGAATTTTGCTTAAAGGAAAACAATCTGAAAGTCTCTTTCTTTAAATCGGGAAATCTATCTGTGGTTGCCTTCTCTAGGAAAATGGAAACATTTGGTCTCATTCTGGCATCCCTGTTTGCTTTCCTATTTTTATGCAAATGAGCTTTTACCCTTTCCTGGAGTGATCTCATTTTCTTTGTTTTCCTGACTAATGGTTGGAAGGGTATACAGGACCACCATTACATACCGAGCTTAGCGCCCCCCTTTAAAAAGAATACATTTAAAGACATGCTATAAAAACCATGCCTTTAGCTTGTCCATTTCCGTCTTCGTAAGTAGTATGAGACAGCAACTTTTCACACCTTCCTTTCCCAGTCCCTATCTGCTCTGTGCTGGATGGACAGAAGATTTATTTTTACCTGGTGGTTAATAATTTTGCACTGGATCTTATTTCATAAAGAATTCTTTGTTAACAATTGCACCAATGTTAAATCACTATTGGGAAAAATCATTTTGATTCAATCATATTGTGTATTGCTAAGTTATTATTTCTCAACTTTATGCCTTTCCTCCTTTTGGACTCATTTTTTACTTTTTTTTTCTGGCAATCATCTTTGAATAAAATTTTAGAAAGGCTTGGTAGGTGGCACGTTTTTCTAAGTCCTTGAATGTCTTGAATGAACCCAAATGACTTTAATGAGTTATTGGGAATTAAAATGGAATACTCAAATCTTGCTCCTGTTAAACTTTGAAGCTATTTCCCCCACTCAGTTTGGATTGCTATTTGAGAGAAAGAATGAAACAAGCTCATAGCCAGTTATTCAACTATAAAAGAACCATACAAGTAGGCACAACACCAAACTATAAGAATTCAGGGAGGGTTACAGATTTGCAGGTGAATGTTTGGGAAGAAAAAGTGATCAGGGGCTGGAGAGATGGCTCAGCAGTTACAAGGAGGGTTTACTTGAAGCATCCAAATTGCATGGTTCATGAGTTCCCCAATGTTCAGATACAGGGGATCTGATTCCTTCCTATGGCTCCCATCAGCACCTGCACTTGGTTTATGAGACAGGGTTTCTCTGTGTAGCCCTGGCTGTCCTGGAACTCACTCTGTAGACCAGGCTGGCCTCAGACTCACAGAGATCTGTCTGCCTCTGCCTCCCGAGTGCTGGGATTAAAGGCGTGTGCCACCATCCTTGGCAGCAAACAAAATCGAGAGAGAGAGAGAGAGAGAGAGAGAGAGAAAGACTGAATTTTAGTAGGGTAATTCTCCCAGAAGAAGCCTTTAAGCTGAACAGTAAAGCAAAACAATAAGTTTACTGGAGAGTTTAACAATCATATTCACCCTCGACTATGGGTCTAACATTAAGTACTATACATAATTAAATAAATTCACACTAGAATTATGAAGAATTTTACAGCAATTGCATCTTCCTCCAAATATCAATAAAACCTAATTAATTGTCTTATAACATCTAAATGTGCCTTCTTGCCCCCATAAGACTTTTTGGCACAAGACTGGTAAACCAAGATCCACTCTCTGTTTTTGTAAACGAAGTTTACCAGTGTGGCGACTCTCATTCAGACACATCAGTGGAATTCAGGAGTGGCAGCAGATTGCTCGCAAAGCCTGAACTGAACTCTGCAGTCCCTATGATATTTTTCTAACGTGTAGCTAAGGTAGTTCCCATTTAGCTTGGTGGATCTTGTATGCATTGGCTCCAGTGGGCTTCCAAGTGATTGCAGCAAAAATGTCCAGGAAGTCCACCGTCCAGTGACTAGGGTAGCCAGGTCTTTTGAATCAACACCAAGATTGCAAAGTTGAAACCCTTTATTGTCTGACTCTTCATAGAAAGTGTGTGCTGACCACTGTCCCAGGACATCCCTCAGTGGATAGCTGCGTAAGACTCATGTCGGGATCCCCAAGAGATAAATGCTATAACATCTTGACTCCCCTAGGGTGTCTGATGACCTCAGACAGCTCTTTAGACTTCCAGTTCATTTATATTTTGCATTAAAAGCAGTTGAAGCTGTCACCCCAGCTTGTGCAATTGTCATCAAGAACTTGTCCTTTAAACAATTCCCTCCTTTTAATTTGGTCTCGTTCTGTCCCCGGGGAGTTGCACAATTCAGCCTTGCGGTTTTGGTTTCTGTGCGTGATGTGAGGGAAGCTGGCGTGGTTTTTAATGTACTGTTGTGTGGGCTTGGGCTGTTGATTGCTTTTGGCCTAGGTGCTGTGTGGAGCTCCAAGGTTTGGCTTTGTGAACGCTGCCTGGCAAAACAGAAACATTTTGTGAAATTTTACAAATGTCACACACACCCGCACACACACACATTTTGAATTGCAAAATTCTCCCCCTTGGCACAAAATTTCCCCCATGATTTTCTTCCTCATAATAAATCGTTAGCTCTCTTCAGTTATATACGGAATTGACTTGCAGGTTAAAAAGTCCTCGGTTTTCAGTCTGCCTTTATTATTTCCCCCTTTTTACTAGTTTACTATGATCTTTTAACTAAAAGAGAAAACAACTTTAAATAAAGAAAAAAGGAAAGAGAAAAAGAAAGAGAGAGAGAAAGAGAAAAAAGAGAGGAAGGAAGAAAACAAAATGGAGTTTTTCTTCAAACATTCCAAGTGAAATAGTTTCAAAAAATCCTGGCATGGTTCCTAATTTGATTCCTACCAAAACCCAATTTTCAAGACGAGACCCAGCACAATGAACTCACTCCCTGCTCAACTTCCCTGAACCCAGAGAGGAGCTCAAAGAGTAGAACAATCACAAGAGTGCTTAAAGTCCGCCAGAACCCTCTCCTTCTATTCCAGCAACCCCTTTCCATCTTTACAAACAACTCTTGATGATTTAGAATGCGAGCGCCAATCGCCACCAGTTCACAAGGTGACTTTGAACCGCAGAGAGGCAGATTTTCACTTACAGTCATCAAAGATGGTGGTGGGATCAGACCGCTTCAATTTAATAGTTGGGGGCCTCTGTATTTAGGAATCTGTCGATTTGAAGATGCACCCTGGTTTAAGAAATAGTTCTCAGTTTGACTACTCAAATCCGCGTCACGCTGGGCTCTGCGCTCTACTCTCTGGTTCCTCCAGCCACCGCTGTACTTCTAGCAGCGACTCCCTACTTTCATCCCAGCAGGTTGACCCCAGGGGCGCTGCACCTGTGAAGCCACTCCGGCAGCTTCCGTAGACAGTGCTGACTGTCCTGTGCACTGTACTTTTACTTCACACTTTTCAGGGCCGCAGCGATTTGGCAGGTCCTAGAGTCCAGTGTGCATCAGAGCCTCGAAGCCAAATGAGACTGCCTCAACTCCACGAGTGAAATACGCGGCTCGGCAGTTCCGAAACTCTAAAGGGAAAATGTAGTGGCTTTGTTTTGTTAGCAATAGATCTAGTTTGCCTCATAAGCCCCCAACTGTTGGGAGGGAAGAAAGAACCTAAATGTTCAGTTCCATAATTGAAACAGTACTGTAGGCAGTGCTGTGCTCTGCGGTGCCCGCTCATGATCGTGCAGGAGAACATTATCATGAAAGTGTGCTCCAGAGCCAGGCTGGCTCGGTTGGAATCTCGGCTTCACCACTAAAAAGATCCGTGACCTTATAGGATACACGGCGGTTCTCCCCCTCCATCTTCTCATATCTAACCTGGAAAAAAACCACTTACCACTGCATTCTCCGTTTGGAGGCCACTGGCAGTATGTAGCTATCTAATTAATTCAACCCCTAAGGTTGAAATTAAACGGGGCAACAATGCCTACACTTGACGTACTCAGACACATGAGGTTCATGGTCACTGTATTAAAGAGCGCAGGAAAACATGTCTGCTCCAAAGCTGTAGTGGAGAGAAGTCTTAGGTCTTGCGGGAGTATAATGAGGAGAAAAATGAATGAAATGAGTGAACACATCACCTAGACCAAGGCCTGGAAAGAATCAAGTGCTCAGTGTCAGGCTGTCGTTATTGTCATCTCTCTCAAGTCCCTTCCAAGATGGTTGCTTCAACTACTAGAGAAGGGGCCAGCCATTCCATTTCTTTGGTCACCAGTATTTGTTCTATTTATGATTCGTTTCTTGGGGGGACATTCTGTCAGCTTTTATGAAGACTGAAATTTCTTATTTTTCAAAGGAGGACACCATGACTAAATGATTATGAATGAGGCCTTGGAGCCAACTGCCTCTTTAGAATTCCAGTGTAGCTACTTAGTAGCTGTGCATTCAGGAAATAGTCCATTCTTTCTGTCTCTCAGCTTCGACAAAGATAAAATGAAAACCATCATTGTGGTAGTTCCTTGTCTCATTTCTATAATAAAATACCTAAGGAAAACACTTCCGAAAATGAAGCCGGTGGAGAAGTCACTGTGGCAGGAACAGGAGGCACCTGGCCACATTGTTCCTGCAGCCAGGCAGCTGGGAGTGATCAGTGTCCATGTTTTCTCTGTGGTATTCGGCCTAAGATCCTTGCCCGTGGAACGGTGTTGCCTGCATTCAGGGTGAGTCTTCATGTTTCAATTTATTTAATCAAGATAATCCCTCATAGACATGGCTAGACATTTGTTTCCTCGGTGATCCC
Source organism: Bramus lutescens (assembly GCA_001685075.1). NCBI lineage: Eukaryota > Metazoa > Chordata > Mammalia > Rodentia > Cricetidae > Bramus > Bramus lutescens. The sequence continues at coordinate 112,045 of LOEQ01000112.1, read as the reverse complement.
AAATCTCATCAGCCATGGCATCTATATATAATAAAACCCTTCTGAGATGTTTGGGAAATGAACTGATGTAAGAGTTGGACCCCGGATGGGACTTGGCACTGTAAGTTCTCCAAAAGCATCATGCTTTATTCTTATTATTTCTGTTCTACCTTCAATAGCTCTTTAAAATGTCAAAAAGAGTTTTCTGGAGAACCTCATGAGGCTCTCAAACTGCTGGTGGAGTGTGGTTTTTGAGTACCCCAGCCCCTCTGGTCTTCAGGTGGTGTCTGTTTCCCTGTGTTGGCTTTCGTGGTGGATAGGTGAGCAATTGACAGTTGAGCGACCTGTGACTTAGTAGTTCTCTGGATGACAGGACTCTACTATCCCTCCCGGATATTTGTTTTTTTCTTGCCTCTGATTGATGTTACAAACCCAGTGGTTCTGTGCCATCCTTGACCTGTTCCTAGCTGGTCAATTTCCTCATTCTCTCTCTGCTGCCTGTCTTTCACCATGGCTGCTCTGAGTCTACCCTTTCCAGTTAAGCTTTCAGCTCCTTTGAAGAGTTTCAGGAAGTTATAGGCTCCCAAATGCTTCATGTCAGGGTCTATTCTACAGGTATGTCTGGACTGGGAAACAGGGCACAATTGCATTTTAGTGCTTTCTGCAACTTACCTGGCATTCTATTGCCGTCATCTGGTGAGTTCAAATGAAAATTCCCACCATTATCCCCTGGCATGGGGTTTGGTCTGTGTTGATCTCATAAAGGACAAGACCAGGTTAAACAAGTCCCAGAAGTAATGAGCATTCCACATCAGACACTAAGACTTTGGTGTACTGGAGAGTCTTTCTGGGGTCCGTGGACCACCATCTTCATCCTAACCCTGGAGATTCCTGGAGAGTGACTTTATTACCTACCACTTAGTCATGTGTCAAGGTTGGAATCAGGTTTCAGGCATATGTACCCAGACCCAACAAAAAAACTTTGTGTCTATGGATTCCACCCTTAACTGGAAACTGAGATTCTGAACTAGTTTTATAGAAATATCAAAGAGAAAAGATAAAAGAAAAACCCATCGAAGACTATGGGCCAAGAATTAGTATCTTGAGTGGTTGGGGGACATAAGGAAGAAAATGTTGAAATCTAGCTCCAAGGTGTCGAACCCAGGGATCGACAATCTGGAGGGTGAAAAACTATCTTCCAGTTGGATCCATCCCTGAAGCATGGTGCCCGGATATTAGCAATGTAATGTACACTTGCTGATGATGGATTTTGTAGTTACAATCACAGGTTCTGAGAAGACAGATGGTGACATTTATGGCATGCTAAATGATATGCAAACCTAAGCATTGAAAATTATAATACTCAGGTAGCAATTTGAACATCTTTTCCACAACATTAATAATAGTCGAGTTTTTCCAAATAAAACTGCAATGAATTGAATTGTTTAAAAGAAAAAAAAACGGTTATTCCTCTTATCAATATTATATCCTCATTTTCTCCTTGAGGGTGTAAGGTGTCATGTCATCTTTACAGAGCCCACAGAACATTCTAGAAAGATAAAGTTGCTTTTCCTTTTCCTAAATGAGGATAAACATGGTATTGAAGGTTGTGGACACAGGGTGTGAAAGAGCGATGTGTCTCCCGGTGTGTCATGAAAATTCTCCGATGGTGACAAGCCCCCGACAAACAGTTTTCTGTGTGGTGTATGTTTCCTATGGCAAGAGGAGTGAACGCTTAATTATTAGGATTCAGAAAAGCAAAGATTAAACCTCACAGGAAGCTGATCGTTTGGAGTGGCGGTGGGGAAAATGTTGAAAAGACTGAAGGACATATGGGGAGCTAACGGAGACCAGCTCACATGCCGCCGTTTTGCTGAATTACGAATGCAGAGCGCACGCTCTTCCCAGTCTCATTTCATTTAAACCCAAATGGCTATGGGAAATGGTGTCATACACCTGGTGAAGAGCTCTGCTTCTTAAAAAATCTTATCACTTCACCCAAGAGACTGGTGTTGAACCAACAACAACATTCTCTCTGTAGTTTTCAAAATGAGCTAAACCACGTTGCAAAATACTCTTATTTCCATACACACAAAAACCCAAACATGGAAAGAAAATAATTCAATTCCTTTCCCCCCGTGTGGCTCTGTTGACATCACTGGTGGCATTACGATAGCATTAGCCATTGCTTAGAAGGCGAAGCAGGTAGCTCTTCCCTCCCACTTAAAGCTAGGAAGAACGAGGCATAGAAACATTTTTTTTTATTGTTTGAGGTGAAAGGCTATGTTATAAAACAATAAGAAACAGTCTACAAAACTTTTTAGAATGAGAAACCAAAACCCACACCGTAAACCTTCAGCATTATATTCGAGAGAACAACAGAACAAAAAACAGAATTTGTTTTCAGTTGGCAAATACACAAAATGAATTTTCATAAGATGCATTCAAAATAATATTTGATGCATTGGAGACATCATCTCCATTTTGCTATGGTACATTTATAAATCAGATGTTGTACATTGTTGATCCTTGAGCCACATCTGGTATACGCTTGTGTTTTTCTCGGTCTACTAAGTATTTAAAAATATTTCCTACTGGCTACCAACATTTGAAAATTAGAATAAATCTCAGGAAGATTCTGATTTTTAGTTCTGTTGAAAAAAAGAGCTCAGAGGCCTGTGTTTCGCGAGGTGTCAGCTGGGTAGGGACAGAGGCCAACTGCCTTCTGGCCAGAGTTCTGAGCGCACTTTTGGGGGCCAGGAGGGAACAGTCTCCAGGCTGAGTAAGGCTCATGGCTGGGTGATACCTCCTAGGTGCCTGAGACGGCTCGCAAGATCAAGCTCTAGTTACTAAACCATTAATAAAAACATACACTCTACATGTGGCCCCAGTATAAAGGGTTATAGACATCTATTCTCGGTAGGCTTTTCTTGTTGTGAGTTACCGTCAACACGTCCTATTTTAAAATCCTTTCAGACAGAATTAAGCAATCAGATAATGTCACTCGCTAGCTCTATTTACAATTTACTTCTGGACCCAGCCCTCAGGTGGCCTTTTAAGGGAAGGTATTTAATTACTTCCTACAACCTAAGGGAATGTGGAATTACAAATACAGCCAGATTACTGCGGTGCGTGTTCGGTTCATAATTTGTTATCTTCTGCTCATTTCCTTCACTCGGTGGTTTAGAATAGAGGCACTCACCGCCGCGGCCGCGGATGTTCTAACAACACGTGTCAACTTTAAATAAGATTTTTAATTTGTACTTGAGAGAGAAAGTTGAGAAAACAGTGAGGTGCCTCACGGGGGCTCAGTTTGGTGACAAGCTGAGCGGGGAGCCATAGGTTTCTAGGACATAAGCCTCTCCTGAAAGGAATAGGCATTGATTTGGAGTTGCTCACTAGTCATGTGATCTGTATGCCCAGCTGACCTTCTGTACAACCAAGAGATGACCAGTTAATACTGTGAATTACATAGAATTACACATGCTGAAAAAAAAAACAAACAAACAGATGTTACGTACACACTTTGATATTGTGTCATTCAAGTATGGTTCATGCTCTTTTGTCCTGGGAATCTTAGAGCATTAATAAGTTCAGGTTTATGTCGGAGTAAAGTAATTCTTATTACAGTTGTCTATTTCTTTGCATGTGTTTGTATGCAAGAATGCAGAAGTACATGTATGCATGGCCATTGCACATGTGTTGAAGTCAGGGGTCAATTTGCAGAAATCAGTTCTCCCCTTCCACCCCGTGGACCCCAGGAATAGAACCCAGCTTCAAATACCTTCACCCACTGAGTCAGCTCACTGGCCCAAAAGTGAATTTTGAATGAAGGGAATTCCAAAAGCTGAGAAACTTAAGAAAAAAAATAAAAAAGTTAGCAATACTGCATTTTCATGACCTTTTCCTTCATGAATTACTCAGAAAACTGGATTCAAACTTTCCAAAATAAAAATTTCTTTGGCTTGCCACTAAAGCATAATAATTTTTGGTTTAAAAGGAGCTGTTGGAGGATATGAATTGGAGGATTTAAAAAAAAAGAGATGAGAAAAGAAGGAAATCAGAACACCAAACAGCTCTAGCTGCTGCCTTAATTCGGGGGTTCATAATTACTGGAAGTCATAACCTCATCAGACATGATTTTTAGTGGCTTGATTTTTGAATTTCTCCTCTCAGAAAAACAGAGATGCGTGTTCAGACCTGAAAAAGCCCTTCCTGTGTCGGTTAGCATGCTGCCATGTATGGTTTGTGTCTAGAGGAAAGAAAGGGACATGGATGAGCGCAACAGAAAATAGGGTTTCTAACCACGAGGCGGAAGTCATACTTGGGAGCCCAGTGGGAAGGTGGATGAGGAGTGGAGTTTTAGGCCATGGCCGCTTCCTTTACACTTCCCTGCAGACTGATTCTAAAAGCAAGGCTGAACCCCTAAGCTTTCATAGACGATGGGAGCAGAGGCGCTAGAAACAAACAGAGGGAGTTTTTTGGATGCTGCCTAGGAAGGGGGATGGGGGGAGAAAGAGATTGGAAAATGTTGCGAGCATTCTGTTCATGTTGTTACTTAGTGCAGTCTTGTCTCCCCAGCCCACTAGTCTGGAACAAAAGTCAGTCTCAAACATAACAACAGACACTGGGGAGTTCGCCAGCAAAAGATCACCTCCCAAAGAACAGGATGGTGATGAGGACTAATGCCAGGCAGTCCCAGGAAACAGAGAGACTGATGCTGCAAACCAGGCTCCACAGCGTCTCCTTGCTGCAGAGGCCTGAACCGCAGGGGAGAGGAGAGGACTGAGTTGAACTTCAGTGGTGCAGGCAGGTAGGCATACCTCTTTAGCTCCCCAAGGCCAAGGCACGGAAATACACTGTATAGCTGAGCCCCCAATAAAGAAACCACGGAAGGCCCACTTCGGAGAAAGGTAAACAGTTCATTATGGCCTCAACTTCATGCCGTTTCGTCAAAATGAATCCCAGTGGTGTTCTCGGTCCAATGTCAGGGCCTGAGCTGGGTGGCCAGAATTCACCTTGAAACGCTTGGGTGTTGTGGCACGTTTGTAATCACAGGTCCTGGAGGCAGAGACAGGCAGATCCCTGGGGATTACTGGCTCGTGGGCTTAGCCTACAATATTCACCACCACCCAAAGAATGACACCGACAGGCATTCACACACATGTGTGCATTTATTCATGTATCCAACACACATGAACACGCATGAACACCCACACGTAGGCATGCACGTGCGCACCCGCACTGAATCCCAAGCAATGGGCAACTGGAGATATCATTTTTATTTCTTCTGGCCACACTGCACAATGTAGATAGAACTATGCCCATTTTATCCCATGACCCCCTTTGTTTGATTGATTCCCTTCCGTTTAGTACCTGCCCATGATTGGGCTGTTTGCCAGATCTTGTGATCAGAGAAGCAGGGTCTGGCCTCTGCTTTGGGTCAACTCACTTCAGCATGCATCAGTGATTTTGATAAAAGTATACCAGTCAGCAGAGGGATGGAGGGTGCCTGAGGATCCCAGGAGGGTTCTGTAGCTCAACCAGCATGGTATGGAGACAAGTGGTCAGAAGAGGCCTGGTACTCAGCTGTTGCTTCTAAAAAGAAAATGGTTTCTGGCCTCTGCAATTTGCCAGGGCAAAATCCAGCTTTAGACTTTTTCTTCCCAAGTCCCTATTTTGACTCAGTTATAGCATTGGAGTCAGTACTGACAATGTGATTGCTCTCTGTCCCAAATTCCCTGGTATTAGCCACGCCTATCAAATTGTTACCTAACTCTTCTGCTTCCTTTATTCCCACCAACTGTTGATAATCAGCCCTGGCTCCACCCAAAAGCATCCCTGGCACCAGCCACTCCCTCAGTCTCAACTGGTTGTCTCAGGTGTATCTGCTAAGTCCCATTTCTCATCCTTCTTCCTCTACACGCTGGACTAGCCTGCACCCCACTCCCGCTTCCAGATCAGACATCTGAGTTACTCCACTGTACGAAAATCCGACATGTTCTCCCACTGCAAACAGACTAAGACCCTAATACTTTGGCATATTCTATGATGCACAAATCCTTTACAAAATACTGAAGCAGGTATCACCAATGCAAGGGTGCAGATAGCACAAATAATCCCATGAAAGAAATGCTCAATGAAACTTTCATTTTAAAGTCTTTGTGATGCCATCCCACAGTCATGAAGATGGTGCCAGCACTCAAGAGGCAGAGGCAGGAGGATCTCTGTGAGTCCGAGCCCAGCCTGGTCTACACAGTGAGTTCTAAGAAAGCTGGAGCTATGTAGTGAGACCATCTCAAAAACAAACAAAACAAAACACAAACAAAAAAGAGTCACAGTGGCAAGAGGAGGAAGAGGAAATGGAGGTTTTGGACTCTGCTGGGTATGTTAAACTATGCAAACACTAGGGCAAACTGTTAGTTTATTAAAAAGTTAAAGCTATACTCCCCATATTGTTGACCCACACTCTATGTGTGGGTCTTACCTAAGAGAAAGGAAAACGTCTGTCTAGGAAATGGCTCATACACAACATTCATGGTTGCTCACTCATAGTTCCAAGAAGTTTGGAGTGCTTACAACACTCATCAAGAATCCAATGACTAAAACTTGTGGTAGGGTCACACGATTGGCAGAGCAGTGTAAGAGTAAACACTAAATGACTATACAAAAGCAATATAGATGTACAAAAATAATACAGAGGTATAGATACTTTGAGTAAAAGGAAACAGGCAAACAAGTGTGAACAATCTGTACGAGTCTAGGGTGACCACAAATGTGAGCAGTCTGTGTGAGTCTAGGGTGACCGCAAGTGTGAGCAGTCTGTGTGAGTCTAGGGTGACCGCAAGTGTGAGCAGTCTGTATGAGTCTAGGGTGACCAAAAGTGTGAGCAGTCTGTATGAGTCTAGGGTGACCCAAAGTGTGAGCAATCTGTATGAGTCTAGGGTGACCGCAAGTGTGAGCAGTCTGTGTGAGTCTAGGGTGAGCACAAGTGTGAGCAGTCTGTGTGAGTCTAGGGTGAGCACAAGTGTGAGCAATCTGCATGAGTCTAGGGTGAGCACAAGTGTGAACAGTCTATGAGCCTAGGGTGAGCACAAATGTGAACAGTCTGTGTGAGTCTAGGGAGACCACAAGTGTGAGAAATCTGTATGAGTCTAGGGTGAGCACATGTGTGAGCAATCTGTATGAGTCTAGGGTGAGCACATGTGTGAGCAATCTGTATGAGTCTAGGGTGAGCACAAGTGTGAGCAGTCTGTGTGAGTCTTAGATAAACCAATTGGAAACATCATTATTTAGTGCTGGGCAGAGTCGACTTCCTGAGTCCTCCCTTCCTATGTTCTTCATATAGCCCTTCCCTCTGTACTTAAGTGCCTAAACACCTTCCTCTTAGAAGGATGCCAGTCAGCTTGGTGCTCACTCCAAGGCCCTCATGTTATTACCTGATGAAGGAGTCTATCTTCATGTAGGGTCACTCTCTAAAGTATTGTGGGTTACCATCAACCCTATGCATTTTAGTGAGATACAATTTACCATATAACATGGTGGTTCCACTTAAACATTCTAGAAAGTGCGATCTGATCAACAGTGACAGAAATCAGAACTATAGTCACCTGGGATGGCGGGAGGAGTTGGTGAGCAGTGCAGGTGTGAGAAAACTTCAGAGGGGTGTTGGACACAATCCCATTTTCATTGATGGTGGTGGGTTTCATGGATGTTTGCACATGGCAAGGCTTACCTCATCGTATACTTTTAAGGATAAGTGCACACAGTGTTCTTTTAAGAAATGACTGGTATTCCTTTCCCTTCCCATTCTCCTTCAATCCCAGGTCCAGCCTCTCCCTTATGCACTGCTCACCCTTGCTGTCCTGCTTCCTGCAGGCATTTAAATACTGTCAACTTTCTCAAAGAGCCCCAGAATCCCTTGCAAATGTCTCCCCTGCTTTGATTGTCCTTGCTCCTTTTCTGCTTCAGGAATACAATTTGGATACTCATTGTAGGCTCAGCGGGTCGTCTATCTGACTGCTTTCATGGATTTGTTACAATTATTTTGTGTGCTATGTAAATGCAAAAAAATAATATGGGGCCAACAACATGGCTCAGAAGGTATTTGCTTCCTGTACTGAGAACCTAAGTTTGACCTCCAAGACCTGTAGGGTAAAAGGAGAAAATTGACTGCCACAGAGTCAATTATCCCCTCACCTCCACAAGTTCCCCTCACATAAACAAACACAGAAAAAAAAAACTTCTAAAAATTATTTTGTTTAAGCCAGGTGCTGATCGTGCACACCTTTAATCACAACACTTGGGAGGCAGAGGCCAGCCTGATGTACAAAATGAATTCCAGAACAGCTTGAGGTACACAGAGAAACCCTGTCTTGAAAAACAAACTAATAATAGTAATAATAATAACAATAATAGTTTGCATTAAGTTAAACTTTTGTTTGAAGTTAACCTTTTGGGGGCTTGAAATAAATGCTTTATTTTAGAATCATTTTAGATTTATAGAAACACAGCCAAAACCAGCCAAATTGCAAATATAATGCAGAGCGTTGACATTTTGTATTGTTAGAAGTAGGAAGTCAACCCTGGTACATTTACTACTGTCAAAATGTCAGACTTCATTCACATTTCAGGAACCTTCCCACTCACGTCCTTTTTCTGCTCCAGGACCCAGCACAGAATGCCCATCACATTTTATTGTCATGTCATTGATGTCCTCCACTTTGTGATAATGTCTCACTCTTTGCTGCTCTACTTCTGTTGGTTTGACATTGTTTTGTTTTTAATATTGTTCATCTGGCCCCTAGAAGTTAAGAAAGAAAATCAATGATTTATGCAACCTTCTACGTGCCTGTAAGGGATTCTCCAGACTCTAGAGGAACAGAATTAATTAGACAACATGATAAAGGGGACTTTAGTAGATCGCCTTACATGATTACAGCTAGATAGCCCAATAATGGCCATCCCCCAACAATGGCCACCTACGTTTACCCAGCGATAGCCCTCTATGCCTTCGTTCTTGGAGAGACTAAAACAGAACTCAGTCCACCAAGCTGGTGCTGAAGTCTGTAGGATTTCTGGAGAGCCACTGGTCTTTAGTGTATACAGGAAGGCTGAGGATGCTGGTTGCCCAGGTGGGGACACATGGTGGGGACAGCAGCAATAGGAGCAGCAGAGCAGATGTTCTTACCAACAAGGAAGGAGGAGGGCAAGCAAAAGCTTCCCATCTGGGAGGACTGGGGAGGTATCCAGAAGTACCTCAGAAAGGCCCTGCCCACTCTAGAGGTGGGGTTTCCCCTTTAAATTAATCCTTCCAGTTGATCTCAGATGCAATCAAGCTGACAAGCAAGACGAGTCACCACAATGCCCCTCATAACTTTCTGTGTGCCTTTTGGCACTCAAAATCATCTAGAGGCGGCTACTCTTGATTACCATCCGTTTAATAGATGAAGAAGCCACTCAGACAACACCAGCCTTTGGCTAGCTTGACTCTCAACCACTGGTCTGAGGCAACCAGAGACCATGAGTTAGACAGATGAATGGATTCATTTGTACAAGTCTTTCTGCAAAACAGAATTCAGCGTAGCTAGGGACCTATAGAGAGTGCACATCCCCTTAGCTGCTTCTGGATGTACTCAACCTTGGTGGGTCATTCTGGAAAACATGCAGCCCAAGCCTAGCCTGGCAGGAGCTGTATCACTGCCTGCCCCAGCCATCCATCCCTACCACAAACAACAACCACCGCTCCCCAGAGAGGCACCTCCCCTTATCAGAATAAAACATGAATATACCAACCCATACTTGGGCCATCTTCAACACAGACATTTTCCGTGAGAAGGAAATGGTCTGTTATGCTGAAAGTATTTTCTGGGGATCATGGAAGGAGCCCAAGCCTGGGCAGACTGGAAACCAGCTGCAGCGCCCCCTGGAGGCAAACTCTGCATGCACTCCCAACCGTGAGCCAGGCAATGAGCTTTGTCCATTTCTCTCTGGATAATCTGTGGAGTCCTCAAAACGAACTTGTCTTCCAGTTGTGTTATCGTGCAAGGAGATTTGTGGAAAATTCTCTGCCGTAATTGAAGACTGTTTTTTGCACCTTCATCTTACGGTAGAGAGGCATGAGAGGCATGAAGAAATGACTGAAAATTGAGCTTAAATGTAACTGTTTTGCTTTAAGTGGGAGGAGGCAGACGGTAAAGGCAGTTCCCTCAAATTTATAGGAAAGTCATCCCATGAATGGGTTTTCTTCATAACAATAAAAGACCTGCCTGCTCTCCTCAAATCATTGAGCCCCATTTCAGCAGAGAGCTTGAGGGATTAGACCATCCCAAGGGTTTCTGAGCTACAAAGTCTGGTCAGTGGGAGGTGGCAGGCAGGCTACAGCAAAGCCGCCCACTGGTGGGATGGAGTCCATGTCTCAGGGTACCCAGTCCTAACCATCCTTTCTCTATTGCCAATTTTCTGTCATGGAGGATGCGGCATTATCATAGTCCTTTGTCACCTCTGCTCAGCAGGAGCATGACTGCCTGGGGCAAAGGAACAAGAACATGGCATATAAAGTCTGCCGGCCTGTCCCCGTCCACCCCCTCCTATGAAACTAAAGAGCAACCTGTCACACATAAGCTCGAGCTGACCCATTTCCAACCCCTCACCTTGATTGACTCTGCTTAGCAGTCTGCAGTGTCCCCGGAGCACCTTCCCTGAGATCTGGGCTTGGCAAACTTTTTCTGCAGAGGGTCAGAGAGGACATAATTTAGGCTTTGCCGGCTGTGCCGTAGCTGTCACGAAGCTTGGACTTTCCCTGTTGGGTTTTCACGGCAATAACAATAAACTCACAGAAACAGCCACAGACAAACCATACATGAATGAGCATGATTGCTGGCCAATAAAACTTTATTTACAAAAATCCGTGGCTGGCCAGATTAGGCCCCTGGGTCATGGTTTACAGATTACTGCCTTCCATAAATGGCTCTAAACAGAACCAAGAATCTCTAGGCAGAGAAGAGTCATTTTGCTCATCATGGTATTTTTTTATAGTTAGTATTTTCTCAAGAAAGCTGATTGCAAATCTATACCATATTCGTGGAACGATTAAAACTCAGAGACGTGCAGAATTTGGGAACAATCCATTTTTATAAAGCAAAAATCAATACTGTTGAACTTAATGTGATATTTACTTGTAAAGTCATTGAAAGCTGATATGAACTTTCTTCCTTGGATAATTTTAACATTGTTACTCTAGATCTTGTATGTATAATATATTTTACTTGCTCATATCTCTCAATACGTAACCTAGCTCATGAGGTGATCTTTCTATTCTGCAGATGGCAATAACATTATTTTGGAGTTTGGCCACTGCTCTTTGAAATAATTCCTCTCAGTGTCTCTCTGTAGCATCCAGTTATCTCTCTGGCACAATCTCTGGGGGGGGGACAACCAACCAACCAACAAATCAACAAAAAAAACCCTAATTCTTTCAGATAAAGAAGCATAACACAGATCTTTCCTGGAAATTGAAACGAAGATTTATGGTGCCAAGTCCAAGGACCATTGTCTATCAGATAATCTAGATAATAACAGCAGGGGAAAACACTGGAAAACACATCTAAAGGAGTCTCCGTCTGGTCAGTGCTAACAGAGGGCCAGATTAGATCCTTAACCCAAGCATTCCCCCAAGCTCATGGAGCTGGTCGCTTGACTTCCAACTGGGTGTCCTCTAGAGAGCCATCAAACAGTGGCATCAATGGCACCGCCGTGAAAAATATCACCTCTCACCCCACAGTATAAATGGAATTGCAGCCAGTCAAATGTTCAGGCTCCAACACTAGAAATTTTCTTTTTGTTTATTTCCTTATTCATTTTTGAGACAGGATCTTGTAGTCCAGGATGGTCCTGAACTCTCAATGTGGTTGAAGTTTACCTTGAACTTTTGATTCCCCCTGCTTCCAGCTTCAAAGTTCTGGAATGATGGTAGGACAAGCAAGCCCAATTCATGCACTTCTGGGTTTTGAAGCCAGAGGCTCATGCGTGATAGGCAGACACTTCACCAATGGAACCATGTCAAAAACAGAACTGTCTTTACTACTCTATTCCCACCTCTTTGTTCAAGACCAATAATAAACCCTACAATATGCATATGAATCTTTATATTTATTCCAAAGCAATTCTCCAGTGTCCTGGGGCAGTTTGCTAGCCCAAGCCCTCCACTCTCTCTCTCTCTCTCTCTCTCTCTCTCTCTCTCTCTCTCTCTCTCTCTCTGTGTGTGTGTGTGTGTGAGAGAGAGAGACAGAGAGACAGAGAGACAGAGACAGAGACAGACAGACACAGAGAGAGAGAGAGACAGACAGACAGAGAAAGATCAAGCATATGTGTGGGGGAGTTGTCTCTTGTCACTTTGTGGGATGAGGGTATGGAACTCAGGTCATCAGGCTTGAATGCAAGTGTTCTACTACTCAGCCATCTCTTGGGCGTCATGTCCCCTCCCCACCCCACCTTTCTTGCCATCCATGCTCTAGAGTGGGCTCTAAGGAGAAAAGTTAGCTGTGTCATTCTGCCTCCCTAAGCCTCTTTGGTCTTCTTGACCGTTTGCAAGTCGACTCCGTTTTTCTTCTGGAGCATGTAGTAAAATCTGGATACTTCTACCCAGCTAAGACCCACACATAAGGGACACCCAGCCCTCTCTGATGTAACATCAAGAGTATACACCACCTCTTTTCATCTAGTCCAAATACGAACCTCAGGTAATCCAAATCAGGACCTGTTATAAAGACCTTTGTATTTTCTGGTCCTCCCACCCAGACATTTGGGAAGCTGCCTGTTTCTCACTATGTGTCTCTGAACAGATGCCTGTCCTTTAGTGACCCTCTTCCACCATCCTAGCCTAAACTGTGAGTCTAACCTTTGCACTTACCTATCCAACCACCCTACTTTATTTTCCTTATGAAACATTCAATTCTCAGAATCACCCACTCATTTGTTTCTGTGTTTATAATCTGTCTTTTTTCTATCTTTTCATCGCTTTATGCTCAACACCTCCATAAGTCCCTGGCTTACAGTGGCGGCTGGAAAAGTACTGTCTATGGTGGACATTGCCTCTAGGTCATCAGCCACCAGGTTCCCCAGTGAATGAGCACAGCAGTTCCTGCCTGATGGAGTTGGCAGAGCGCTCAGAAGGCGGCAGGTATCTGGGCACCTGATTTTCTTTATGTAACACCAGGAGGATAATGCTGAATAGCTTATTAGAGCAAGAACTCTGAGGATGCAGGATTTATGAATGTTATGTCAAAAGAGAAGCATCTATCAGAGGGTGAAGATAAATTACCTGGGGGAGGAAGAGAAACGAGGAAGTGAGGCTTTGGAAGGTTCTCGGAGTACCTTAGTAACCAGACATATTTTTCTTATTCCTTGTATGTTTTTAAAGTAGCAGCAGGTTTTAAAATATCTTAATATCTATCACAGGACTTGGTAGAAATGAAGGATTTTGACAGGCTCAGTGGAGGCATTAAAGGTTGGTAAGTGAAGTCACTGTTTGCCCCAGATGTTAGCAGGCTCTGGGGAGGCCCTGGTGCCCAGATCCTTAAAACCACAAAGCTCAGGTGGAGCATGGTGCCAGATCTCCACCTTATTTTGCTGTTAATCATTTCCTGGCAGTCTTCCACTAATGGCTTTCTTTTAAAAAAAAATGGGAAATGAGCTGGACTCAGAATCTCAAATGGCAGCCCACCAGAGTGTCATGGCTTTGCCTAGTCCACTTGACATTCTATGAGTCTATGTATTTTGGGTGCAGAGAACAACCACAGTTCATTCTCTCACCTGTTTTCTGAACATTCGGGTTCATTTGGTTCATGGTTAAAATCCTCATTACATTTTATTACACCTGCACCTTTCCCCATAAGCCATAGATAGAACAAGGAAATAAAGTCATAAAAAACCCCTTATGTGATGGCCTTTCACAAGGCCATCCTGCTCTGTCTCAGTGGGCATGTGCAGTAGGACTTTTAGAATCACAAATAGCAAAAAGAAAGCAATAAGTTAGGCTCTGTCTTTCACTAAATAAAAAGGGAGTAAAGACATTTTTGATGTGACACGTAGGTACACAATAGTTCTGCATCTCTTGTCTAGGTGATGAGTGACTTTCTCTTCTGATTTGCTTTATACTGAGTATATAACCTGTGTCCCCTCTTGGGGTGAAGCTTTTGAAGGACAAATCCATTTCCTATGACAATGTAGGTTGTATTTTGTTCAGTTCATACTTTGATAGAAATTGCCAATTCTACTGACTATCCATTATCCAAGGAATATTTTTCGATTACCATAAATTCAACTGAAGACAATTAAAACAAAACAAAACATGTCCACACCTCAGGCTTCTTAAAAAATGAGAGTTATTGGAAAGTAAGAAGTCAACTGGACAGATTTTCTTCTCTTCCTCCCCATTTCCTCTTTCCTTATTCCTTTTTCTTCTCGCTTCTTGCTCTTCCCTTCTTGCCTGATAGTGACTATTCCATGTGGTGTTTCAGTAGATGTTTTGGAGCCTTGAAAGAAAGATCAAGAGAATATGGGGGTGGGGAAGAGGAGGGACTGGAGTTGGTTGATGCTGTGATGTTGAAGCAGTTGCTAAACTAACATCAACAATCATCAACACAGATTTTTAGTTACAGGAAAACAACCACTTCTTTGTTTAAGCCAATGGGTTATCGTTGATAGTCAAGGGTGGAACACAGATTCAAATTCACCACATTATGCCACTGTATTTCAGCAAGGACTGGAGAGCAGGACCAATTCCTTTACACACATTGTTAGATGTTATATGTTTAAAAACACTGACACCATGGGCCTTCCCAGTGGTAGGTATTGCATAAGGAACTGTTGCATGAACCCTAGGAAGACTAATTCAACTCTACCAATAACATCGTCTTTACCCAACGCTTCAATTACACCATCAGTTTGAACCTAAGAAATCACCTTTTTTTTTTTGTATTTTTTCTTAACAGTTGTATTGTACAGACGGCATTCATTGCAGGAAACACCCGGTGGAGTTGCTTGTTTATTTCAGGATAGTGTTCATTTTGTAGCTTCTTCCACTTTATGCCTTATACTTTTATGTTCATTAAGTGCCTGTACCATAAAAATAATCCTTTAGAGTTGTTGAGCATGTTTAACTCCCCAGGAGCTCATTAACTCCTTTGTTCTCATTTTACCCATACCCCAGCAAGGAATGAAAAAATAATTAGGCCTACTTTACGTGGAAGAAGCATGAGTTGCAAACAGGGGAAGTGACGTAATTTCTAAAAACATGGTTGAGAGAACTGGAAAGTGCTGTCCTCCATTGCTAACTAGTCCCTGTCTTTTAAAAGGATGCCAACACTTGCTAGCTCTGATTATTTCATTTGCCTGTCTGGAGGAGAGAGTTAAGTAGGATTATGACATGTTTGAGCTTTGCACACAGACGGGCAGCGATTGGTTTAACAATCCCCGGGGCAGAGATGAGGGGTGAAGAGAGCTGCCTTTTACCTTGTATTTGCTATTCTGTATTGGCAACAAAAGAGAATCATGTACATGTGTACATATGGCATGTGTGTGTGCACAGTTACTGCAGCGATACCTCATCCTCTAGTAGACCTGGTTCAATCCTTGGTTTTATCTCTGCTAATTTTTTCCCTGATCATATAGATTTATTAACTCTGTGCAATTATTGGATGTGATGATGATGATGATGATGATGGTAAGGATGGTATGGATGGTATTGATGGTGATGTGGTAATTGTTATGGTGATGGAATAATAATGACAATGGTGATGATGGTGATAATAGTGATGATGATGATGATGAAGATGATGGTGATGATGAGGATGATGATGGTGATGATGGTGATAATAGTGATGATGATGATGATGATGATGATGGTGAGGATAGTGATAATAGTGATGATGATGATGATGATGATGGTGATGATAGTAATGATGATGGTGATGGTGGTGATAATAGTGATGATGATGGTGATGGTGATGATGGTGATGATGATGATGGTGATGATGGTGATAATAGTGATGATGATGGTGATGGTGATGATGATGGTGATGATGGTGATGGTGATGATGATGATGATGGTGATAATAATGATGATGATGATGATGATGGTGATAATAGTGGTGGTTCTCCTACTTAGCTTTAATTGTCAACTTGATGAAGTCGAGAGTTACCTAAGAAGGGAATCTCAGTTTAGGGATGGCCCATGCCAGCCTGGCCTGTGGGCATGCCTTTTGGGTGATCATTTTGATAAAGGCCCAGATCACTATAGGCCTTGGCTGGTAGGCCTGAGATAAACGAGAAAGCTAGTTAAGCGCAAGGCAGCCTATGAGTGAAACAGCAAGCAAGAAGTAGCATTCCTCCATGATTTTTCGCTTCAAGCTCCTCTTTGAATTCCTACCCCGACTTTCCTCAATGATGAATTACAACTTGTCCGCTGAAATAAGTTCTTTTTTTCTTAATTTGATTTCAGTTAGAGGGTTTTATCACAGCAACAGAGAAAAAAATGGAATAATGATTATGGTGGTAATGATGATAGTGATAATGATGAAGATGGTGGTGACAGTGACAATGGTGGTGGTGGTGGTGATGGTGATGGTCATGGTGATCATGGTGGTGGTGAGGATGGTAATAATGATGGTGGTGATGGTGATGATGATGGTGGTGATGATGGTGATGATGATGGTGGTGATGGTGGTGATGATGA
>LOEQ01000112.1:83790-95210 GCA_001685075.1 Bramus lutescens | reverse complement strand
GTGATGGTGGTGATGATGACGGTGGTGATTATGGTGGTGGTGATGATGATGGTGATGATGATGGTGGTGATAATGGTGATGATGATGGTGGTGATGGTGGTGATGATGATGGTGGTGATGGTGGTGGTGATGATGGTGGTGATGATGATGGGATGATGATGGTTATGGTGATGATTATGGTGGTGATGATGGTGGTGATGGTTATGATGATGGTGATTGTGGTGGTGATGATGATTATAGTTATGATTATGGTGGTAATATGATGATAGTGATGGCAATTGTGGTTGTGGTGATAATGGTAATGATGACGATGGTTGTGGTAATGGTAATGATTATGTTGATGGTAATGATTATGTTGATGGTATGATGATGGTGGTGATGGTGGTGATAATGTGCTGCTGCTGCTGCTTATCTTGATGGTGATGATTATAGTGGTGGTGGTGATGATAATGGTTGTGGTGATGGTAATGATTATGTTTATGGTATGATGATGAAGATGGTGATGGTGGTTGTGATGATGGTGTGATGATGATGATGGTGGTGATGATGGTGGTGATAATGTGGTGCTGCTGCTTATCTTGATGGTGATGATTATAGTGGTAGTGGTGGTGGTGGTGGTGGTGATCATAATGATAATGACAATCCTGTATCAATTTCAGAACTGTTATGAGGATTAAATGGCTTAGTTGGGGTATATGCAAATGACCTCATAGCTGACTAGGCAGTGGACATGTTTGCTAACATTTAATCCCCAGAAGACGTCTCTCCACATCCACCTGTAGCAGATGGCTTGAGCAGAGCAGCTGGACAGCAGAGCGGTGGGTGCTGGGTTGTGAGGAGAGCCAGCATCTCTTCCCTCAAAGGAGCAGTGTTCTACTTATCTGCAGGCTGCCCTTGTGTGGGCTGAGGACCTCTTACTACTAGGGGTCATTAACTTTCAGAAAGTGGAAACCCATAGACTAAGTAAAAAACTTCTTTTCCACCCTGAACTTTTGGCAAATCATTCAGAGAATTTTAAAAACATTTGTGAGAGTTTGAAGCAATCCATGTTTAAGAACTAGATGCCGCTGAAGAATGCTAGTGCTCTCAGGTGAGATGCCAAGAAGCAGGCAGGTCCGTTAGGGACATGTAAGTGCTCAAACAGCAACTTGGAGCCAGAACTATTCATTTGTTCATTTGATTAGATAAGGGCTCATTAAGCCTTGGCTGCCTTCAAACTCACTATGTGGATGAGTTGATCTTGAACTTCAGATCCCCTGTCTCCATCTCCCAAGTGCTATAACCAGGCTTCATTTATTTCACACATGAGTGTTACTAACTCCAGTGATTTGAGCTTATCATCACGATGATTGGATCCAATTGTTCTATACCTGTGATTCTCAACCTGTGGGTTGAGACCCTTTTGGGCATCATATATCAGACATCCTGCATATCATGTATTTTCATTATGATTCACGACACTAGCAAAATTGCAGTTATGAAGTAGCAGGAAAAATAATTTCATGGTTGGGGTCACCACAGCATAAGGAACTTTATTAAAAGGGTTGCAGTATTAGGAAGGTTGAGAACCTGCTGCTCCACACATTGTTTCAAACGCCGTCTCGTGAGCAGGGCATCCTGCATTAGATGAGACAGGAATGAAGTTCCCAGCCCCTGGAGCTTTGATTTCGTGGAATCGGTAGATTTGCCATAACACCTGTAAGGAGGTGGAGCTGAAGAATGGCATTTGGGGTAAAGTGGTTTTAGGAACAGAATCATCTCTTCCCAGAGTAGAAGAGCATGCTGAGATTTTCAGGACACATCATGAATTAGAACAGGGAGGTTTCATAGTTTAACTGTTTGGAGTAGCCATTGTTGGACTGAGCTTTGGGTTATTGAAATAAAGAGGAGCAGAATTGGGATGTTTCCCTGTAAATAATTGAGGGAAAGCAAGGGAGGAACTCCTAGGCATTTGGGGTCGTGAAATAGAAAGAGGAGGGAAGGTGTTTGGCACTGTCCCCTTGGAGAGCTTCAGGGCTAGGGTGGGCAGCATCCATCCGACAGTACCTCCTTTTCAAAGATGGGGTTGGACTGGTGCCAGGGGCCTCAGTGTTTCCTTGAAAACATCCAATTTCTTTCTCTGGCCTCAAAAGTCGTCATGTTTTTCATAAGTTTGTGCTTAGAAATGTCTCTTCTTCCATAGATTAAGCTCCACAGATGAGTTCATGTAAGGAATGCAATTTTTAATTTTAGCACTTTCTATAAATGGGTTTTCTAAACCCTAAGCTGAAGTTGTTACCACGACGGGGAACATGGAGATAATTTTTCATTCTTTCATGCTATGCTGAATGTCAGTCGTAGAAACTCCTAAAAATAATCATACCTTGTATTTATAAAGCAGCTTCCCCGAGTTCACAGACTGCTTTGTAGACATCATGTAATTAATGCCCTCAAAGCACTCTGAAGACAGAAGTGTGATCTCCAGTTAATATTTGTCTTGGGCAGAAAGGTTTATGCATCCTCTGCTTGTACTGTTTTCTGTGAAGCCTAGAGTAGGCATAGTGCTTGCTGTCAAAGCCTATTTCTTATTCTTATTTCTTATTCTGGCTTCACAGTGTGCTAGGCAAGAGAAGTGCAGAACATCAGTTCTGGCTTTCAGGGACATGGGGGACAAGTCATGCCCAGGCTGAAGAAGGTTCGTGAATGCTTGATTTCCTTGTCTGACTCATGGAGGGCTTTTACAGAAGTGTGAGGTGAGGACATAGAAGCAGATTCTAAGACTGCTGGAAACAGATATCGTGCAACACTTGACTGAGAAGGGTAAATGAGGGAGGTCAGTCCTGGAATGAGGCGGGGTATGTTTCAGGTCTCCCCTTTCTCAGCCATTGTCTCCCCACTGTGACACCCAATGTCTTCCTCGAGGGGTTCTGTCTTCATCTCTTTTATACATTCATAAAAAAGTATTTCGGGACCAGATCTACAGTCAGCCATAAACACTTCAGAGTGAATCTCAGCCAGGACAACTCCTGCCAAACATCTTACCACTTTACACTTCTCCTCTAATTTCCCACGAGAGAATTAAATGGGTTAGTGCGTACAGCTCCTAGCCCGGAGTCAGGCACGGAGTAAACATTTGCGTTAAGTCAGTTAAGTCAGACGCCATTGAGCAAGAATGACGGCATCCTGAGCACACGTTCGCGTGTTCTTGAGATCACATTTCCCGGGTAGCCTTTGACTCCGTCTATGCAGAACCTGGTCCTGGCAGGGAGCACAGCCAAAGTTCTGCCTTCATGTCCCCAACAGCTGGCTGAAGAGCTGACAAAGGGAACGGAGAGTCAACTCTGAAGAGGTTTGGCATGCGTGATGGGCTGGAGGTCATGATTAGAAGGTCAAAGAAAGGAAGAAGTTGACCAAACTCTGTGGAAGAACTCCCAAGTTCCAACGTGGAGGAGCAGCCCCAGCAATAGCTGAGCCTACTGTTCACATCTGGCCAGGGACAATGTTTATGTAAGCTCTGGCCTGGGCCAGGCCCAGCAGGCTGTCTCGGGTTCACAGCTGAATATTACCACCAGGGCACTCACGGATCAGCAGTGGCCAGCAGGCAAGGACAGCCAGGGATGTTCTTGCCAGCCTGAGGTTCTTGGGCTGACCTGGAGGCTTTCTGAATTGGCAAGAGAGCGCTGTGGCTTCTCTGCAAGCCAAGTCAATCTTCTGTACTTGCAGGCCCCCGAATTTAGCAGCCATACAATCTCCAGACCTCACCTCATTGGTTCCGATAATCCCTTTCAAACACGCTTAAAGACTTAGCACCAAATCCATTTTCAAGTGCAAACTAGGCCTTGAGTTGCCCTGGATCTCAGTCTGAAGCAGACTGCCTTTGGTTGAGTCTACTTGAGGCACCCAACTTGCACTTGGCTCACCCTGAAAAGAAGATATTCTTGAGGAAAAGCCCAAGGCTATGGAAGCCTGCCCTTGGCACTAAAAAGGAAGCCTTCAATGAGGTACTGACAAGGGCCTCACACATGCATACTGCTGTGCGTGGTAGCCTCTGAAGATTCAAGGCCATTCAAGAATGTAACCAATGAGATTCTTTTGTATATTAGCAGCAAGGAAAAATTTTTTCCTTTGGTTTTAATCATCGTTGAAACAATAGCACTGACTTGAAGATTTCTTTAATAATTATTTTACAGACTTTTAAATCTCTTAAGAATGGCCTATGAAGTGATGAACACCGATGTTGTGATCTATGGCACCAATAGTGGCATCTCTCCTAAACAGGTGACGACACACTGGTAAATGCTTAGTTTTTTGAAAATGCATAAATTGTTTTTTTCTAGAAAAGTACACACATGTCGCTGTTATTGCTTATGAATATGTAAGACCAGAATTGTGTGGAACCAGGCAAGGTTTAATAACTTGGCCTTTGCCTCCAATGGGATGAGAATTTCTTGGTGTTGCTAACAATGAGGCATGCTCTGCACGCTTCTGACAAAAATACAACCAAACGGAGAAAAAGGTGGAGTTTTCCGGTTCAGGTGAGATGGGACCGACACTCAGAGAGCTGTTCTGGGTCGGGGAGGCAGGTTGTGCATCCCAGGCTCAGGCGTGTTTACTTCCTCCCTGACATCTGTTGGATTTATCCTGCACTCCTTTCTCACCGCATCTTAGCCAAGATGGCCACCAGCGGTTTCATCTTCCATCATTCACGGCTTATAGGGGGAGCCAGGACTAGTTTCATTACCTAGGAAGTGGGAAGGAAAGGAGATACCGGGAACGCAGCTGCAGTAGCAAGCTCAGAGTGTGGATGGCCAGGGGAATAGGCAGGAAGGAAAGGGGTGGGTAGGGGTAGGACTCAAGACTGCCCAATTCATGCGGATCGCATTACTGCTATGGTTTCAATAACATTCATGCTTTCTGGTCTGCCCCTATGTTAACAAGTGTGGCCTTGTGCAACTCCTTCCAAGGAAGGAACTGATGTGCCCTGCCTTCCCCACCATGGCTTTGAGTCAAGACAAATTTCTCCTCTTTTCTGCTGTTTCTATGGATGATTTTATCGGTGAAACAAAGTAAGAAATATGTCCATCTACACTTTTTTCAAATGTGTCTATTATTAGTGTGCATGTGTGTATCTCTGTGTGTGTTTGTATGTGAGAATGCTTGTATGTGTGTCATGTGTGTGTCATATGTGTAACAGCATGCCCATGCCATGATGCGTGTGTAGTAGACAGACTACAACTTTGTGGTGTCACTTGCTTCCATCTTTTCCCGTGCTCTGGTCTTCCAACCCCAGTTGTCAGACTTGTGCGGCCTGTGTATTCATGAATACACTCTGCATCCCCAGAGCTGGGATGACAGGCACACACCGTTTTTTATATGGCTTCTTGGGATTGAATTCAGGTCCTTTTGATTGAAAGGCAAGCTGTGCCATCTCCTAGTCTCTCCTGATGTGGTTGAATATGAACTATGAGTTCAATAACATATTGCTAGTATAGAACAAGATTGCAATATCTACATTTTCTGTGTCTTTCCCGGTAAGAAACTTCCTTCTGCATCCTTCTGGCCACATGAATACACACAATAATGACTATATAGTCAAGCTCTCTGGAGCTGTGGTAGAAGTGGAGTTTCTGTGGGCACCTTCTGGGTCATATTCCTGAGGAAGGGTCTGTTCCCCCCTTTCCCTTCCCTGTTGCATAGCAGGCATATGGACACAGTGATGTCCCAGCTTGGGGGTTAGAGATGAAGGCAAAACCCTGAGAATGACCACATAGAAGGTAGAAGGACCAGGGACCCTGATACTGGCATCCCCACACCATCTGATGACTTCCTGCACACAGCAACCCTCTTAATCGGGGCGGGAAAGGAATGAATACAGAGATCAAAGCATCTTCCTAAGCCACTGTCAGAGTACTGGGAGATGCTGTCTCACTTAGATGCTATCTGAGCTTAGATCTGAAGTGCAGCGGTGGACCAAGACCTTAGACCAAGCAATACAGACAGGATGAAGCAATGAAAAGTGAGCTTAATACTGAAAGAACTAAGATTGTCTTAAATAATTACTTTGTTGACACCCAGGAGGGAAAGCTGAGTTTAAAAACAGTCCTACAAACAATTGATTAAAGACTGGGTTATGATCTTTATCATGTGTCAGGGAACTCAGAGACTTGGAAGGGCTTTAAGCTGAAAGGAATGGGAAGGCTCTCCTGGTCCCCTCACCTGGACCAACTAGAAGGCTCACCTGGTCCTCTCACCTGGACCAACTAGAAGGCTCACCTGGTCTCCTCACCTGGACCAACTAGAAGGCTCACCTGGTCTCCTCACCTGGACCAACTAGAAGGCTCTCCTGGTCCTCTCACCTGGACCAACTAGAAGGCTCACCTGGTCCTCTCACCTGGACCAAGTAGAAGGCTCTCCTGATCCTCTCACCTGGACCAACTAGAAGGCTCTCCTGGTCCTCTCACCTGGACCAACTAGAAGNTGGACCAACTAGAAGGCTCACCTGGTCTCCTCACCTGGACCAACTAGAAGGCTCTCCTGGTCCTCTCACCTGGACCAACTAGAAGGCTCACCTGGTCCTCTCACCTGGACCAAGTAGAAGGCTCTCCTGATCCTCTCACCTGGACCAACTAGAAGGCTCTCCTGGTCCTCTCACCTGGACCAACTAGAAGTTTCGCCTGGTCTCCTCACCTGGACCAGCCACTTCATTTGAGAGAATGGCATATTAATTTTGGCAACATTGCTATTTTAAGCCAGATACTTTGTTGTTGGGATAATTGTCCTATGCATTGTAAGATAAGAACTGCACGCTGGTCTCTACCACCAAATGCCCCATCCTAGTCACTACAATTAAAGATGTAATATCTCAAGTAATGCTTGATATTGTAATTTCTCAAGTAATCCAAATATGCTCCAGGTTGAGGTGGAGATAGGATTAGGTTCCAATAGAGAAGTATTATTTAGAGATTAGGAAATTGAGATCCCTTTCCTGTTGAGGAGTTGGAGTCTTCTCTATGTGTAGAACTACTTGCTGTTCATTTACAATGTGTAATAGCATTAAAAAAATGCTCCAGGGGAGAACCTTCTAGTATTTACCTTGTTAAACGGACATGGCATTAAAACGACTCTCAGTGCCTTGCCACTGTATGCATAGATCAAGGCATAGCACAAGCTTCCTCTTCAAAGTCTCTGTTTGCTGATGGTGGTGATTAGCACAGAGACTCACAATTGCCTGAAATGCAGAGGCTAAAAGAGTGCAGAAAGCTCAGCCCTATAGGAGCATACATGCCATACACCCCTCCCATGGCTCTGATCATCACAGAAGAGGGGGCAGAGGGCGTGTAAGCAAGCGTGAGGGCGTGTAAGCAAGCGTCAGGGCTGGTGGATAACTACATGGAATCTGCATCTTCTGGACACAATGGGGCAGCTGCATATATGAATCCATAGTGCTTGTGACAGCATTCACGAAACAAGTGAAAGTCAAAGCCAGACCAAATCTTAGCATGGAGATGGACACTGGAAGAGAAATCTCAGCCATAAACTGGAGCTGTGGGCAGTTGTCAGTACAGGGAGAGACAGTTTTCTCAAAGAGTGTAGATAGTGCCCTGCAAGCCAACCATGCTCTCGTGGAAGACCGCACTTTGGAGAATATGTGGGCACTGCAGATTGGTCCTGATAGATTTTACAAAACAGGACCTAAAATTGGGTGGGTACTGAAGGGAGTGTAGGCTGGCGAAGAATTGGAGGAGGAGGGATAAGTATGATCAAAATGGGGACAAAAGTCTCAAAGAGTTGCTTCAGTTTAAGTGAATAAAAACCACGTGATAGCAGCTACTGCTCACCAGGAAGGGCAAGCTTCTGTGGTATTTCTTTAAATTAATGCTTTCCCCCTTTGTTTTACATACCAAACACAGTTTCCCCTCCATCTTCTCCTTTTGTCCCCCAACTCCCATCTACCCCCCTCCCCTTCCACCTATTCCTTTTCTGCCCTTTTTAGAAAAGGCAGACCTCCCATGGGCTGGAATCCCGTGGCACATCAAGCTGAAGTAGGAACGAGCTTTCTCCACCCCCACCCCCATAAAGTCTGGGCAAGGTAATCCAGCATGGGGAACAGGTTCCCAAAAGCCAGGTAAGCACCAGGGACAGGTCCCGATCTCACTGCTAGGAGCCTCACAAACAGACCAAGCTACACAACTGTCACACACATGCAGGGGGCCTAGGTCGGTCCCATGCAGGCTCCCTAACTGTTGGTCCAGAGCCCATGTGCTCCCGTGAGCTCAGGTCAGCCAAGGTATCTTTTGACCTAACCTTGTACAAAACACTGTGGATGAAGACTCCCATTTCGAAGTTGAGCTCCTGGAAGCACAGTGACTTAACATAAAATTAGACTGTGGAGAAGGTACAATTGGACCTGGTCCTGACCCCACACAGGCACTCACTATTTAACATACGATAAGTAATAAGCAAAACATCTGAATTGAGTCAAGGAAGAAAGCTGGACAAGGATGCCTGGGAAAATTTGGATTTTTAGACGCCACCTTCCCTCATTCAGTTTCTGGTTTTGGATGTCGACTGGGGATGTATTTTGAGCAAATCAATCTCGCCTAAGTGATATCACATTGAGTTACAGAATGACAAGGTTTAAGTAGGGTCAAAAAGTCATTTGCAAAGGCCTGTGGGAAGACCAGGGACTGAATGAGAGAGGGCCAGAAAGGAGAGGGCAGGGAGTAGAAAGAAAAAGATGCAGGAAGAACCCCTGGGGTGTTTGAATTGGATGTGGGAACGAGGAGGCCAACACCGCTTTGAGATTTAGGGTCTTCAGATAATGGACAATGAAATGATCAACTATACTCATTAATCGGGAACCAATGACTTTCCTGAAACGCAGAGCATTTAGTGCTAAAATCACGGAAAGCTATCAAAATTCTGAAATGAATTCGTCTCTCTAGAAAAAAGTCAAGTTTTGGGGGGCCTTTCATTTTTAATGAAAGGCTAATTAAGGCTGATTTACACTTGAAAACCCCGGGGGTTGGACCAGCATCTCAGAAGCACCATTTAGCTCTGAAATTCTGTGCTGAGCACTAGGAGGATGAGGATGAAAGCCCTGCATTTGCAGTGGCCTAGGATGGTCAGAAGGAAGGAAGCATTTCGGAGGTCACACGCGGGAGGTCCCTACTTCCACTGATCAGTCAGCTCTGAACCCGAGCCTTTCAGCGCAGAGCACACCTCCCCTTTAATCTGTTGCATATTTTGCAGCTAGAAGTTTCTGTAAAATCCCCGTGTGCCTCTCGTTTGGGTATAAAAAGAATTGGGGTGTTGGAACAACACTTCACTGTGGGGAGCAGATCCTTGATTGGGGGTCATTCACATCAATTGTGCCCCAGGGGACACAGTCTCAGTGCCTTTTGTCTTGTCGGTTAAAATGATGTAAATCGCAGGAAGCTCGCTCACTGAGAAGGTGAGTTGGAATTGCTCCTGACTTCCGCAGCTCTTCCTGCATCTTATTTTAGCTAGATAGTAAGAAGTAATTTTTCAGTGTGGTGCACATGAAATTAAGCATGCAACTGCTATTATTAATGGGGCCTGCATCTCACTCCCCCCCCTCCCGCAGTAACATACACCCATGTGGGAGGCTGAAGCCGTGCTCGGTTGTTCTACTCAAATTATAAAATCTGTAATCTGTCCCTTGAGATAAACATGTAATTCATTTTCTCAGGGAAGGAAAAAACGGAGCCTTCATCCCTGACGTCTCACAGGGCTAGGGAGAACCTAGGGCTGGTGGTAAGTGGTTGAGTCTTATGTTTTAGTTCTCAATTTGTGTCCATGACATCAGAACGCACTAAAAATGCCCATAACACTCCCTTTGTAATATTGTTGATCAAATTCTGCACGTCACTTTGGTACATGAGGAATCAATACCGTCTGTTTATTTATAAATTGACAAGAAAAGCTTTTCCACGCTGCTTTAGCTACGTGCTTCAGGATCAGAGGTGACAGCAACCTCTCCTGGCATAGCACAGTTTGCATCTTTGATGCCTGAACTTTGCCCAGAATTTTTTGTTTCCTTACTCTCCACCTCATCTATCCAGGACTGGAAACCATTAATGCCAAGTAAATATTTATGGTGATCATGCCTATTCTCACACTATCCCAATTGGTCCAGTTCTGGATCATTTATTATTTAAGAAGGGGAGATCTCCATCAGTTAGAGTGAATAAATGACATTGAATTAAAAAAAAAAAAAGAAAGCCAAGAAGTGGTAGTCTTTAAAGACTTAAAGAGCAAGAAACCAATGAAAGTATCTGGCACATTAAAAAAAGACAGCATCAGTACAGGCGTGAAGTTACCTCCTGTGGTTTAAAGAGGAACTCACTTGCATACCCTTGGGCACTTCTGCCTGTTTCCCTTTGTGAGCTGACTGTGGCTGGAAGCCTACAGGTGAAAGCTATTATTACTTCAGCTAGGAACTTGGGTAACTCTCCCAGCTGAATCCCACAGGAAGCTTAGTTGTCTTGGCTCTTGGAGCAGAGGAGGCCAATGTTACTATTAATGTTGCCCATGGCGAAATTCTTTCTTTTCGTTCTGTTTTGTTCTCTACTTGTTCCAATCTGACAGTAGGTATGGCCGACACAGGCTTCATAAATAGACAAAAGATGCCAGACAAAACAGGTATTGCTAACTCAAACAATGTGTCTGCCTATGGTGATCTTTAATCCCTCATAGAATTTTTTTCTATCTTCTCTGTTTTCTTTTGTAAGAATTTAAACTTTTGAATATGCTGAGCCTTGGAGTAAGAAGATTCTTATGGGTCCTTTCAGTTACCATTGATTTTAGTGTCATTCAGTTCAGTTTTTCCGGTCCTGAGAAATGGTCCTGCTTGGGACTAGGCTTTGTATACCATTCCATGATGTACACAAAATGAACATTTGTACATTCCATTTTGCACATTTTGAACTTTTACTAGGTACAAAGATCATATGTAGGCCTTCAAACAGGGTGCTTAGCATGATGCCCATACTGTGTGCTGGTAACCCTTACCTTGTTTGCCATAAACTATGCCTGCACTGCTTCCAGAGACAAGCAGGCCAGAGTCAAGCCGGCCAGAGGGAAGCTAAGAGCAAGCTTATTGCCCTCTCTCTGTAACTCTTTCAGCACGTTCCCAGTACCATCGTTATATGAAAACCAAAGCCATTAGTTTCTTGTATATCCTGTTTTGATGGAGAAGAAAAACTATCTAAAAAGAAAAATAAATTACCACACATTAGAATATCCTGTGTAGTCCGGGCCACATAGTAGACAGCTGCAGAAAAACACAATATTTAAAATAAGGTAACAAAACAACAGTCCCTTGGGGCCTTTTACGCCTGTCTAAGGCTGTGCAACAAAGTATCTCCCTGGCCCAGTTGTAAACATAAAGTTACTTAGTTCCCAAGGACACCACGTGT
>LOEQ01000112.1:67628-83777 GCA_001685075.1 Bramus lutescens | reverse complement strand
CTTTCTTTATTGAAGGTCTGTGCAACGGTGCAGCGGAAATTACGCGACATCTTTCCTCAAAGGGAGCTGTATTAATGTGCCAATGCCCTTTATTTAATGCACTTTAGAATTCTGACGCGCCTTTTAAAACGTATGAGTTGTGTTGGGAAAGTCTTATCCCTGTTCTGCATAAGCGGAAATGTGTTATTTCCGTAAGGGTAGTGCTGGAGCTGGGCTTCAGCATAAGGGTGTCTCTATAGTACAGATGTCCGAAGACACTGGATGCCCAAATCAACCAGCTAGAAATGTTAATTCTGCCAAAATTAGTCAAGGGAACTTCAATGACTCATTTAAGAAAATTGAGAAACTGAAAACTCTTTAAAAAACTAGACAAAATAGTTAGAAATCATTCAAACTCAGCTTTCAGAACAGTTGTTTGCTTGGAGTCTGTTGCTCTATTACTTACAATTGCTCTGTATGTCTCTGATGACTTCATACAGATTTTTCAAAAGTTGCTGGGAATACTATAGTTCTAGTTTGCGGATCAAATCAATTTTCCCTTCTTCTCCACCACCCGCCTGTCTTTGGAAGCTCCTCGCTTTGGACCTCTTCCCATTCCAATCAGTGTGTCCTTTTAAGAGTGTTTCATTAGGGCTGAAGTTCCAAGGACATCACTTTCCTCTTTGAATAAAATGTGCCTTCTTATTTGAATGCAGACTGCCTGTGCCCTTACTGTACAAGCAAGACAATGGGAACTACACCCAGTGCGCTCAGACAAAATTGGTGTGAGTCTCCTGGAAATAGGCAGTAACAGGTGCAGTCGGAGAGGCTGGCAAAGCGCGCCAGCTCCTAACAATTACTAATAAGGAAATCAACGTTAGGTGTGCGTTATTAAAATAGTTCATGCAATTTTTCTACTAAAAACTACCGCAACTCCATCTAGTAGCCATTTCTACAGCGTTCAAACCGATAATAATTAAAAAAGAAAACCCAGCCGACTCTATCTTTCCCAATTTAGACACGCCTTTGTCTGTCTTAATGAAATTTGCATATGGATACTTGTTTTATAGGAGATTATAGGAGAATAATATACAGAGATTATAGGAGAATAATATACATAATTTTCACCCAAATCTTTGAAAATATCTGTGCCATCAATTGAATCAGTCGAAGATTCTTCTCTCTTTAGATCCGATAAACACAAGATCACATTTATTGCGTACACACCATATCCTAAAGGAATTTCAGTTGTAATAAACAGCTAGGCATGCATACACACCTCTCTTTTTTAATAAAGGGAACATTTGCCAAATTTTGGAGTTGCTGTGAATAAGGGTTCTTCAGCCTTAGGAAAGGCTCACATTCCCTTTGCGGGGAGTTCTGCAAGTGTCCTTTGCCGTTGTTGAAGACGCTTAATTTTTAATTTGCTTTCACATAATCAGAAAAATATACATAATTAGAAATTTGATAACTTAATACCATTTACAGCATTTCTGTCATTTTGCATACAACTACAGAGAAAACAGCTCTTTTGTAATAAACGATGATCGTGCTGTATTACTGTATGCTACAGTCTAATACCTTTCCCTTAGGCCTTGGGCTTCTAAATACCAATTTAGCTTACTATTTTTGATGCATCAAAATTCCAAATACTAAATTTTCTGTAGAAGAGAGGATGGGTGCATTATAGAAATAAAAAAAAATACAAACAAACTTGGAATCAATGTGTTTTCCTTAGAGAGTGCAAAGTGTAAATAAGGGCTTGAAATACAGCAGGAGAATCAGCGAAGGGGAAGCAGGGGAGAAAAGAAGCAAACAGAGTGGGAAAAAAAAACCCTATACCTTTAAGTGGAGATGCATAAGGGCCTTGCATCCAAATGAATGAATTTAATTAACTGCAGGGAAATGTAAAGCCATGTTTGCTGGAATGGAGCTCTAACTTGCCACACTTTACAGGATGTCTCAAGATTAAGGTTGAGGAAACTTGAAAATGACACAGGCCCAGATATCACTGATGCTTCGAAGTAACAAAATAACCATCTGAGAGGAAGTGATTCTCGTCTAACTTTGATGGGAGAGAGCAAACTGCCACACAGTTGCTTCATTTCTATCTGGTCATAAAAAACCCCTCACCGCTCTCTACTACTAAAGGTTCCTATTGGATTCCAGTGCTGAGTTTTAGGTAAACCTATGGCGGAGCTTGGCTGTAATAAGCAGGGGCTCGCCTAACAGTTGCTTTAGGCCAGTAGCCTGATCGGCTTAGGAAAAACCAGAAATCAAAAGGTATTTTACTTTTAAAACATTGGAGGTTATGGCAACAAGGATGAAAGTGACTTCAGCGTCCACATGTCTGCATCTGTGAATATGTATGTGGTCTCTTCATACGTGTGTGTGTGTGAGAGAGGAATTAATGAGACAGAAGACAGGAAGAGAGAAGAGAGAAAAAAGGGTTATCAGCATGAATGAAACCGAAGAAAGATTTCTCTAAGGAACATATATTTCACATATTAAAGAACATATGTGAAGCTATATAAATGGAAGTTGAGTACTGCCAGCCATGGAACTAAAAACACACACATATTGTGTATATATGTGTATGTACTGAGATTTTCTTTTTGTTAGTAGTTCTTTTGGAATGGAAGAGAAAAGGAATCAAGTGCCATTTTACCAGCTTTTCTGTCGGATTCGCAAGCCCTCCCAGTTCTCATGACTACGCCAATTACCCTTGCTTAGTTCTTCATTATCCACGCCGGTTGACCTGCTTCTAGTCATAATAAGGTTAATCATAATGAAATGAAATATTTGATTTTATTAATTTCTTTTCTAGGATGACTCCAGAATTCTTACCAGCACTGGGACAACGGGTAATCTGGTTCATCTGCTAAAGTTTGCTCCCTCTGCTGTTGTCTCTGCGGGATTGGCAAAATTACTGGCTCATGCATAAACAAGAACTATTAGTATTGTATCTCAGTAACACACACACACACATCAGCGCTAGTGCGTTTCAATCCAGCCACCCTCTGCCATTGCTGTNCACACACACACACATCAGTGCTAGTGCGTTTCAATCCAGCCACCCTCTGCCATTGCTGTAGATACTGATGGCAGCATGCTTCCTACCCAGGGTGCCTTGGCTACTGCAGGAAAAGGAAAGTTATTGTTGGAAGGTGTAGTAGCAATGCTACTGCTAAGGCTTAGACACCTTGCCCCCACCTCACTAGCCTGTGTCACCTCTGCTCCCTGCTGATATCCACTGTGTTCCCGAAGATGAGAAGGACAGCTTCACACTACGAGTATTTCGGAGAAAGTAATTCAGTGCAAACAGATATTTCACATTCGGTTCCGTAGCCTCAAAGGGCATGCAATGAGTTCATGGAAGTAGAGGAAAAATTAGAATATTTGTGCAAAGACAAGAATTAAATAAATATGGCTAAAAAGAAAAAGCTAACTTAGAAATAAAGAAATTTGGGGGGTGGGGAGAGGGGGGAGGTATCCTGCAAATTGGTTTACATAAAGTTGAATCTAAAAGGCATTCTGTTTAATCACAAAACTAGTTCAATAGCTAATGTTCTAAGAATATTTTGTTATATATACAAATCTAGACACCCGGAGAGAGCTCACAATTATGATATCTGAATAAATAGACAGATTAATAAACTAACATAAAATGTGACTTTTGTCTTCAAGTTTGGAGAAAAACTGCCTTTTTCTCTGAGATGTCCAAAATTATTTCTCGCTGTTTATGGAAAGATGAAGGGAGCTGAATCTTAGCTTTTCACTTGGAGTCATAAAGAAAATAAAAGGAAATGGGAGAAAGAAAAGAAAGAGGAGCATAGATGGAAAAGGTGGGTTTCTTTTTGTGTAAATATTTTAAATCTTGTAGCAAAGCTTATTAATATTATTAATCATGTGACCTAAAATTCAGTTTCTTCCTCCTTGATGACTCAGAAAAAAACAGCCCACTAACAGAAAAGATAAGGGAAAAAATAAATGAATCTATAAAAGTCAAAATAAAGGGGACTTAAACTTTATTTAATGTCAATCTACTTAAATGTGATGTTTTTATGCCTTTTATTAAATCTTGATGTTTTTATGCCCTCCACATAGATGCCTGACATTGGCATTTATGGACTTCTTTTAGTATCAAAATACATTCTCTTGACTTTCAAATTTATGTAGATCTTACTTGTGTCTCCAAAAAAAATATTTCGTTTTGGCTAATAGGATTAAAAAAAACAAACACAAACAACAACAACAAAAATAAAAACAAAAATAGTGAATTGTGATAGCAATTAGGCTCCTCAGTGAGCATGCTCAGTGGGTCTCTCCTGGTTGCTAGGCAACCAACAGACGGTGTGTGGCATAGAAGGACCCAATGTAAAAAATACAAGCACCTTTGACATGAATCTCACCTGATACACAAAACTATGCTTATTTATCGAATTAAATGTGGGATAATCTTTGTGTTTTTTGGTTCCTTTCCTACATTTGGGGGAAGGGTCAGCGGGGATGGGGCAGGGGTGCAAGGGGTGAAGTCTGGTGTCTTAGGTCTTAAGAGCCACGGGGTGGAAGTTCCAGCAACAGCCTTGCGTTTGAATTGAATTGCAGTTTTACAGTGTGTGCGTGCGGCCATTTATTTTCCATTTTGGTGGTGGTAGTTAGGTCTTAACCACCGCACGTGGGCTGTCCAATATGTCACGGCACCGTTCTAATCCCACCCGGGATCAGGGTTACAGCACACATCGGGAATTTAAGCCTTTCAAATGAATCCATTTTCACGTACTCGAGTCATAGAACAGAAAAATTCCAGCTAAACCACATTGTTAAAGGCTGCAGCCCCGTATTCAAGAGCTCGTTCGCACGCTCCAAGGTCCTGCTGAAGGCAGCGCAAACAGCGGGGCAGAGCAAGGCGGCAGGGCGAAAAGGGATCAAGTTCTAGAACCTGCGCAAAACACTTGTTTTTGGCGAGCACAGAGCCATCGCCACCAGCACCTCTAAGTAGCACAGCTCTACCAAACACCTGGTTGAGTCTGCAGTGACAGCTCACTGTCTCTCCAGTGGTAACAATTTAGAGGCAGAGTGCTAAACAAGATATATACATGATGTCAAATATTGGCTGCGTACATCTAAGCCAATCACTTCTAAATAAATTAACCATGGCATTGCCTAATACGACCCACCTGCTTTCTTCCCTGCCTTGCTGCAGACCCTACCTGAACCCCCCTTTGATTAAATGTCAAAAGCCTGCCTTGTGCCTGCAGATTTCACTGAAGGCGGATACAGAAAGGTCCCTCCTGTGACTCTATAAAACTGAAATAAATTCCACTGGCATCTTGTAAATTTTTATTTTCTACAATGACTGCAGGCTCCATCTGCGGCCCAGCTGTTATTAGAACGGAAAGCGCTGGCCCTCCTGCATTACAAAACAGCATCGAACAGTAATTGCCAGTGGAAGAGATTAAGTGTAGACACTAAAAATGTTTACTCGCAATGAATATGCATAACGATGGGTAGGAAACGGCGCTGGAAGATTAAAAAGAGAGAAGGGTTTGTTTACAAGGCTGGGAAAAAAAAAGAGTGGAATGTCAGTTGGCCCGGAGCCTGAAATAGGAACGAAAAACCTTTGGGCAAGGCATTAGGGAGAAAAACAGATGGTTTGTGAACCTTTTATTAGATAGAAAAATCATTAATCAAGCCCAGGCTGGAAATGGCAGGGTTTTTTTGTAGTTCATATTTTAGTTTATTTTTTCTTAAAGTGACAGTATACTTTTTGTTTTTTTGTTTTTGAAATCATCAACTATGAATATCAGTCTCTAGTCACTGCTTTGCAGACTACCTGCATAAAGCCCACTTCACTTGAGGGGAATGTCAGCACTGGTTTGTTCTACCCTAGAAAATTCCTCCAAAGGGTTTCACATTTCAGCACCTGTTCTGCCTATATAGCAATTAAAAAAAAAAAAGCAACCAAACCAAAAACCATACAGCATGGGATATATCTATTTTTCCATTCATGAGACACTTCTTTGCTTTTGAAAATTAAGGAAGAAAATCAAGAAGAGGATTTTATTTTGCATGTAAGGCCTTGTGCAGTAGAATGATTTATATACATTTAAAACATGTAGAACAAATAAGTACAAATTGATTCATCTCCAGAGAGGGAATACATGCTGTTTCTTTGGGAAAAGCCATCCAGAGGGTGGACAGACCACTATTGAAATTGTAACCCTCCCACAAAACGAAACCATGCCTGTTGGGATTGAAGAGCTTGTGTTTTACATTTTTGTTGTGCAACTCTCGGGGGGTGGGAAGGGAATGTTGCGGAGAACAGCAATATCCTGGTTTAATGATGCAAAGTCCCTCATTTGCTGTTAGCCAGTTTGTAAACCCGAGGAAATGCCCTAGACCAGGAGCATTGCTGTCTCAGTGAATGAGTGTAACATCCAAGCACTTCCATACCCACGTGCTGTGGGTACAGAAACATATGCCTTTTGATGCACACGACCTAAGAAACTCTCTCTCTCTCTCTCTCTCTCTCTCTCTCTCTCTTTCTCTGTCTCTCTCTCACACACACTTTTTTTTTGTTGTTGTTGTTCAACTGTGTGTGTGTTTAAGACTCAAAAATGATTACTGTCCCAATGGGCTGACATCAGGAATGGAAGCCAGGGTGAGGAATATCAAAATGAAAATGTAATCTCGATACCTTGGTCCCAATCTCTTGCCATGATCTGCTGTATGCTTGGTGCTCTAAGTCATGGGGAGCCACCTTTCAGTTTAACTGTACAAGGTGGCTGTCCCTTCTGAGTGCTTTCCCAAGTGGGATGAGGACACCCTGTCTGGTTAGTTCTCCTTTGAGCCAAAGTGTCACAGGCAGGGCATGCTCCCGTGGGGTGAGGTGACAAGCAATTTCTTTTTAGGAAATTTGAAAGTACATGGAAAGTACTTTGTTCGGGCCTTTACTCATCTCCTGTCTCCTGGGAAGTGTTTTTAAAACAGGTTCACTTGCTGGTAAATACCAGCAATCCATAGAATGCTGTTCTTGGTTAAAGTGCTTTTAGGTAATCCCGTAGTTCCCATGACTCTCTTCCCACGAGAGAAATGGTAGACGTGAACATCAGAAACCCCCACCAAGTCCTAGTCACCCGACCCTCCTCTAATCTGCTCCCGTCCTCTGCCTCGAGTTGAAACAGCCACCGTAAGATAAAATGAGGTTTATTAAGTCCAGGTGTCTGTGGTGATGTCATGACTTCTCTCTGAAGACCCTTCTCCCACACATCAGAGCTCCTTTCTTCCTCCCGCCCCCTTAGTGTTCATGAATTTGGAGTTAATGTGACGGAGGAGGGAAAGACAGAGAAGGGTAGCAGTCTGAACAATCCCCTACTTCACCTCGGTCAGACTTATTTTTTTATTTTTACTTATTAGCTTTTGAACCAGAGCCCAGGCTGGCCCCAAACTCACTACATAGCCAGGGATGGCACTGACTCCTAGCAATCCCTCCTGTCTCAGCTTCCCAAGTATGGGGATTACATGGATGAGCCATCAAGCCAGGCTGTGGTCTAACTTATTGAAACAGACATTCCAAAATGTGGCTGGTTCTCTCCTTTAAAAACACTTACAGCGTGGTTAGCGTTTTTTGTTTTCTGATATTCTTTCTCTAAAGAGATGCTTAAAGGGGAAAAAAAAAGAGTTTCCTGCCACAAAAATGACATTAATATTTCGTAAATCAAGAACTAAGATAGTGTTTTGGCTGCTACCAAGACGTTTACCTTATGTCGTTTATCTAAATGCTGTTTGATTAAAACATGACACAATTTTTGGACAGGCTTTCACCGGAAAAGATAATTCCAAGAACATCCTTGTTTCAGAGCCTAAAATTCTTTAATATATTCTGCAGCAGAATTCACTGTGGAGTATGTGGACTTTCAACTCATTGAAAAAAGACTTCCCAAATGATAAATCCCCTCTAGCGATCACTTTTGTGTATTCAATCAAATCATATACTAAAGGAGAAGCCTTCAAATTAAAAGCCTGTCCACGTGCT
Organism: Bramus lutescens; assembly: GCA_001685075.1. Lineage (NCBI taxonomy): Eukaryota > Metazoa > Chordata > Mammalia > Rodentia > Cricetidae > Bramus > Bramus lutescens. The sequence continues at coordinate 75,760 of LOEQ01000112.1, read as the reverse complement.
TGCACATTTTCAAGTCACTTGCAAGGTTAATAAAGCCTTATAAAGAAAAAAAATTCCAACACTGGCCTGCTACGAAACTTTATCCAAATAACTGTTTTTTTTGTATTAAAAAGGGAAAATATTCCCCTGCCCAGTTTTTTTTTCTTTATATAAAAAAATATAATAAAGGACATCCGGGTTCTTCTCTACACCATTCAACCGTGAATGGAAGAGTAGAATTAAGGTCAAGCTGCCTCTCTGGGGAATTGTGAGGAATGGCTTCACTTCTGACTGCGTGGGTCCTGGGGAGCTGCCTGTGTCGTGCTCCAGTGTTTCATCAGTAGCTTGGGAATGGACTTTGGGCAGCAGGCGAGTCTCTTGAAGGGATAGAAGGGAAGGAACCTGGCTGAGGCTGGAGGACCTGGGTTGGCCGCACAAGGAAGAACAGGTAGGATGGCTGGGTTTGCCCATGTTGTAACACTTCATTAATAATGATGATTTAAGAAAAAAAGAGGAAGTCCTAATAGTCTTAAATTATTATGGAAATTGGTATTGAAGAATTAGTTCAGGGTGAGACAATAACAGAAAAGCAGCTATGAATAGATTGGCTTGTTTGTGAAGCCCGGACAGCGTGTCTTAATGGTAAGGGGTGATCCTTTACTTTTCCTTATATTTATGCAGTTTATAGAAGACAGACTTCATCATAACACCTGAATGAGTCAGGTGCTTTAGCAAGGTCATGTTCCCTGGAAGGAGTGAGAAACCATCGAGGTGAGAATTGAGCGTGCTTCTACGGAGAGCTGGATAGACGGTCACGACAGCAGCTTTTACCTTCTGTTGCGGGATGTTTAACTCCTTTGGCTTTTGGGGGGCTCACCACCCAGCTCCTAAATAAATCACACGGAGACTGATTCTTAGGAATGCCTGGCCTTAGAAAAGTTTGTTTCTATCCAGCTTTTCTTATCTTAAATTAACCATTTACCCTTTCCCTCTGGACTTTTAAGTACCTTACTTCTATATAGCTTACTTTCCTTCTTACTCCATGACTGGTTGGGTGGCTGTGTGGCTGGTTCCCGACATCCTCCTCTCCTTGTTCTGGCCTTACTTTTTTATCCCTTTATGTCTTCTTCTTCTTTTTTAATAGTCTCTGCCTGCTAGCCCTGCCCATCCTTGCTCCTGCCTTGCTATTGGCCGTTCATCTCTTTATTAGACCATCAGGTGTTTTAGACAGGCACAGTAACACAGCTTCACAGAGTTAAACAAATGCAGCATAAATAAAAGTCACACACCTGGAAATAATATTCCCCAACACCCTTCTACTTAACAAGAGCTCAATGCTGTTAGATTGCAGTTGTCGAAATGTTTTTATTATGCAAGCACAAGACTTTTGAGATAATCTAATTTGGATGCAACAGTTTTGTACTAATAAAATCAAGGTATAAATTAAAAGCACAAATTTCCCATTCTTCTAATGAAAAAAAAAACATTTGGAGTTGGCAATTTCAATTCTCAAGATCCATTCTATGTGTTCTTGCTCTGCTACGAAGAAAAATGTGAATGAAGGAGGCATGAATAAGCAATTTCACCGAGGTTATAAAAGTGACTTTTGCTTGTTTGTTTAGTTGTCAGAACATTTGAAGATAAAAAGATACAAAAACAGGTCAGAATATGATAAGCAAGGGCATTTGTCTTTCCAGATCTTGAAGGACTAGCTGAAGGCTTTCTTGGCTGTGTGAAACCTATGCTTGGAGATCTCTCCTGGGTTTCTTTTTTTGTTTGTTTGTTTTGTTTTTCAGCTATGGAGCTGGGCAGGGTCTCTTACTCAAAAGTTTAGAATACAAGACAAATGCTTCTGGATTCCTTACTATTCTTAGTGTGAACTGAAAACACAATTCCCTACGAGACAAGGACTGTCTTGTAGGCTTGTCCAACCATTGGCCTGAGAATGCGCACATGTCGCTGGGGAGAGCTGCGGGTGTTGCCTAGAACAAAATCATAAGCTTACTTAAAGCATAACTTATTTTTCTGTTTTTTTTTTCTTTTGCTTTCTTTGTCTTTTAACTCAACTAAGTAGTTCTGGAGGGTGAATCTTGTAGGACAGTAGTATTTCAGAGCCTCTCAATCAAGAGATCTTTTATGAGGATGTATTCAACTTTTATTCATGAAGTTAGGTACTTAGGGTTTCTTTTGACCTTTGGCATGAAGTTGAAGTGGCTATGAACTGATTAATTTATTAATTTTAATTTTGAATGGCCTTGGTTTTGTAAGTGGGGATATGAAGCCCACAGGGTCATAACTTCTTAAGAGTTCTGTCGATTCTGGAAGTGCCCAAGTTCAGGGACTTTGTTTGGGGCTGTCTGTCAGTCACTGAGAGTGAGATCCACAATATTAAAAGGGAAACCCTGCCAGGAGTATGCCTGAGCGTCCGCCACCATCACAGCCATGGTAACTGCTGATGGGCACGGTCCTACCTTCCTTACAGGAAAAGGACCATTGGCATAGGTGACTCTTAGAAGCCATCTCTACAGGACCTATCCATGTTCTCCCTGGCACATCTGTGACACACAAGAACACCCAGCTACAGTAAGATTAACCACCCTGCATTTTCTTGGTCTGTACATTTAGCTCAGCAAGAGTTCATGGCGTGAGGAGGCTTTCAATGCAAACACTGTGTTTTGGCTTTAGTTTTAAACTTGGCAACCCATTAAGAATTATCTGTGGATTTGTATTTTAGAACATATGCAGATGCAGGGGCCTTGGGTCCACTGAATCAAAATCCAGGGGCAGCACCCAGACATCTGCAATGTCATAAAGCTCTATGAATCATTCCGATGCAGAAGCAGACTCAAAACTACCTCCTGATGTTGTCTCACAGACCAGGCACATGCACAGCCTTTAAGATACATGCAGTGTAAATTAGGTGGCGTTAGTTTCCCAGTTGAGCTTGGAACACCCGTGAAGTAAATGTTATGCCATTAGTTGGAAAGAATTAATAGGATTCGAGGAGTGCTCAGTTTATACTCTGAGAATAACTTAAAGACCCAATAGTTTCAAGCTTTGGAGCAAGGGCATAGTTGTCAGAATATACATGAATATTTAACAGATACTGTGGGAATATCCAAAATGACTTTGCAATATGTCTAAACAGCTTTGCCCCGTCGGTTCCATTTGCTGTTTTCTGGTCTCAGCTTCTAGATTTGGCCGGTGCTTTCTGTACTACACCCCCCTCATCTTCAAGGACAGTTCTGTCCCTGAGGACTTACTTGAGTCCCGAGAAAGGCTGGGGCTGCGGAACGAACAGGCTCGTGGCCCTTTAAAAAACACTACGTGAACCTCTGGGTTGCAGCATCTTTCATTCATAAACTGCACGAGGCTGCAGTCATTCCAAGAACAACTTGCACTTTTTTTTTTTAAAGTCTGTTTTTAAAATGGAAAAAATGTGGAATGATAAGGTCCTCTGGGGGTGTAGCTCATCCCTGGGAATGACTTGGTATGAGTTTTCCTTATGAGTTATGGGCGCATAGACACATATCCTGTTTTCCTTCTCCATTCAGATAGATTTTCACATAGGTGCCTGTTTGCTCCAGCCCATCCATTCGGTTTGCACTCCCTTTGCTGAAGCCTCTGGAAGGAAACATTGGCTCAAAGGTCCCACCCCAGGTGTGATGTGGGACTCTGGAAAGACAGCTCCTGTCTGGGAGAACAGGCAAGTGTCTCCTCTTTCCTTTCTAAGGAGTTCCAGAAGGAGAGTGCCACTCTCCACCTTCCCANTCAGGTGTTTTAGACAGGCACAGTAACACAGCTTCACAGAGTTAAACAAATGCAGCATAAATAAAAGTCACACACCTGGAAATAATATTCCCCAACACCCTTCTACTTAACAAGAGCTCAATGCTGTTAGATTGCAGTTGTCGAAATGTTTTTATTATGCAAGCACAAGACTTTTGAGATAATCTAATTTGGATGCAACAGTTTTGTACTAATAAAATCAAGGTATAAATTAAAAGCACAAATTTCCCATTCTTCTAATGAAAAAAAAAACATTTGGAGTTGGCAATTTCAATTCTCAAGATCCATTCTATGTGTTCTTGCTCTGCTACGAAGAAAAATGTGAATGAAGGAGGCATGAATAAGCAATTTCACCGAGGTTATAAAAGTGACTTTTGCTTGTTTGTTTAGTTGTCAGAACATTTGAAGATAAAAAGATACAAAAACAGGTCAGAATATGATAAGCAAGGGCATTTGTCTTTCCAGATCTTGAAGGACTAGCTGAAGGCTTTCTTGGCTGTGTGAAACCTATGCTTGGAGATCTCTCCTGGGTTTCTTTTTTTGTTTGTTTGTTTTGTTTTTCAGCTATGGAGCTGGGCAGGGTCTCTTACTCAAAAGTTTAGAATACAAGACAAATGCTTCTGGATTCCTTACTATTCTTAGTGTGAACTGAAAACACAATTCCCTACGAGACAAGGACTGTCTTGTAGGCTTGTCCAACCATTGGCCTGAGAATGCGCACATGTCGCTGGGGAGAGCTGCGGGTGTTGCCTAGAACAAAATCATAAGCTTACTTAAAGCATAACTTATTTTTCTGTTTTTTTTTTCTTTTGCTTTCTTTGTCTTTTAACTCAACTAAGTAGTTCTGGAGGGTGAATCTTGTAGGACAGTAGTATTTCAGAGCCTCTCAATCAAGAGATCTTTTATGAGGATGTATTCAACTTTTATTCATGAAGTTAGGTACTTAGGGTTTCTTTTGACCTTTGGCATGAAGTTGAAGTGGCTATGAACTGATTAATTTATTAATTTTAATTTTGAATGGCCTTGGTTTTGTAAGTGGGGATATGAAGCCCACAGGGTCATAACTTCTTAAGAGTTCTGTCGATTCTGGAAGTGCCCAAGTTCAGGGACTTTGTTTGGGGCTGTCTGTCAGTCACTGAGAGTGAGATCCACAATATTAAAAGGGAAACCCTGCCAGGAGTATGCCTGAGCGTCCGCCACCATCACAGCCATGGTAACTGCTGATGGGCACGGTCCTACCTTCCTTACAGGAAAAGGACCATTGGCATAGGTGACTCTTAGAAGCCATCTCTACAGGACCTATCCATGTTCTCCCTGGCACATCTGTGACACACAAGAACACCCAGCTACAGTAAGATTAACCACCCTGCATTTTCTTGGTCTGTACATTTAGCTCAGCAAGAGTTCATGGCGTGAGGAGGCTTTCAATGCAAACACTGTGTTTTGGCTTTAGTTTTAAACTTGGCAACCCATTAAGAATTATCTGTGGATTTGTATTTTAGAACATATGCAGATGCAGGGGCCTTGGGTCCACTGAATCAAAATCCAGGGGCAGCACCCAGACATCTGCAATGTCATAAAGCTCTATGAATCATTCCGATGCAGAAGCAGACTCAAAACTACCTCCTGATGTTGTCTCACAGACCAGGCACATGCACAGCCTTTAAGATACATGCAGTGTAAATTAGGTGGCGTTAGTTTCCCAGTTGAGCTTGGAACACCCGTGAAGTAAATGTTATGCCATTAGTTGGAAAGAATTAATAGGATTCGAGGAGTGCTCAGTTTATACTCTGAGAATAACTTAAAGACCCAATAGTTTCAAGCTTTGGAGCAAGGGCATAGTTGTCAGAATATACATGAATATTTAACAGATACTGTGGGAATATCCAAAATGACTTTGCAATATGTCTAAACAGCTTTGCCCCGTCGGTTCCATTTGCTGTTTTCTGGTCTCAGCTTCTAGATTTGGCCGGTGCTTTCTGTACTACACCCCCCTCATCTTCAAGGACAGTTCTGTCCCTGAGGACTTACTTGAGTCCCGAGAAAGGCTGGGGCTGCGGAACGAACAGGCTCGTGGCCCTTTAAAAAACACTACGTGAACCTCTGGGTTGCAGCATCTTTCATTCATAAACTGCACGAGGCTGCAGTCATTCCAAGAACAACTTGCACTTTTTTTTTTTAAAGTCTGTTTTTAAAATGGAAAAAATGTGGAATGATAAGGTCCTCTGGGGGTGTAGCTCATCCCTGGGAATGACTTGGTATGAGTTTTCCTTATGAGTTATGGGCGCATAGACACATATCCTGTTTTCCTTCTCCATTCAGATAGATTTTCACATAGGTGCCTGTTTGCTCCAGCCCATCCATTCGGTTTGCACTCCCTTTGCTGAAGCCTCTGGAAGGAAACATTGGCTCAAAGGTCCCACCCCAGGTGTGATGTGGGACTCTGGAAAGACAGCTCCTGTCTGGGAGAACAGGCAAGTGTCTCCTCTTTCCTTTCTAAGGAGTTCCAGAAGGAGAGTGCCACTCTCCACCTTCCCAGATGTTGTAAACCAGAAGTCTGAAGCATTTGAACTAAGATGCAATCCCTTGAAGTTCAGCTGAGCAAGCCAAACATTCACAAAAGTGTCCTTGGGCAATGGTTCGCATGACTTCCTGAGTTAAGTGCATCCTGAGCTGTGTGGCTCAGCTCCCAGTGAAATGATGCACCGTACTGTAAATTTCCTAACAACTCAACAGCAGGACGCTAGAAGGAAAGCTCTGCTTCATGCTTTGTTGAGAGACTGAAGTTCTGGAAACACACTTGTGTTGATTGTTTTTATAAGGTTCTTAAACTTTGTCGTTTTACTTGAAAAAAAAAACAACAGAGAGCATTTCTATGAAAGTCCTTCTAGATTCAAGTCTGTTAAAAACTTTCCACAAAGCTGTGTCTCTTATTCAGGAGACTAGCATTTTGAAGAATACATGTGGTAGGGGACCGGATTCGACGCTATCTTCCTGTCCAAATGTAAGCTGATCATGCTAGGAGATGTAAATATCCACAATTTTAAAGCAGCAGAGAGGCAGGCTAATATCTGTTTAATAAGAAGTCCTTGCCAGGGTTTATGTCCATCTCCGATACTGGATTCTAAGACGTGCAAATCTCAGTTCTCCATCCCTTCTTCTGTTCACTGTTCACCTGTGTTTGTATAATAGAAAGCAGTTACCGCAGCTCTGGCTAACATCTGTCTCATGCATGTGTGATTGTAAGCCGCTTTAGCAACTAGTAAAACTACAGGTGTCTGGGTTTGAATAGAACCGATTCAAAAGAGGGGTTCGTGGGACTATTATTTTTTATGGTCAGCAGTGTTCCTGCTCTTGGACTGCCAGCTCATGGGTTAAATATACCGGTTGTACCCCATCTGGCAGAATCTCCAAAAGCCACTTGGAAATTGCGTTCTGAAACTTTGGTTCCATAGCATTGTGTGCAGTCATCGGTGTGCTGTGCATAGACAAGCCACCTTGCTGTTTTCACGTGTCTCCGAGAAGACACAGAACTAGACTGGGAATGCTGGGTGCTAAGGTCATTACATGTGTGTACTGGTTTCCTTACTGTCTGTGACTCTTTTATAGTATAATGGAGATGATACGTTTACCGTATCATCACTCTGATACAGAATGTTGGCACAAGCTTCCATAGCCATGGTAGAATGTCTGTCTGTGTCCTGCGATCACAAGTCCAGTCCTGGACAAGAGAAAAGAATTTGACTTGGAAATCTCATCTTTCGTCATTGAAGTATTCTGAAAATTATTCTCACCACTTTTGAAATCCACTTTTTTACTCCCATAAACTTTTGAAGGGGTGATAGTCATGTTACAAGAGTGGCAGGAACAGCATAACTGATTCACAGATTAATCAAATTAGATGAAAATAGAATTTTAAACTTTGAGAAACGCTGTGGTGAGGTACTGAGCTCAGCACACACGGTAGGGAGGGCGAAGAAAAATTCAATTACAGATGTGACTTTGCTGTGCGCTAATGGGAGCAGGTCAAGCTGCTGTATTTAAGGCTCTGCTGACATTTCTATTATGAATATAAGCATCATTTTGCAGGGATTTATTGCTTAGCCATAACAAATTCTAGACAGAATCATTTATGAATTTCTGGGGCGTGGCTCCCAAACCAGATACTTATTTTATTTACTTTCTTTAAATTAAAAGTGAAACTTTATGTGTTCTGGATGGTTGGAAACAAATTAATAGTGAGAATTGGGAAGGTTGTCTTTGTTAAATAAAACGTGGCCATTTTGTGGGTGTGATGTAGGAGGGTCATCTGTCTATGTGTTACTTTCATTGGTTAATAAAGAAACTGCCTTGGCCTTTTGATA
>LOEQ01000112.1:29827-61909 GCA_001685075.1 Bramus lutescens | reverse complement strand
AGAAAGAAAGAAAGAAAGAAAGAAAGAAAGAAAGAAAGAAAGAAACAAAAAAACCCAACCCTAACTGAGCTCAGGGCTCTCCAACCATTCCAATACATTGGACACACCGAGAGATGTGTTTGCAAACTTGTGTAATAAGAAAGGCTTTTTGCTTTTACATATCCTGGTTGGTTTTCGGGGTGGGGGGGACTCGTGATCTGGGCATAATAAAGGGATGGGCCAGGTCAATCAATGGGTGATCTTGGTTTCCATGCCTGTTGTCAGACCACTGGTACAATGGAACATAAAGTGTCATTCGGGTTGAATGCACAGACATTTTCAGCAGACAAGCGGTCACACCTAGCCAAGCCCCCAGCTGGAAGGCAGGAACTGAGGTAAGCCCATCACTCTGGAAGAGGCAAAAGGAAAATTGCCACGGCTGACTCACGGCTGGAAGTCTTAGTTTTATGGGGCTCTGCAGGCCCTGGCAGATGAGCTGATAAAAACACTTCCTCACAAGGAACTGAGCCAAGCCTTCTGATGATTGCATTTGTTTGTCTGTCTCTCAAATCGTGATAGAGCAGGAGAAAGAATGCATCCTAAGATGGCCTGAGTGTTGTCTGGCTGTCATTCTCAGCAGCTAAAGACTGTGAAACAGGCCCAGGCTATTAAATTAAAAGGGAAAGGGGGATTAAAAAAATAGTGAGAAAGCAAGAAAACAACAACAACAAAAAACATGAAAGGAAATCTAATGTTGAACAAAATGATTAAAATCAATAACCAGAATAAGTATTAACTCAGTAATACAGCGAAGAAGGAGGAGGAGGCAGAGAGGAAGACGTGGAGGTGGCGGAGGAGGAAGATGAAGAAGAAGAGGAGGAGGAGGAAGAAGAAAAGGCTAAAGTGAGAATGCTTAGACTATCAAAGGACATCAACAAAAAGATAGTATTTATCTAAAGGAAGAATAAGAAGTTGGAAAGATGACTCAGTGGTTGAGAGCACTGGCTGCTATAGCAGAGGACCTGGATTTAGTTCCTAGTTCCCACAAGGCAGCTGATAACTGTTCGTAGCTTTGTTCTAGGGAATCTGATGTCTTCCTTGTCATCTTTGGATACCTGGTGCACATACATATATGTGGACAAGCACATATTCACATAAAAATCAGTAAATCTTAAAAAAAAACCCAAAGTCATAAGAGATGAGCCAATGACAGCAAGATATGCAAAACTTAAGATACTTCAATTGAAAATTGTAACTAATGTTGTAATATCTAGAACTATCTAAATCTAGATATACTCTAGATAAAACTAAGCAATAATTCATGTCCCAGTACCAAAACTTTAACAAACAAATCTATCACATCATATTGTCTTTATCTCAGAAGTCATATTATGATGAAAACATATTATTGTATAAAACTTTTTAAAGGAAAGTTAAATAAATACAAATTAATTATCAAATATAATCACACATCTTAAATAAAGTAACACCAAATTATTGTCCACTGGTATATATTTAAAATCCTAAACAAATAGTTTACATTAGAAACATAAAGATAATTTCTCACCAGAAATAAGATAATGTCATTCACATTAGCTGATGAACAAGATATTATATATAGTTTTATAAAGGCATATAGAATAAGTGAATAAAATTTCTACAGTGGTTTGTTATTTAAAAATAATAATCATATGCAAAACAGAGAAAGTAAGGAAAGGGAGAAAATATTTCTGAGCCTGACAAATGGATCACGAAAAGCCTCAAGTAAAATATTGTATATTATCAAGTCCTGGGAGCACCCCTCGTTGGTTAGGACAAACACAAAAATGGCAGTGTCCAACCGATAAGCTTCAGAATTTTACTCATAGTCTCAGCCAGTACCATACAATAAGTAAAGGAAGAAGGTTTTGGGATCAGAAGGAAGAGAGGATGGTGTTGGAGGAGGCAGAGTGAAAGGAGGAACGGGAGGGAGAAGAGACGGAGAGGAAGATACATTAGAGAATAGATAACTCTTATTTTAAGAATATTAATTGGGACACACTGGTGCAGGCCTGGGTCAGAAGACAGCCAGAGGCTGCAGAAGCCTGGTGAGGGCAGGAGTGGGCACCACTACGATGAGCAAATATGTGGTGGAGGGATGGGAGAGGAAGAGATTCTGAGTGGTTTGTGCACTATGAAGAGACACAGAATGGGAGAAATAGCCTGATGTGTGAGGCCTTCACTGCCACCCGAAGCCATGGTGATATCTGGTCCCATGCTGCCACTGAAGGCCGTGTCTGGCTCCATGGACCTACCTTCTGCAACAAGGATCTTGGTCCATATCGATGGCCCGTGTTGCCTTCAAAGACCATGTGGATCTCCTTGATCTGGGCCCATCTGAGGCAATGTTGATATCTGAGTACTGCGCTGAGCTGGACCACAGGCCACCACACGAGGGTCCCAGTGGTGATGTGGATGCAGGAGAGCTGGCCCCACCCCTTGCCTGGGCAGCAAGGGTAAGCTGGTCCTGGGCGTGGGTGTGGGAGAGCTGGCCTGATGGACGATGTGGGCGTGAGAGAGTGGTCCCCACCCTTGCCAGCCACGGCACCTGGGAGAGGTGGTCCCGCTCCTCATCTGGACGGTATGGGAGATCTGGCTCTGGTGGCATGGGTGGGGGAGGGCTGAAGGGCTGAGCAACTCAGCTACCACCCAGGCCCAGAGCCAGGGCTTTGAGCTGGCTCACCTAAACATCTACCCCAACGATGACGTGTTGGAGTGCATGAAGTGGCTGGACCTGCAGAACCAAAGCTGCAGGGTATCCAAGAGGAGTCCTGGTGAGGGTCCAGTATTGATGGTGTAGCAGAAGCCACAAGCCTTGAACCTGAGCAATGACTCGTGGTAATGAACGTTTGCAAGTAAAGCTGGTTGGACAAAAGCTACACTGTGTGACGCACCATGTCCTCCATGGTGAGAACTTTTACTTTTTAACTCTTATTTTCTGTTTCTTTGTGTGTGGGGATTACAAGGGTGAGGGCAGATGCCGAAGACTGAGAAATGAGTAGTTATATGATGTGAAATTCACAAGGAATCAAGAAAAATTATGAAAAAATAGTAATTGCTCTGTAAGAAAAAAGAAACCCCCCCAATACTCCATAGACAAGTTATTAGAACTAACAGGAAAATTCTAGAAAGGCTGACAAATAAGAAAACCAAACTCCGAACCATTAATACTCAACAATTGAATAGTGCTTCTCTTCATATGAAACAAACAAGCTGAACATAACTGCTAACTAGATAATGTTTCAAGCAGTCACAGATGCTGAGGTAAGTACAAATTCACTTGAGTAAAGATGCATAGTAAGGATCTTGGTTGAAAGCCTAAAATGTTACAAAATGACAACAAAAATTAATTCTGGGGATAAATATTATCTTCTCGACATGACAGTGTCTATGGTTCCCCAATGCACAATCAAGCCAGTCAACATTACAGTGTAGACAGAGGAGGATGTCATGATGTCTCTCCCGTAGCTGAGGAGTTTGGGGCAGGCAGTGACTGCTGAGGGAGTGAGAATCTGGGTTTTCCAGTGCTGCGACCACTGGTGTGTTACCCATTCTATTCCAGTGGATTTGGACAACATTAAACATTCTATTCCAGTTGTGGATATATATATATATATACATATACATATATATATCCTCTGGATATGGACAACACTAATTATGCTATTTCAATGATGGCTCTACACCCCTGTGGATATGCATAACACTATATGTACTTAGTAAAATAAAAAAAAAAAAGATAAGGCCGTGAAGTCAAGAGTGAGATGTGGGAAGCCATCCAGGAAAAGTTTGCAGTAGAATGGGGAATGGGGGAAGATATAATCGAAACACATTTGATACATGTAGGAAGTTACCAAAGAATAACCTTTTGAAAATGAGTCACTCACCAGGAGACTCCTCGTGTCTGCAGTCCCATGGCATTTCTCTAGTTTTTTAAATTGCACCCATCAAGCAGATATTGAAATAGATGATGGATTAGTAATGGGTGGAACTGTCGCTTGTGTCCTATGACCAGAACAAGTTGTGTATGCTCCACTGAGTTGTGATCCTTGCCGTAGTCTACCAGACAATATGGACGTGCCACAGGGCAGTCAGTGGAGTCTCTGAGTCTCAAGAACACATACTTTTAGGAATGGCAGTGCCTAGGTACAGTTTCAACCCCTCAGGATGAGGCAGGAACATCTGAGGTTCAAGGCTAGCCTAAAGAACATGTCAGGTTCTGTCTCCAAATGCTATAAAAAGAGCTTGAGATGTAGCTGGGTGGTAGATCATGCATGTGGCTTGTGTGAAGCTCTGGGGTCAAAGAAAAAAAAACAGAAAACAAAACAAAACAAAAAATATGCATTGTTTGTACATGGTATTCCATCTCTCCATCTCTATTTCTGCCCGCCACACAGCTCTGGATCCCATTAGCCTCTGACTCTAGAACTAGGTATCATCAAAGGGTATTGTCACCCAGAGGGGGAATAACACGAACTGCCTGTGGACAAGCAGGCTGAAGCCCTGACCTGACAAAAATCATGGACTCTCTCTGGGTTGCCTTTCAGACTTCTCCGTGCATGCTTCTGGCTCTTACTCTGACCCTAAGGTGTCTAATATTGTAAGAGGCTCCTAATGATAGGTGGCAGATTGTAAAAAACCATACAGCATTTTAATGGTTACATGAAAAAGAAGTTGCTGGCTTTGAACATCATTTGTCCTGAGTAGTCATTGCTTCGATCATTGGGCTGTTGGAAATATTGGGGATCCGGAAGATTGTTCATTGTCATAAAGCCACCATTTGACCTCTGGTCCTGGGGACCCAGTCAGTCACTAGCTGAAAATGCTTTTTGATTTCTGTAATTACAACAAGTAAATTCTAGTCACACACACTCCTAAACAGAGTGTGCCTGGCAATACTGGCTTTCTCCTGGCCCTCTTGTCTGAATCCAGAAGTGTGTGTTTCACTGGAAGTGGCTGGGAGTGACAGGAAGGTGAGGGCCGTTCAGCAAGGAGCCAGCTCTGTCAGGAGCCTCGCTGACTCCCAACAGCCGTGCTTCCTCACAAATCTGTGGTCACCGCTCCGTCTTGAGAATGGCACTGTTGCTTTCTCTGCTTCCACTTCTGCATGAAATATCGGACAGAAAATCGATGTGAGGCACTCCCACCAGCTTGTCAAACCTGAACAGTTTTCTATATGGTTTTGCAGTTTTCAGAAATGAAGTCTTTCAAAGGTGGACCCCGCCTGCATCCTGATCCTCTAGCTCATTCTCCAGTTTCCTTCTCGGGCAACAGCTGCTAACCCAGTGTGAGTAGCCTGCAAAGATGATCCCATCGTCTCTAGAAGTACTCGGAAATGATGTTCAGCGCCCACTTTTTGCATGATGCCAACATTACGTGAAGGGTTGTATTAAAGGGTCACAGCATTAGGAAGGTTGAGAACCACTTCTTTAAGGCCTTAAATCACTCAGACAGGTAAGAGACATTTCAATTAAGAATCTTTGAGGTGAAAGGTGTCTCCCTGTTTTGGATACTGAATGCTAGCACCATGCTTGTCTTGTCTATATTTTAGAATTTATAACAATATTCTCAATTGTTTCCAAATTTATTACCAAAAAATTCTTGCGGTTGATTTTCTGACCACTTAAGATGTTTATAGGCTAGAAGAGCTCTAGTCAATAAATATATTGATCACTTTAAGCAGTGTTCAGGAAGCAGGGGTTAAGTTTAAGAGGATCATTGCTGGTGACAAATGCCAACCTCCTGTCTCATTGGGACATGTTATTTCTTATCCAATAAGACAAAGGCAATGTAGCCCACTACCCATGTGCCTCACAATTGCAAAGAGCCTGCATCAAAACGAGTGCAGCAGCCAAGACAGCATAGAGAGGTTCGCATTCTGTGGCAATCGCTGTGGTTCGGAGGCTGAGCTGCACATCCACCACTTTCAGGAGAGAGTAAATGCTTCCGTGTAGTTAACTGAGCTGCTCCATGCTTTCTGCTTGGAGTGTAAAAATTAAGAAAAAATTTCCTAGGATTTATTTGTTATCAGTTCCTAAATGCAGTTAAATGAGTACATTGAAGGGGGTTAATTTTAATTATATGATACATAGACTTTTTTTGAGACAGGTCTTACTAAGTAGCTTGACTAGATTCACACTGGAGATCTTCCTTCCTGCCCCTCCCCTCCCGACTTACTTATAGGAAGGGGGAGCTGTGAGCAGCTGATTCTTTTCTGGACATATGCAATCACTTACCTTGACTGAATACCTAGGAAGGGGCCACATACATGCTTTTGACTGTGTTAGGATCTGCCAAGCCGCTTCCCAAAGTGGCTGTTCTGTCTTGCATCTTCTCTGGGATTGCATGAGAGTCTGCCATGAATGAGAGACTGTCATGCACAAGAGTCTGTCATGCACGAGAGTCCATCATGCATGAGTCCGTCATGCATGAGAGTCCACCATGAACGAGAGTCTGTCATACACACGAGCATTTGTTGCAAATCTTATCAGTGCTCCTACTCTGCAAGCTGACCAGAAGCTTGATGTCTAGTGATCTGGGACTTGAACTGCAGTCTCTTGATGCCTAGTGATGTGGACTGCATTTTCATGTGTTTATGACCGACTCAGATGTCTTATTTGGGGAAATCCTTAAGCTAATATTTTGTTCATGGAAAACTTAATCAGGCTGGACGAGGACGTATGTGTCTTTAATCCCAGCACTTGGGAGGCAGAGGCAAGTAGGTCTCTGAGTGTTTGAGGCCAGCCTGGTCTACAGAGTGAGTTCCAGGACACCTAGGGCTGTTACACAGAGAAACTTCTAAGTCCCTAACTCCCCAAAATAATATTCTTTTCAATATCAAATTTGGGAGGCATTTGTATACTCTGTGGGTATGAATTATTAGTCTTTTTTTAGGAATGCAGGTTACCTTTTTATATTTATTGGTGCTTTCATGTGTATGAATTATGTTTAATTATGTTTTTGCTAAACACAGTTTAGCAAAAGTGTTCTCATTTATTCTTCAGTTTTGAATGTCCATTCACATGTGTGTCTTTGTATATGTGTGTATTGTCAGAGGACAATCTCCAGAAGTCGACTTTCTCTGTCTGCCATGTGAGTCATAGGAATCAAACTCAGGATATAAATATATATAAATGTATATTTTCTTCCCCAGACTGGGTTTTGTTATACAGCCTCAGCTAGCTTCTAACTCCTTGTGTAGCTCAGGCTGTCTTTAAATTTACAACAATCCAGCTGCCTCACTATTCCAAGTATTGTGATTGTATGCATAAAAATACCTAGTTTCAATATCTTAGAGTTAATCAGTAACTTAAAAACTTGAAGAATTTAACCTATCAGATGATCACTAAATCTATACATTATTCTACACATACACCTTATCTCTTATGTAGCATTACACACAGCAAGTAAGATCAATAGTGATGATTTCTGACATACGTAGCTCTTGTAGATTTCATGTCCACTATAGGCTAACTTTCCAGCCAGATTGTGAGATGTCTCCGCAGGTAAAAACATTTGTCTTCAAGCCTGGAATCTGAGCTTGGCCCTGAGGATCTACGAAGTGAAGGAACCAACTAATAAAGCTTGTCCTCTGACCTCCACACATGTCCTGGGACAAACATTTCTGATTTAAAAATAAAAGAATTCAGATCCTACTTTTGTATATTGGTCCTTTATTTGTTCGAGTTCACCTCCAGTGAATACTCATCCAGGGTGTCTTTTGCTTCCTTGTGTTTCTGGTTCGACATTTGAGTCACTGTTGAATCATATAACCATGACATGTTTATCTCAGTTGCCTCTGGGAATTTCAAATTTAATGCTTTTTCGGGGCCTGGAAAGAGGACTCATCAGTTAAGAGTGCTTGCTCCTTTTGTAGAGGGCCAGGGTTCAGTTTCCAGCAATCACCTGGCTGCGCCTCGCAGCAGTCTGTAACTCGGGGGTTTAGCGCCCTCTTCTGGCTGCTTCAGGCACTTCACGCACATGATGCACTTAGATGCAGGCAAACCTCTTAAATACATAAAATACAATTTTAAATAATTATGTTTCCAGAGCTTTTCCTCATATTTTTATTAAAAGAAATTGGTGCTCAGAGATTAAACAAGTTTTTCTTACAGTATTTGAGAATCTAAAGCGTAACTGGATGGTGATGTGTTAGCCCTAGCCTGGGAATATGAATAGTGGACTCATAGTAAACCAGTAATTCCTGAACTTCCAATCACTAAATCATGGTTCTGGGGCTCCAGAAATATGGCAGAAATTCCCCTGGATACTTTCTTTGTAATTCGCAAAATAGCTTGATCTCATTTCAGGTAAATAAACTCAGAACGATTGAATCTGTAGCTAGGGACAGGAACGTTGATGGGCTGGATCCCCATCACGAGGAGATGAGCTTGCTTCAGTGTTAACTGCGGCTGCTGCTGTGGACATCCAACTCCATCATGGTGTTGCCTTGCCTCAGGAGGTCAATGACTGCTACGGAAATGGAAGTCCAGAAGAACAGGAAGAGAGGAAGACAGTAGGCGAAAATAAAAATAAAAGCATCCCTCAGCGTCGGCTGGAATGGCTCCAGGATCCCTTACGGATGCCAACATTTGCAGACACTCAAGTCCCTTGTCTGAAGTGGCATAATTTTTGCATGGACTCTATGGATATTTTCTCCTATACTTTAAATCATCTGAGATTATATCTCATGCTTAATATAATGTGCATGGTCTATAACTAATTCTACTACATCCCTTAGGGAGTAACCAGCAGATAAGTCAGTGTATGTCTAATCCCGACACAGTTGTCCCCCAGATATTTTTCACCTGTCGCTGGTTGAGTCTTGGATGTGGAGACTGACAAGAGGTAGCAATGAAACGTAATGCTTATTCAGACGGCGAATGAATTAAAACTTCCAACTTTGTATGGCGATTTTCATCACAGTTGTTTTGTGGCTTTTAAAAATTGTTTTAATTTTATTTTCTTGGCAGTTTGGAAACCCTATCTTCACTGCACTTCTAGCCATCAATTGGAAATGCTTTGGGCCTAAGTTAAGTGGTCCAGCAATTTCCTGTTTAGCATAACAAACATTTGATTGCTAAGCAATGCCATTGTGTCATGTGTTCTGAAGATCAAGTTATGAACAGACAATTTTTATTCTTGGAACTCAGCTTGCTGGGAAAACCATCAAACAAATGACATAAGTTTCACTGAATGCTAGGAAGGCAAAGTACATAGCTTGGGTGTCTTTCACAGAGCACAGTGCCGGGAGGACCCACTAGGATGGTGTCACTAAATATGCCCTGATAATAAAGAGCAGACAGTGAGGGACAGGTGACGTAGAAGGAAGGAAGACATAACAGAGAGAAAAAGGAATGGGCGAAGTTGGGAAGGGGGACATTGGCCTGGAAAATCTATTTGCTCCCACTGCAATGTATTTTCATTAAAACTTAAAACGGTTTTAACCTCCACAGAGAAGCGTCTCTTTCATCATCAGCAACTTGACAAGGCTAAGACATTTCACCCAAAGCGGAAATGCACCCCATACTCAAACTGAAGCCTGACTACAAAAAGTTCCTCACTGGTACTGGAGGTCCCCAGCTGGGTGTCGCACAATGCACCTTACCTCTTACATGCGCTCTCCCAGCAAACACAGTTGCTTACTTTTTACTAGAGTCTCCTTTTTCTAATGGCCAAGCTTCCAACAGATTTTTCAGAGTGGAGGGATGTTAAGGTAGAGTCTTTAGATGGTTGCAGGACTTGAAAAACAAAGACTAGTGGAAAGCGATCTTTGGATGAACCCGTTGTTTTCTCCCAGTGTCCAATGATGGAATCCTAACTTAAGAATGAAAGGTGAATGATATTATAGAAATCCTACAAGAAGTTTAGGGCAATAGATGATTTGGTGTGTTTTTACTCCTTTGTCTCACATTGTATTTTATGTTAAATAGCAAGTCGCAATTAATTTCTCCACACTTTTCTGATTCAACAACTTTAACCTTATCCTAAACATGTCTGCACTGTGTATGAAAGTGTATCTTTGCTGTTCTCTCAACATGTTACACAGCAGTCTGCTCCCTACCCTAGTTTAAGTTCATCTCTCAAATGACGAATGACCTTTGTCCCTTTTAGCATGCTACATTTCCCGTTTGTGTGCACACACGTGTGTGTGTGCATGTGTGTGTGTCTGTGTGTGCATGTGTGTGTGTATCTGTGCATGTGTGTGTGTGCATGTGTGTATCTGTGCATGTTTGTGTGTGTGCGTGTGTGTGCACATGCATGGGTTGGATGCGTGTGCATGGCTGTTGATACAGCAGCAGTAAGAACAAATGAGAAGCCTCTATCCAGAAGAAAGCAGTGCGCAAATTTCAGTGGTTGTTTAAATTTTGCAAATACAATAAGCTGCAGATTCTCTAATGTCAAAACAAGCCTTTCTTTCTTCACGTACTTCCCGTAAAACTAAGGGTTGAATTTAAGAACCCAGAGATAAAACTCACTGTGTGTAGAAACAAAGCAAGCAAAACTTAGGAGTCAGCCATCTGCCTTATTTTCTTACTGTATATTCTCTCTTATTATGAACTTATTTACTTGACTATATCACCATAGTTGAGGTTAGATCAGATCAAGAAAAAGGAAAAGAGGAGGCATTAAAGAGAACCACAGTATTAGTTGACACGTCGCTTTTTGAATTATTGCAGTCAATGTAATCTGACTTTTTGGTAATTCTTGGCCGGACACAAACCTTCCTCCTTCCTGTTATTGTGTAAGGTTAAGATAGCAGGTTTTCAGGGCACTTGAGATCTGGTAACTATGATTTCTTGAGGATACATTAACTTGAAGTGTATGAAGCTCAAGAAGGGAAGAGAAATACTGGGGTGCTTGGAGGAGAATGTGTGGAGATAGAAGAGAAAGCTAGGATCGGGCTAGAGGCTCAATGTGATGCTCTTGAGGGAGGATGACATTCTGTACCTCAGGCATGACGGAAGCATCCGAGGATGCAGAAGGAAATCATTTTCTCTGTGTTGATAGGTGGAAGGGGGGGGATTTGGTCAGGCATGGCTGTTGCAATCCACAAAACCGTTTTGTTTCTGTTCAGGCTTTTCAAGATAATAACACTATCAACAACAACACAGAGAACATAGACCAATATAAAACTACTCTTAGGAATCTTCCTTCTACAAAGTCCAATTTGTTCCACATGTTCGCTAGTTGCAGGTCAGCTGTGCGGGCCAAATACGTGTTGTTTGCATCTTCTCTCTGACCCTGTCTCGTCTTAGTCCTTTGAAGAAACTGAGAGAACACCCTGCCTTCCTTGTCAAGGAATGGACATTCCAATTAACAGCACTTACCAAGAAAGGACTCTCAGACTTAGGGCCCTTCAAGTCTTTAGCCATTCTGCTTTATGGCTACTGTTACTAACATATTAAGGAGTGTGTGTAGACTAGAGGTTGATACCAGGGGTCTTCTTCAATTGCCTTCTCCTGTATGTTTGCATTGAAAGATGTCTCTCACTCACCCCGAACTTACCAGTTTGGTTAGACTGACTGGCCAATGAGGTCCCTGTCTCTCCAAAATGGGGTTACTGATGTATATAACCACACCTGGCTTTGACATACATGGATGATTCGGATTTGACCTTAGGCTCCCACTCTTGTGTGGCAAACACATTACTGAACAAGCTGTTTCCCTAACCCTCATCAGAGTTGTTTGTTTTTAATGTTTTCTAACAACCACAGCGCTTCTCAAGCTGAGCTCTTCCCATAGTTTGGAATAGTGACTCTTTCTATATTGGAACAATCAAGACTGTATTAACCATCCTATGGTCTCATGAGAACGGAACGGCATCTTTTACAAACATGTTCCACCTGGCTCTTGTAGAGTAAATGGGGTGGCCGTCAGGATTTGGTGGAGTTATGTTGGCCTGCAACCTAGGAATCAATCTCCTCTAACATATCCTCTACATGATGAGCTGTTAACTCTGAGGAAATGTCAGTACCGAGATTCTGTCTCTCGTTTTTATATCTATTATGTTACTCCTTATGCTGATGTATTAATGTGAAATAGTAGAGGATGCTCTTTGATTAGAAAATAGGTATAAGTACCCAGGCTTCGTTTGGAAAAGCCTTGCTGGCCTTACATCCACACCTGTAAGCGGTTTCCAACCGAACTGCTGCCGGCAGATTTGGCCTCCCCAGGGCTTTCTCAGTCAACACCCACTCTTCCTTTCCTGTAACTTGTCATAACTCTGTTTCATTACAATCCCTGTAAAAACAGAAAACAGGCCCTGGAACCTGGAGAGTCACTGAGGCCAAGGTCAGAGGCTCTGCTGATACACTCCAGGAAACATTTGCTTTTAAAATTGGAAGGTATGAAAATCCCAAAGTCAGTCTTTCAGTCTGGATACATGCCTATGCATGGAGCATATTGCACTCATGAGTACACAGGGGTACCTTGTTACCATGGCTTACCCGGGGCAAGGTGAGCAATTCTGCCTGGATTTTATATTCTGTCTGTGTGTCACAATGCTAAGAGACTAGAAGACATTGAAAACAGACTTGTCTTTCAGAGTCAGTGACATTTTCCACAGTGATTGTGTGTGTGTATGTGTGTGTGTGTATGCATGTATTTAAATAGAGTGAACGATCAAGGGAGGAACCATATATATCTCAACTGAAAAGGAAAGTGAAATGACCCAGCTCGGCTTCTCCCTGTGACCTGCTTGTCTCTGTAACATGGGTTCTCTCTGGGGTACCACACTGAACAATGTCCTTCCCGATTTCTGCGGTGAGGAATAAAGAAGATGCTCAAGAGTGAGGGTTGAGGGTGGAAGGACCATGTCTCCTCTTGGCAATGAGAACTTTAATTTAGGGACAGTATTCTGCTAGGCTGATAGTCCCACACGGTAAAGAGAATGTAACAATCCTTTGCCCGTGTTTTGTACCCTCTAGCCTGGGAAATACCCCCCAGCAGAATGCAGAGGACCAAGGATGATAGTCCAGTAAACAGAAAACTCTTCCCTGGCAGTGTGTGTGTGTGTGTGTGTGTGTGTGTGTGTGTGTGTGTGTAACTCTCCATTATTCACGAGCAGCTTCTTTTAGTTTTGAATGATCAATGTCTTTGCTTCTCTTTCTTCTTCCTTCTGTTTCCACCATGTTGGCATTTTACTGCTCATTAACAACTCTGAGAAGAAAAAAGGGAATCCATTAATTGATGATGGCACTAATCAATACACTACTTTTCGCTGTCATAAAAGATGTGCAGTCTTTTTGGACAAGTAGACACTGATGGTTAATGTACCAAAGGGAGGCAAGAGTGAATTTATCATAGTCTTCATTATCAAAGAAAGAGGAAATCAGTAGGCTTCTAGGAGCCATATTAAACACCTCAGAGAAGACTTACAGGAAACAGCAATCACAAAACTTTGAATTTCTATTTTGCAAAGAGAATTGAGGAATAATTCTGACAGATAAATAACAAAATGAGAAGTTTTCAGTGATGGGTCTTATGTCTGGCCCTAGTAGCAGTGTGTTCTCTCAACATTCATAGGGGTGGGTACCTGTGGGGGAACAGCAAAATAAATCAGGTCACTTTCCCAAACATTCGCTTGCGATGATACCAGCACTTGTACCATTGTCCAGCATGCTTTCTTCAGATCTTTTCCTTTGTCCTTGAGAACTTCACACACATATATGTAATGGAATACCGTCATGTCTAGTACCCCCTCCACTTCTCCAGCTCCTCTCTATCTGCCTAACACATCCACTCCAGGATCCTTTCTCAAACAACAGCATTGCCCACCCTGCGGTAACCGAGCAGAGGTGGTCAGTGGGCTTAGATGCTTCCATTGTCTTAAATGAATGGTTAATGGTGTACCCGTTGATCTGTGAGGTTGTCCACAGGGGTGGTAAGTGGTTCTCTGAGTAAGGCTGAGTGGAGGTCCTAGCTGCTGACTCAGCTTGATGACGAGTTAAATTCCACTGACTTGAGTGGTGGAAGGAGAGAATTGGCTCCCATCTGTTGTCCTCTGGCATTCACACAGATGCCATGACACATGCAGCTACTCTGAGCTAATAAATGTAACACACATTTTATAGAGCATCTCATTGATTTTTTTTTTATCACTATGTGCCTCTGCCCTCATAGAAGAGCAAGGATATGTACAAATGCTACCTGTGTCTAAGGGTTGTGGTGGTTTGAAAGAAAATTGTCCCCGAATGGAGTGGCACTGTTAGGAGGTGTGGCCTTATTGAAGGAAGTGCGTCACTGTGGGGGTGGACTTTGTGGTCTCTTTTGCTCAAGCTTCCCTCAGTGTGACAGGCTTCCTGTTGCCTGCAAGATGTAGCACTCTCAGCTCCAGCACCACATCTGCCTGCAGGCCACCATGCTCCCCATCATGATGATAAAGGATCGAACCTCTGAAACTGTAAGAGAGCCACCCTAATTAAATGCTCTCTTTATAAGAGTTGCCGTGGTCTTGGTGTTTCTTCACAGCAATAGAACACCCTAACTAAGACACAGGTGTATTCGAAATGTTAGATGTGCAAAGTAAGATACTTAGGAAATGCCCATTAGTAAGTTACAGTGCACACAACACTACAGAGCCAGCAGAATAGCAAGCATGATTACATGCCAACTATCAAGATAAATACACAAATAGGTGCTGGAGTATTCAAAAGAAAGGGACAAGAAAAGGAACAGCAATGTTCCACCCATGGCCTTTAAGGAAGAAAGAATCTCTGTGAGGTTCGCAAGGAATCTTAAAGGCAAGATGAGGAAGCACCAAGTAAGGAGAAAGACAGACGCAATGGACCAATGTTGGCACAGCACATGGCATTTAGGGGGTAATAAGGGATCCCCTACTGTCAGCAGAGTGAGGGGCCCCACAGGAGAAAGGCAGAACCCAGTAAGAGCATGAAGAATTTTCGTGCCAGCTTGAGATACTGGACTCTGTTCATTGCATTATATGACTTTGAAAGTGCTTACAACTCAACTTGAATGTTTTCTCTCTCTTTCCAAATCGGCAAAGGATGTATATTTGTTCAAGGATGTGGAAGCGGTTTAGAAGAAATCACAATTGGTGATACTAGTTCTCTGTAGTCACTCTGAAAACAGGCCCACAGAGCATCCTCTAGCACAGAGCATCCTCTAGCACCCGTGAGAGGAGATGACAAGATCCGTACACTCGTCTGTTGCCTCCTGCAAAATAAGGGCATAAATGACAGCCACAGACGTTGGACTGGAGGGAACTAATGGCAAGGATTACATCACATGTCACATCCTAGCTCATTGTTGAATAACTAGGCTGTCGGTCTCCTTTCTCACGGGCTAGAGAGGCTTCAACATGGTCTCAAGTACATTCCATTGCTTGTCCTCACAACAACTCTGTTAAGTAGGCAAAAATTGTAAGATATAAAGTTAGTTCTGGATTCCCAATTATCTGTGCAGTTAATCCCAGCTACATATGCAGTGCTCTCATTTGTATTGTCGTAAAAATTATAATGAACAGTTTCACTTTTTTTCCTTTTTTTTTCTTTTCCAAGATAGTTTAAAATTCAGGACAGGTTGTTGAAATCTCTCTGAAAAGAGTGGCTTATTTTAGCATTTCATTTCCCTCAGATTAAGAACCTCAGTTTCGCATCAAAATAAAAGCTCGGATGCCACGAAGCATCGTTTAGAACAAGGCGTTGCGTCTTTAACACTCTTAATTACAACTGGAGAAGACGATGCACTTGGCAGTCCCTGGAGAACAGGCAGGTGATCTGCTGCATGTGTTTATTTATCTAAAACAATTTAGCAATTTACAACCGTATCAAGTCTGGCTCACCTGTCGAGGGGCATTTTCCAGAACTCTTTAATTCGGTCTACGTCTGATTTTCTTTTTGCTTCAACTTATTCTCCATGCAGGGCACTTTTGTTTTTCTTGTTTCTGAGCCAAAAGTCGCCCATATCCCCTGAGTAAATGAAAAAGACTTCAGTAAAATAAGTGCTTAAGATTCCAGTCGGCTACAGACTACCTTCATTGGTATGAAACTCAGACCCCTCTTATTAAACACTGTTAAATATTCTCTTCATTTTCAAGATAAATATGAAGAGAAACACAACTAAATATGTACTGTATTAAAATCATTGATTCACAATATTTAAATTTTCAGCTAGCCTCCAATTAGCAGGCTTTCCAATATTTGAACAGAAGACCATTTTAATGTAATTACAAACACATTTTAGGCATCTAAATTTTTTGCATAATTAGTTCCCTATTAAACTATTTGTGTAGCCCCTTTTCCATCAGAAACAGAGAAAGCAGAACAATTTTATTCCTTACTGTTACAATAATTAACTATGCAAGTAGAACAGCATATTAATAGAGTATAATTTGTTTACATTTAAAAGAAAATTGTGTTAGATTAGCATAGCAAAAGACTATTTCCATATCTAGGCAGTAATATGCAGGCCTAATAGCAATTTACAGTGTAGTTAAAGAATATTATTAATAAAGTAATACAGCGTAATTCTGTTTGCTCCGCAGTATTTCACAATGTCCTTAATTACAGCTAATTCCATCGAGACTAATTTGGGTGTTATTAGGCAGTAGATGCAGGAATCTTAAATACAACCTTTGCTAATAATGAATTTAGAAGTAACCATAGAACCTGGTCTTATACGTCATGGGCACAAGAGAAGTAGTTGTATTTTTTTTCCCTTGGGGTGAAATCTATAAACATCTATATATGTAATTGATACCCAAACACAAGTTTCCCCGAGATCCAAAGTGTTGTTACCCACTTCATGAAAAGTTTATTATAAATAAATAAGGGTTAAATGAGACTGAGCAGATGATGGTGCTTGGTGACAGTTTAGATGGGCAATCTAGAATTTTCCCAGGTGAAAATCTCTACATCTGAATGCCACAATAGTGATGGTAGCGAATGACAGTAGTGTCTAAACTACATGACATTCTAGAGTTTCCCCTGCAGGGAAATTCATAATAGTTTTTTCTTAACAAATTCTGTGTTTTCCAAGGTTCTGTTGAATCTCTCACATCATGCCTTCAGTTAAAAAAAAAATCAAACTGTTAATAAGTGGAAACGTTGCTCTAAGAAAACTCTAGATTGCCAGGACACACTGTTATCTAGCTGCCCCTCTGGTTCATCTCACCCTAACCATGTGTGTTCACGATAACAAGAGACTGGATGTCTTCAGTCCTGGAGGCCTCCCTGGAATAAACGTCTTATCTGCTTTCCAGATGACGAGGAAGCTGAGTCTAAAGACTTTAGTGGAGTCCCTTGAGGCCACAGAACTATGAGTCTATGAAGATTCTAAGATCCAAAGTAGTTTTAAAGCTCAGACATTCGGGTCATGCTGCTTTAGGGTGTCTTTGATCAATTCAAAAGTGGGCTGAGCAAAGGAAGGCATACTCTCCAATTTGGTGCTTGTTCAATGGCACTCAGGTAATGTCAGCTTCCAGTTTTGAATTAAGCATACTTGTAAGGAATAGATAATGACTAGTGTTTCCTTTTCCTTGTTAATTTTTTAAGGTTAGCTTGCAAAGTAACAGATATTGTTGTGACATTTTCATACACATGGACATTATCTTTGTTTTAATTTGTTTGCTTCTTGACCTGCCCTGCATGATGAATTTTTTTTTCTCTAACAACTATGCGAGAATCAGTTCAGTGCCTCCAAAAGTTGATCTTTAGATTCCTCTACATTATCATGCATAATACTGCTATTTCTTTTCTAAATTTTATTTGATTTGTATTTGGATGTATGTGTGAATGCATTTGTGTGTGTGTGTGTGTGTGTGTGTGTGTCAGAGGTCAACTTGATAAACTGTTTCTCTTTCTCTTTCTCTCTATCACATGGGTCTCATGGTTTGAACTTGGGTTGTCTGGCTTTGGGACAGAAATCTTTACCCACCAAGTTATTTTTCTAGCCTCTATTACTATTTATTTTCAAGAAAAAGCGCAATGTTAAATGTGAGTGTTGTGTCTCTAGCTGCAGTTCCAAGTGTTGTGAACTACACTTTTCCTTTTGTCTTCTGACTGATCAAGGGTTCTCATTGATCATCTTTAAAAAGTAGAATCTTACTACTGGTAATATTTAGAAATATGTATAAAATACGTATAAAATGCTTTATTTTCAGTTGCTAGTAAACATTGTTGAGAGTCAGCTCTACCCTCAGAGTTCACTTGTCTGGTCTATCACCAAATAGCTGTCACATTCCGTAAGCTTGGATGGTATCACCCCATTTCATATCCCTTCCGATGATGCTAATTGGCTCTCCTTTCATTAGTGGCCAACAATTTGGTAAGGGAAATGGTACAGTGAGACAGAAGAAGATGCATTGGGACCGTGCGACTAGCTTTGGGATCCAAAGACCAAGACTGCGATTTTGCCATCATTGGCCGTGTGCTAACGGATTGGATTAGTAAGCACCACGGAGCCAGTAATGGTAAACGCTTCAGTGTGTAGCTGCGGACCTGAGGACAACTCTTTAATACTATTTGTAAGCCCCAAGACCTCTGTCAAATATTTCATTAATAAAATGACAGCAATAAAGATAATGATGTCATTAATGGCCAGTGTTCACAGAAAATTGACAAGACAGGAAATTCCAACACCTAGCTTGAACTTTAGAACAGCCGTTTATTTTGTTTTCCATAGTTGTATTGGTTTGTGGTTCTAGGCTTTCTTGGGGCAAACGGCAGTCATTGCACACTTAAGTATGTTTACCAAGGAAAGACAAAGTAGGATAAAAAGGCGGGGAGTCCAAGGAATTTGACTCTAATTGCAGCACTGCCATGGACTAACCTGACTAACCATGGAATCCTTGCTTCCCATAAATCTCCAGGACCCCATTTTCTATAAGCTGTGACCAGGGACATTCTTTTAGTAGTTTATAAGATCACAAAGTGTTATCAAGAAGGCCACAGATGTCTTCATTTTCTAGATGAGGACACTGAGGGCTGGAGACAGCAAGTGACTTGCTCGTGACAGTTCAGATAGTTGGTGGCAGAATCAGACATAGGAAACATGTCTCCTGGCAACTCTATTCCTGGCTGTCACTGTCTGACAGATCGGGGGGGGGAGCAGAGAGTCACTTCTTAATGCCATTGAAGATAGATAACAATTGATGATCACATAGCCCCTCAGGATTTAATCGCAATTCTATAAAAGCTGTATAAACCCTACCATAATTAGTTTAGCACCATGAGGTAGATTTGTTCATGGAGCACACATTCCATTAGCTGTGCAGTGTGGCTTCCACACTGTAAACAAATGGGGCTGGATGAGTCAATCTCTAAGGTCCCATTCACCTCTGAATGTCTATAGCTGTATCACTCCTGCACTGAATTTTTTAAAAATTGCAATTAAGTGGCTCAGTTATTTATGGCAGTAGTTGCTACAAACAATTGAACAGTAAAGATGCACACATGTGCAAACTACATTACCCCTCCTGAAGATGCTGTTGTTCACGTAACTGTTCAGGCTCTTTATGGGTCTATCCATAGTTGCTATTGGTCTGGGATTTCTAGATAGCATTGCCTGGGTAGGATGACCTTCTCTCTGGACATTAAGAAGGAATCTGGTGATGGTATATATTTAGGGTTGTTTAACACATTTCTTTCTTTTTTATCCATCAATTTCTTTTTCTTAACTGCACACTTTAAAATCTATGCTACATGTACAATACCATATTCCGAGGACAAAAGTATGCGTAATGGGGACATACTGGTCCCGGGTACCAATGTTAGGATCACCAAGCTATTTTGAAAGGACTAATGGGTTTGGTGGGGTTATTGAACATTTATTGGCAAACTTGGGAAAAATCAGAGCAAGATGGTTGCCCCACCAGGGTTCCTAATGAAGCTAAGTCTTGGTGCCCTTAGCAGTCACTGCTGAAATGAATTTGAGGGGGCAATGAGCAACACATTTTGATACGTTTCTCCATTTTATATTTCAAACAAATTAAACTTACCATTCTGAAGATGAGCACAATAAGACCTGTGAATTTTATATTCTCTCAGGCTTAGAAGAAAAAAAAAAGGTGCTGAGTAATGACTGAGTGATTCAAGGGGAAGAGAATCAATGTGGCAACCTCCATTTTGAAGCCAGTGAGCTGTGAGGCATGGGGAAGGTTGTAGTCACAAGAAAAATGAAGTATCCCGTGATGGAATCAGCTTACCAGAGAAAAATTACTTGGTCCATTTAAAACTCATTTTTAGAAAGGCAAATAAATGGTCTCCAGTTGCCTTCCGCTTCTGGTCACAGTGCAGAGTGGAAGAATCCTGAGTGAAGTTGACAGAGCCCAAACCAGGATGGCTCACGAGTTGCCTCCCCTCTTTAATTTCTATAATTTTATGTTTGGAGATAATGGTGATGCTCTTTATTTCTGAAGGGTGAGAAGCTCATTTCTACATCAAGTAAATTATATGCATTCATTAAGATTTTCCACTTAAAATGAGTGATTCTATTTCCCTTTGAATTGTTTGTGAATGCTCCTGCTATTGTGAAGCGTATTGACTTGCAAACCATCCTTTCTTTTATTGAAACGACACGTTGTGGTTTCCCTTTGTAGCATCTTATTCAGAGCAGCATAGATTTATAAAGTAGCGATGACATTTAAGTCACTCTTCAGAGCATTGGAGGAAATACCCCAAATAAGTGGGCCAGCCTGTGTCCTCAGAAGCTTAAATTTAAGTGTAATAAGTTTCAGACGGCTGTAGAAACAGACAACATAAAATAGATGCCACCAGACAGTTAAAACGGAAGGGATAATACAAATATCAGATGGACAGGAGTGATTATTAAGTTGAAAAGAGTATTTGGAATGGGTCTTAATAAGGAGAATATATGCTCATAAGCATTGAATGTTAGATTTAAAAGACTGATGCTGAACTGTACCGAGTAGTTCACAGTGAGACATTAACACAAGTGGGAGTGACTGGGGGCAATGCATCAGGAAAGCCGTAATGAAGAACTAGTGATTTAATTTCTCAGTCAACGGAGATTAGCAGGAGACTCCAGAGCAGACACTTTATGCTCACAGCTGTATTGTAGAGCTACCTTGCTACTGGATTCCACTTTGAATTGAAGATTGGAAAAGAGATGACGGTAGGGAGGGAAGAGAAGTGAGGAGAACCTCAATGAAAGCAGTCAGGGCCAGAGCTGGAGAGACAGCCCAGTCTGAGATAGCTCAGAAAAAGTGCTTGCTCCCCAAGCCTGAGGACCTGGGCTCCCTGTAAAAAGCTGCGCGGTGTAGCTCACGCTTGTAATTCTAATGTTGAAGGTGCTGAATGCAAGAGGATCCATCCTAATTGAGATCCATCCTAAAGGTAAGCCCTAGGTCCTAGAAAGAGACCTTTCTCAAAAAGTAAAGGGACTAGCTCCCAAAGAACCATACGTAAGAAGTCCGGTCGCCACATAAATACACACATGCATACTCACCTGTACTCACGTGTGCCACCAAATGCTCAATCCTGCCCACTGCACATATGGACACACACAAAACAAATAATAAAAAGAAGAGGACACACTATGAGATGAGTGGCTAAATCTTCACAGTGTGGAGGGCTTGTGGGAAGGGAGGCCAGGGTTGATTATGAAGCTGGAGCTTGACGAGGGGGACAAAGTAGGTGGCAGAAAGCCAAGGAGGTCGTGGGAAGAAAAAAAAAACATAGTTGGAACCTCTCAAAAATGCATTTCTGCTGCGTAATTTGATATTACTATTTTCCTGTGCACTTTTCTATCTGATGTGATTTCATCTCTAGTTAAAATTAAAAAAAAAAGAAAACAACACCTGGAAAAAAGGTGGGGATGATGATTTGGGGAAGGACAATCAAGGTACTTTAGAGACCTGTGTAACAGTCTCGCGAGAAGACCATTACTTGGTGCAATATATACTAACAGAAGTTCACGAAAATAAAATCCCTAGCAGTTTCTCAGCCCCTTGAAAGGAGATTTCACCTATAGCACCTTCTCCAATGCCTCGGCAACTTTCAGGGAGACAAGGCAAGCAGAACTAATACCTGATTAACACCATACTTTCTGTACTCATATATATTAATAGAGTCAGTCAGTTTTAATTTTACATTGAGCAAAATGTCAAATAGCCTTGCAGAATGCCTGTCAGGACAGCTTGCACAGATTCTAATACTTTGTCAGTGGTTATTATATTCTTGGTACAATGTGGGTGGGGAGAAAGGCTATCTGAGGGTGCTTTGAGTGAATGAGCATCAGGCTCATGACGACAGGACTATCCCAAGCTAATGGTACTGGAATAAAATAAACAAACAAACAAAATTCTTCAAGTTCAGATCAAACGTGAAGGACTGTAAAAAATCTGAGAATACAAACACGAAAGCATCGCCCGGCACAAGCAAGGACCATTCCCTGACTACTGCTGTTATTAAGGATGAAATCTTATCAGTTACTGCACTGGCAGGAGATCCAACAGCTCCCAACCCAACCTAATCAAATTAGAAGGTGTTTGTCATTCTTCCCCAGCTAGCAGGAAATTAAGTTTCACTGAAGTAGTCCGGGCAGGCCCTGACCATCTAAGAGGAACCTCCTTGGGAGATAGGTTTGCAGGAACCAGTCGCTCTGGCTCTTCGCATTCGAATTACTTTTTGCAGGGAGCAGACGCGTTTCAGGTGACTTGAATATTGTACCCAGCTGCTCCAATCTCGGTGTCACCGTCCTTGAGAGTCATGTGGTGACAACAGAGGACTCTCAGCCCATATTGGTGGAGAACTTGAACAAAAATGGTATGAACCCTTTTCGTAGTAATCAACACCCTTTTTGTAGTAGGTTTATGTATGTCGTTCTAATTGCAAAGCTCTCGGCTGGGACAGACTGCAGTCTGATGCTGAGTGACAGGATGACCCTGATTGGTCTCTCAAACAATGGCTTGTGGTGTCACAATTTCTCTTTTGTTTGTTCTCACCTATTCCTTGCCAGCTGTTATCCAGGCCTGGCACAGCTCTGGCCTGCTTTTCTCTCTCTCTCTGCTGTCGAGACACCAGGGATGTGGTGCATTCCTCCAAGTCAGTTTCAACACGGTAAGTAAAGTGTGCTGCAGTTCTCTCCTGGCATAAAATGGTTTCCTTCCAGAGCTTGACTGTCTCTTGTTGGTCAAGAGATAGGATGCTAAAATTTAAACAGGCCAAAATCATCACCAGGAGCTTCAAGAACTAGTGACTCACTTGGCTGCCTCTCTCCATTCTCATGGTTTTACATGCTATTTAATAAAAACTGAGTATTTCTGGGGGCTAGAGCCAGGGCTCACAGGTTAAGAACCGTAGCTATTCTTCCAGAGGACCCAGGTTTGATCCCCAGAACCCACATGGCAGCTAGCAACTGCCTCTAATGCTAATTCCAGGGGCTCCAATGCCCTCTTCTGGCCTCTTATTCATCCACCAGGCATAGATGTGGACACAGACGACACATGCAGACCCACATACATTAAAAAAAATCTTGAAAAAAACTTTAAAAAGTGGACATTTTTCCTAATCCCCCCAAAGCCCCAAAATACCAGAAGAGAAAACTCAATAGTTCGCTTCATCATTCAGACATTCTTCAGTTCCCTTTCTGTTTGTTTTATAAGACGTCACATTAGCTTTAGTCTTAGAATTAATGCTGAGTCTAATGAAGTCATGTGCCATATCAATACTTACATTTTCAATTTGGCAATTGTGATTGATTCTAGAAACCTTAGTACTGAGCATTTCTTTGCTTTTTTCTATATATCCAGTTCCTAAAAGAGAAGCAATTATTATTATACAGGCCATAGACAAAGCAGAAGCAATCATTATTATACAGTCCGTAGACAAAAAGCTCCTAAGCAGTTGGAAATTCTACCAACCTGAGAAGGACTAGGACGTCTGCATTTTTTATTTTAGCTTTTTTTTTTTCACTCTGAGCTCTTCAGTGCGTACAAAGTTGCCTAGTTAAACGCAATCTTTGTACTTCCAAATACCTTCCAACAGCTTGTTACTGTGTGTCACCATTTTCTCCGGGCCCCTTAGAATCTTGCTTTCTTTTTGTAGGAGACACATTTTGCATTCATAAACCATTGCATGTTGCTCATTTAATCCTGTTCCCATACTCCTCTCAAAATGCATTTCTGAGTGACCCCGCATGTCAGCACTAGGGCATTGTACAGTAAATAGACTGTTTTGCTCCGTAAATCAAGCATACAAACTTATAGCCAACTTCAGCATAAAAAAGTCCCTGAAATAATATGACCCAGCTGCAGGAGATAGGCATTGTATTTATAAAGCTAGCCTTAAATTACTGATATTTAAATCACAACTTAACAAAGCTGAGACCATTTTGGAGGACTCCGAGTAATCCTCATGAAATTCCAAGTTCCTCTTTTGATGTTTTTTTTGAAGGAGATTCACTTTTAAAAGGCAAGAGGCCAAGATTTTGTCTTTGATGGTATCAGAAAGGTGCACAGGGCAGGCCAGTCACTTAATAATGCAAGTCCCTTTGCAAGTCATTTCTGGTTTTCATTGGGAACGTGCTCTCTGGGGCGTAGCTCTCCTGTTTTAGTGCACCAATCAGCAGTAAAACGCCAAGGGAATCTGGAAAATTCAGGTTTGGATTTGGTTCCCATCTAAGTCAAATTGACCACTATCGTCTTCACTGAGCATGTCCAAAGTTAGAACCTAATTTCACTTTAGGCAGCAATTTGTATTTCTCTTTTGAAATATGAAAGAAAGAAAGAAAGAAAGAAAGAAAGAAAGAAAGAAAGAAGGAAGGAAGGAAGGAAGGAAGGAAGGAAGGAAAGAAAGAAAGAAAGAAGGAAGGAAGGAAAGAAAGAAAGAAACAGGAAGTCTTTAGAGCTCACCCGCTGGTCAGACTTCTGGCGTCTGTCTGCTGTCTTTTCTTCCTCTTCCTTTTTAAGTAGCACTTTTAGCATTCGGACCTTAAAAACATCCAGAAGAAACACATGCTTCCACAGGTTTCCCCCTCAAATCACACTTCTAAAGTTACCTTTAAAGATGACCCCTAGCCATGTGACAACTGTCTTCGCAAATCTGCTGAGTTCAGAATCTCCCTAGCCCACACAGTTTTCTGAAATACAATTATTCTTTCCATTAAATTTAATTTACCTCACCTCTCAAGAAATCTGTTTTATTTTTTGTTGTTGTTTTAGAGCACAAAACTAAGTGTGTTAAAAATGTAATTACAAACATGTAAGAATGAGTATGTGATAGGAAACACTGGTGTCTCTATTTCATCTTCCATCTAAATGAAGGGAAATACATTGCTATTTTATTAGAAGCATTTATCTGAGAAGTATAAAATGAACTCAACTAGATAAAATGCTTTTCTTCTTATTTTTTTAAATGTTAGTGTCCTTACTTGCAGGTAATTTCTTTGTTCACTCAAGATAGAAGAGCCCACGGACATAAATCGCCTTCTGGAGTTTAACTACTTTGATGTAACTGGATCTTCAAATTAACCTCAGTTAACACGAGTGAACTAAAATAAAATGTTCAAAAATTTATGTAGTTCAGAATTTGTCAGATTTGTTGAAATGAATAATGTGTTTGGATTTTTGGAAGACCTTTACAAATTTTGAGCCTCCTGCAGCTCCATTTGGTGTAAAGAATTCCACTATAAACAAGGGGCTCCATCTGGGCCTTTGAAATAACTCTCCCGTTTTCCATTTCAGCGTTCAGACAAAGTGACACGAGAAACTGAAAAGCAAAAGTCAGTGTTCGGAGAAGCTCAAGTGTAAACATTTAGCCAATTCATCTGCTCAGAGTGAGGCGGACGGGGTGCACAGGAGCCCACAACACTCTAAACGAAGGTTTGGGATCGGCAGTAGCCAGCCAAGGGTGAGGGGCTTTCTGATCACCTCCGAAATCTCATCCGGGACGTCAGTCCTCTCAGAATTCCAGGTGATGTGCAATACTTCGCTACATACACACCCTAGCGAGGCAAATATCTGTCTGTATTCAACATTTCATTTACTAACATGAGATTTGTCTGCCTAACCCTCCCCCCCCATTTCCGGTCACTTACTGAGTTCCATATTTGGCAAAGAGAATGAGAAATCACATTTCCAGAAAAGGAACTGAGGTGATAACAGCTGTTGGAAACCCCTTTGATAAGACTCAGCAAGGCACGCTATAGAATGTGGGTTGAGTCATATTATTTTCCAATTCAGCTCGACAGGAAATTACAGATCACCAATGCACACGGTTTTACGATCACGGTTCTGTGATCGGCATGGAGCAGAAGCTGTCACTGTAAGGTAAAATTTGGGTATAAATGAATGGGGACAACGGGGAGCTAATAAATCCAAGCTCTCCCATAGCATTTGGTCCGTGTCCTTCTCTTAGTGTCCAAATCGGTTTCCACTAATACTTTCTAGTTGGGACCTGTGGGAGGGTTGTGGCCTGATCCCTGTCCCCTTCATACTGCCCAGGGTAAAGCATGCCTCAGTTAGGGGTGCAGTCTCACCTTTTCTGCATGACGTCTTACAATCCTTATGCAAAACACTATCCCAGGCTGCAGCCTTTGCATTCGTGCATTATTTCTTTTTCATTCTTTCCACACTCTTTCACTTCCGTCACAATACAAAAGTCTTCCCTAGGCATCTGTGCCTTCCAGTGGGTCTGTGCTCTCCCTGACTTCCTGTAGCACATGTGACCTTTACCATGAATGTGGAACACACCACACACACACAGCCCAGCATCCTTGACTAGCCTGAAAGTTGT
Source organism: Bramus lutescens (assembly GCA_001685075.1). Taxonomy (NCBI): domain Eukaryota; kingdom Metazoa; phylum Chordata; class Mammalia; order Rodentia; family Cricetidae; genus Bramus; species Bramus lutescens. Next base: position 35,174 of record LOEQ01000112.1, on the reverse strand, counting down.
GTATTTTTCTCTTCAATAGGGATATCTGTTCTCAGAAACTTTAATGCCTTTTTGTCCCCTTTAGCCTGTCTGAAAGCATAGTAGGCTGTCAAGGATATTTGACTTAGTGATTTATTGAACAGATGTGTATGAAAATGGGTGAGCTGACACACTATATTCTCATGGCATCAACCTTAGGTAAGATCATTTCAATGGCTGCCTGATAATCGTTTTATTTTATTTAAAGATGAAAATACAGTTGCCATCAAGCCTCTAAGATGTGGATTGCAATAAAACCCTTAAATTTAATAAAGTTCATTTGTTACAGATATGCTATTAACATTCTCTCAGATTGTGCTTCTCATGGGGACATTACAGTTGTGACCCCAGTGTGTCTTTTTCTGACTATTTTCAGAAACTCATAATTTTAACAAACCCTTTAGCAGTTGGATTATCTCCATTCAATGTTGAGAGAGAGAGAGAGAGAGAGAGAGAGAGAGAGAGAAAGAAAGAGAGGAGAAACTCAGGTTGAGGGCAAAGGAACAAAAGCCAGAAGCTAGACTCTTTGATGCTTGCATTTCTGTGACAGCCTGAAAGTGTAGATATAATATATAATTACCTTCACTGTATGCAAGAGAAGCCAGGAATTCAGGGGTGCTACATTAATTGTTCAAGGTCCCTCAGAGATCACCTAAGCCTTGCTGTTTCTTCTTTCTATTTTCTTGTCTGTTGTCTTCCACCATCATCCTTGTAGAGAGAGAGCATCAGCTTTTCTGGTAGCTGGGTCAACATTTTGCAAATTCCTATTAGTTATAGTAGGAAGATGACCAGCGTTTCTTCCCTGTGCAATGGGTTGCTATTTCAGCAGACTTTGGGAGACTGGAGTGGTTCTAATGCTGGATACCTGGTTGTATTTGTCTGATGGACAAGCACTTTGGCCAGTAGCCCTAGCAGGCTTTTCCAGGTGTATTTCCCCCCTGGCTGGATTTGTAGCTCATGTTGAAGAAGTTGCTAGGTCCCTTGAATCAGTTTCAGGGAGTTTTAAGTGTAAAGGCGTGGATAATTAGTATCCAAAGCCTCATGACATTTATTGATGAAAAGTATGCCTGCAAAGAGGTCCAGCTTGGTCTCTGTCTTTCATTGACTTGTCAGTAATCCTCCATGAGACCTCTGTGGACAGTGGACTCTGCTTTGATTGGTGGTCATTTCTGATTGCTTGTATGTTTGATGATATTTTTTTCCATAGGTGCTAGTTTTGACTCAACTTTTCCTTCCCTGTCTTTTCTCCTTCGTTCTGATGTTTACAAAGCCATCCTCATTTTGTAAGTTCTGGTCATTTACCATCTCTTTCGATGGGCCGTCAGTCAGCTCCACTGGAGCTCCTGCAGACTAAGAAGCCCACCAAAGGTTCCTCTCCTTTTTTGTGCCACTCTGCCCTTAATGGAATGAGGCTTAATCTCCTGCCCAGAATAAGGCATGGTCTTCTGATTTTAGTTAATACTATATGAAAGAAGTAATACGGTATTAGCCTCGAGCCTGGAAGTCTGGAGCTCTAAGAGGCTTGGAAGCTTTCAGCTCCTCTATTAGAAGCCATCTCTATGTAAAAGCCCAACCATATCTGTGTAAGGAAACCCAAGCAGACTACTTGAAGAGAATTTGTAGGAAGAGACACTCAGCCAGCCTACAGCTACTTTAGCCATCACAGCTGAGGTAACAGATGGGTGAATGAAGAAGCCATCTTGGATCTCTCAACAGAAAACGCCTCGTTGAGCAAAATAAACATTTAGCATAGCTTCACCTAGTTAAAAAATTAATAAAAAGTAATTTCTTCTTCCTGACTTAAACCATTGACTTACCAAGTATTTTGTTATGTAGGTAACCGAAAGATCTGCTTAAAACTTAAATTCTAGTGTGATCCACTATGGTATTAGACAAATATCATTCTTTAGATGCAATTAAAATTTAAAAATATGGACACAGTGCCTCTGTGCCACTGGCAATATATGAGGTGTTCCATATCTATTGTGTGGGACATATTGGAACAGGAAGTCTGAGTGTTGGATCTTAGTCATCTTCCCATTTTCTGGAGCCATATATTAGTTATTTGTCAAAAATGTCAATTCTAGCAAATAGATCCATAAGTGTAGAAGGTTCCTGTAGGAATGGTAGAGAGAGCTGTCCTTAGTATATAACCAGGGGCCAATCTGCTTGGTCAGATGCCAGGTCATGATGGTTGCTATTATCTTACAGGCACTGAAGGGTCTTGGAGACCTTTTAAAAATAAGGGAAACAGGCAAATAGGCTCTTTGGGGAAGTCACTCTCCTGCACCATGAGTACAGGTGCAGCGAGGTGCTACACTAAAGCCCTCTCTCAACCTTGCCAGTCACTTATTATACCAAGAATCATGGATTTTCAGATGTTTTCTGCTTCTTCCATTGGGGTTTTTACTCAACTTTCTGCTGGTGAAGCAAAGTAGAACCAAATCCATGCATTTTATGCTAAGGAGTGATTTAGCCTTGATTGTGGTAATGTATTGTACCTTAATTTAAAAAGAATTGGCATCCATCAGAACCCAAAGCATAGCGCCATTTAAAAGATGTGTTCTGAAGTAACACTGTCAAGGGGGTAGTATTTACATGTTTCCTCCCTGTGCCACGAATAATACAATTTTGAACATTTTAATAAATAATTTTTTTTGTGATTTTGACTACTTAGCAAAAGTTCTTGTGACTCAAACATTATCAGCCCACCCAAACACATTGCCACTCTTTTATCCCTCCTGTTAGTAACCGACTCCTTGCTCCTCAATTAAAAAAGAAACTTTTAAGAACTACTTTATGCTAAAATATGTCCCATATGGCTAGTTAGGGGGTTCTTAAAAGGAAGGAAAAATTGAAAATATTTGACTTGAGAAATATCACCCATCTTTGGCAACTCGCTCTGACAGTAAAAAAAATACTGCTAGCATTCTCTCTCTCTCTCTCTCTCTCTCTCTCTCTGTCTTCCTTTATAGTTATATGTATTTTTATCTGTAGTGAATTATCTTCTCAACAGTTAAGAACAAGGTCTGTTTCTAGAACACTCAAGAAGTTTCCACGTGGGCACTTCTCCTGCCTGTCACACTGGTCTTGGTGCTTTGTCTTCTGTGCAGTATCCTCGATGCCTTCATTCCTTCCACCTACCTATCTATTAGTCTATAGGAAACACATGACTTATAATACACTTATAATAAACCTTGCTTGCTAAGGGCTTGTTCTGGCATGGGGCATGGGGAGGATATTTGAACAGAAAACAGCAACATAAGTAGAAGTTTTTGTTTTACCCTGGAGACACCAAGGGAGTGTCTAGGTGCTTGGAGAGAGTCAGGAAGTCCATCAGTGAGCCATCAGGGGAAATCAGCTGGCTATGGAAAGGGACAGCAGACAGATACCAAGCAGACAGACTTGTCCACTCAGGTTCCCTACTACGATGTTCTGTGGACATGGACATCCCAGAGAATAGATCTCTAGGGGCAGAGCTATTTGTGAAAGGTGAGGGTAGCACAGAGGAGAGTTCTGAGAGTTTACACCCTGATCCACAGACCAAGAAGAATAAGCAGGGATCATCCTACCCAAATGATACACACTGATTTTTCTTGCATCAAAAACATGGATTTTTTCTTTCTTAATTTCGACAAACATATATAGGACACTACCTGTACATTGGGTATTGTACTCAGCAATTTACCTAAAGGAAGAAATGTGCCTGGAAGCCAAGGAAAATTGAAAAAAAAATGGCATGACTTGGAAATCTCCATTGGAAGATTAGCTCACATACAAGACACATCTAAACAGGGATATGAGAAAGACAGCTACTTCTCCATTTCTGTAGAATCCACAGCCATGGAGATGACCCACCATGGATAATAGCATTTGGAAAAGGCCATCACTACTGCGTATGTTCCTGCTTTTCCTCATTGCCATTAATTACTTCAAGAATTCTGTTTGATAACCCTTCACATAGAGTGCAGGGCATGAGACAGGACCAATCCTGCAGGCAGCCTTAGAGAAATCCGGTTGGGGCTGGAGTTGCTGCTCAGCTCCTAGCAGTGAGCAAAACGCTTACAAAGGCCTGGAGTTCAGTCCCCAGCCTCCGTGTCAGGTGGCTCACAACCACCTGTAACATCAGTTCCCACGGATCCGTCACCTTCTCCTAACTGTATGGCTTTCTGCCACTGCCACATGTGTACATAACCATGCACACACCCCCACACTGAATTACACTAAATGAAATGAATCTTCTAAGCCTGCAGGAGGTTGTTCATAGGAAATGCACAGCTGCCTGGTGTTTTGTGTACGGGACTCGAGGAGCCACAGGTTGTTGTATTCTCCAGGGTTCCGGAGACAAATGGACACCACGGAGTGAACGTATCGAGTTAATTGATGTAATATCCTGAAAGTACCAAGGTGGGCAGAAGTTCTTTTCTCGCCTGTGAGAAGAAGTTTCTGCAACATAAACTAGAGTTACTCATTAACACGGGCCTGCCGGATGCAGTCTGAAGCAGCCTGGAGATCTATTTAATGAACATACTGCAGACAAGGGCGGGGGGGGGCGGGGGTAAAGTCTTTACACTTAGTCATCTCTCCTGTATAAGTCATCACGCACTAATACTGGAGGATTCAAGCATGGCAGATGAGTCTAGAGATGTAAAGGTCATGAATAGTTAACAGTCAGAGCTTGGGCCCTCTTTGAGCCTTTCGAGGCAGTCAGTAAATTGAACAGAGCCCCCTCTGCGCACCCATGGAAGCAGTCAAGCTGCCACAATTTGCGTAGAGTGCAAGTAACAGATCAGCCTTTCAGAGGACCCTGCACACGCTGCACATTGCGGTGCTCTCACCTCGGTCACACAGCCTCTGCCTCACAGCTGGGCTGGAGGAATTAGCTAGCACACCAGAATATTAATGTCAGCATCTTTTATCACACGGGTTGGAGATTTGCAACCATTTGGGGGAAAAATACCACGGCACCAACTCTGTTTGTGTTTATCTGTGATTTAGAGGAAAGGGGCAAAGTTCTCGTTGAAAAGCAAGTCTGTTGTCGAATGTGTTGATGATGACAGTCTCCATGTAAGGATGCAAGCTAAGATGTTGGGGCAGCTTTCTTATTTCCAAGCTATCGTGGCCATGCGAAAATTAAAACAACAATGGAACCAAGAACTTTTAGGAACTGCTTTGAAAAGAGACTTAAAGAATGCAAAGGGGCCAGGGAGTGGGCTCAGCGGGTAAAGCCTTTGCCGTGCAAGCATTTAGATCTAAGTTCAGATCGCCTGTTCCTGTTTAAAATCCTTGTGAGGCAGCCTGCATCTGTAAACCCTGTGGTGTGTGCGTG
>LOEQ01000112.1:7282-19519 GCA_001685075.1 Bramus lutescens | reverse complement strand
TATCTATTACTGATCACTGTTATCAGTTCACATTTGCTCTGAGAGTATAAACAAATACCAGTCTAGGAATTACAAGGCCACTTTCTGAGACAACCCCAAACCTGCTTTTCCAGCTGAGATCCTTTCTGAATAATATTTTACTTTATGGTTGTCTCATTACTGATGGTCTCTTAGCTTATCCTTTATAAACATCACCTCCTTACCTTCATCTACCCTTTCCTCCGCTGCTCTGTCAATCCATTCTATCAAGGTCACTCAATATAATGACACTAGCATGAGGGATGCAACTGTCTTGTGGTCTAAGGGAATTTGTAACTTTGAGCTGAGAAGGACTCCAAAACAGATATCCTCAGGCTGTTTCCCCTGCATGCCCCTCCCTTAAAGGGGCATGTGTGATCCTGGGTGTCTGCAAGCTGTGCAGCTCATGATCGGCAGTGGCTGGATTGCTATATCGTATGTAATAGCTAACAGCGAAGGGAGCGGGATGCGAGCTACTCATGTTGCTGCCTCTGTAGGAGCTGTCAACCATATCAAGTCAGAGAACTGGGAAAGCAATAAATAGAACCTTGGCTACTTTCCTCCACAGATATTTTCAAATCTTCCACCATCCACAAAACTAAAGCAGATGAATTGTAATTGATTTTTTATAAAGGCTTCATAAAATATATCTAAACATTTGGAAACATCTGTGAGATGGCCTAGGAATCTTATTTTCATTAGTTTTGAATGAGTCCAACTTGGGAGATTTGTGATGAATTCAATCTGGCAGTGAACAAAGTCAATGCAAGGTATAGCTGGATACACTAAGAAAGGACCACCCTGGAGGAGTTTTCCTCTTGGGTCTACGTACCTATCTCCAACTTCCAGTGGTATAGTCTCATTGCTTTGGCCATGGTTGGTAGGTAGACAGTGCTGGATTTGAGTTCTGGGTCTTCCATTTATTAGTGCTATAACTTTGGACAAGTCACCAAAACATTTTCAACTTTCCATTTGTAGATCTTTAAAGTCAAGGTGATATTGTTACTATTTAGGATAACTGTGAATATTAAAAGAACATTTGATCAAGGCTTAGCATAATGAGTCTTCCATTTTAAGTGATCAACAAAAGTTAATGATTAATAAACTTATTATTGTTAATAAGATCAAATATTTATTGCTCTTGTTATGTGTAATGCAATGTTTCAAGCATTTTATGAACTCAGAAAAGAATTGGACATAGTTACTTTCTGTAGAACTGGGACTGTCCATGTGAAGCTTAATTATCAGCAGAATATCTAAGAACTAAAATGAAAAGAATTTAGAGAGAAAGTAAATGATTGTCAAAGAACAGAACAGTCAAAACAGAATCCTAGAAAGTAAAAATCTGTATGGTTTGAAAAGGCGTGCAGAGGCCTGGAGAGAGAGCAAGCTCAGCAATGAAGAGGAGGAGCTGCTCTTCCAGAGGACCCCATTTCTGGTCCAGCAACAATGCTGGGAGACACACAACCTCCAGATCTGTAACTCCAGATTGGAACACATCTGGATCTTCTGGCTTCCCACCACCTGCGCATACAAACACATACACACACAAAAAAAACCACACATACACACACATTCATATACATGCACACACACTTGCACATACAAGAACACACCTGTACAAGTGCATATGCACACATGTGTTAAAATAAAATATTTTTTTTAATGCTGGGGAAATAGGGCAGATTCTATCATAGTACTTTAAGACTACACAGGTGTAAACTGTGTATTAAAGACAATATTAATAGAAAATTTAGTGAATCGTTAAAGAATAGATATAATTAAGAAGTGTGGGATTTTACTAAGAAATAGTTTGGGGCTAGCTCACAATAGCTAACTAGATTAATTAGTGTCAATTAAACACACTGGTTTCACTGACGCCTTTCTATAAATCAGAACATTTTCCCCCTCAGGAAGAGGCTTGTAGTAGGTAGGAATATTTTTGTTAGCCTTTGATTGCAGCTTTCATTCAACTGCTCAGATCTTGCAAAGTGGTTGTGATAAGGCTTGCTCATCGGAAATGAGCATGTATCAGGATTGTAACACCTTTAGGCCTGGCACCCCTATAAAAACCCTTGTCACTTTAGTTTAATTGCAAATTCCCCAGAGAACCTCCTCTAATGACCCATTTACATTAAAGCTTTTAAATTAGATTTCAATCTTAATTTCACTTGAAATGCTACCCTGGAGTAATCATTCCATTATAAATCATTTTATTTGATTTTATGGAATTGCTCAATTACAAGAGAAGTATTGAAATAAAGTGGAGCGATATTGAGAGACGTGGAGAGACAAAAGCAGGGTCTGTTTGACTTTGGGAAAATGTTATCAGTCAGAGCAAATCTCAGTCATTTGTAAGCTGCACAGTGTCTTACAGTACTGAACTGCGGGATATTCTGTACGAGAGATAATTGGAGCGCTGTGACACTTTGAATGAATATTGAGGCTTTCGACTTGGGCAGGAAGCACAGCAGAACACCAAGATCATTCTAGATTGAGGTATGATGCTCTTTTCTACTGGGCAAATTGCTGATCGTATGAGGTCATTTTTAATGGCAGAGAATGCATTTCAGGGACTGCCTTGTTCTGCACACCTTCATCGCATGTATACATGTGTGCTGTGAGTCTCCTTATGGCCATCCTCACCCTTGCATAAATTTTATTCGTATGTCTCTCTAAACACTATGACTTTCTTACATATCCAGTGTGAGAACTTCCTCATAAAAGTCTTTTGAACTCATTTTATATGGGATACAGTGTTTTGTATTATTTACAATATGCCACATGAGAGCTGTGTGCTCAGATCTCACTTACACTTTGAATCTTAGCATTTGAATCTTAATGGAGTTAGAGGCCAGCCTGGCTTTCACAAATGAGTTCCAAACTAGTGGGACAATGAACAGTTTTTGTAATTGTTAGTACACTGCTCGAAACCAGGGACCACAAAACCAAATGTTACAATAAGGGACCTGTGAAACATGAAAGCAAGTGACTTGCTTCCTTGGGTAGCAATTGTAGCTCTGTGCAGCGTAATTATATTAATCACCATTTGTTGCTATGATAAAATACCATGATCAAAAACTGGACAGTGGTGGCTCATGCCTTTAATCCCAGCACTTGGAAGGCAGAGGCAGGTGAATCTCTGTGAGTTCGAGACAAGCCTGGTTTACAAGAGCTAGCTCCAGGACAGCTCCCAAAGCTACAGAAACCCTGTCTCGAAACACAAACACAAAAACAAACAAACAAACAAAAAATACCATGACCTAAAGTAAGTGAGGGAAGATGTTATTTTCTGTGTGATTTCAGAGGGATAGAGTTCATCACGAGGCAGGAAGAGAAAGAAGAGGCAAGTAAGGTGGTGTTATAAGACCTCAAGGCCTACCCCCAGAAAGGCTGCACCTACTAAAAGTACCATAACCTCCCCAAAGTGCCACCAATCCTGGAGCAACTCTTCATATACATGAGCCTATATGGGAAATTTATCTTTCAAAGCCCCACATTTGGCATCTGGCCACTATAGATTTATGGCCATCTCATAATGCAAAATGCATTTCGTCTAACTTCAAAAGTCCTCACAGTCTTTAAAAGGCTCTGCATTGTCTAAGAGTCTTCTGTTTATGTCTCTTCCAAGACTGAAGGCCATCTCTTAACTATGCCCTATGTAAAATAAATACATAAAAGAACACCAAACATTACATACTCTAACGTATATACAATGGCACAGAATTCCCACTCCAAAAGGAACGCATAGGGGGATGGTGAGGAAGTACTGGTCCAAAGCAAGATCAGAACTAACCAGGGAGTCACCAACTCCTCTAGCTCCATGCCCTGCATCTGGATCTTTAGTTTCAAAGGGCTTAGGTGACCTTGTCCCTCCAGCTTTGCAACATACATTAGTTTTTCACTTGGCATGATTCCGTGCTCCATGGGCAGCTCTCCTTGAGAGATGTCTTATGATTCTGGCATCTCCAACATCTCCGTTGCAATCCAGATTCAGCATTGCAGCTTCATCCAGCAACATCTCAGGTCTTTCTTGCAGCGACTGTCCTCAGAGGCTCTCGAAAACAATGGAGAAAGAATCCACAGTACCTTTACTCTTACATTGTTCGCAAGTCCAAAGCCAGTACCATGTGGATGACAGCGCCAACTTCAGCCGATAGCGAGGGATGGGACTTCAGTCCCTTGGGCCACAGTTGTGTCGGCATTTACATACTGTTGCTTTCTAGAAGAGGAAATACTCTAGGCCAGTTGTTCTTAGCCTTCCTAATGCTGTGACCCTTTAATACAGTTCCTCGTGCTGTGGTCAACTCCAACCACAAAATTAGTTTCCTTGCTATTTCATAACTGTAATTTCACTACTGTTATGAATTGTAATGTAAATATCTGATATGCAGGGTATCTGATATACGACCTGTGTGAAAGGGCTGTTGGATCCCCGATGGGATCACAACCCACAAGCTGAGAACTCCTGCTATAGGCTTTTCTTTCCCTTCAAAGACTGGCGCTTTGGCCTGGTAGAGTCTTACCCCGAGGAGCCGCCTATCAATTCTAATGCACATCAAGAGTCTTCTCGTAGGGAAACAGTCTCCTAAAAAAGACTGCCTCGCTTTCAGCTCATGATTTGGCTATGACATCCTGCTTCCTAGAGTTCTGTCCTCTAAGCTACTTGTTTCATCATCTCTGCCCCATGTGTTGCTAATTTCTTTCAGACTCATTCAGAAGAGCATTAAGTAATACACATATCTCTAGGCCAGTTGTTTATAAAGTCCTTGTTCTATTTTGAAAGGAACCCCAGGAGCCGGGCCTCCACTGTCCACAGTACTTTCAGCAGCAGGGCCTTCCCAGGCTTCTGCTGGACTTTCCCGTTAGTTCTGCTTACAATGTTCAACGGCTGTTCAAAATTCTTCCACATTCCTCCAGAACACTGCACGGTCAGGCTCTGCAGAGCAATAACCCCACTTTTATGCAAATAGGGTTCTGTATCTGTTACTTCTCTATTGCTATGATGACATGCCACAACCAAAACCAATTCATGGAAGAGTGTATTTTGGTTTATGGTATCAGAGCGATAGTTTATCATGACAAGGGAGACAAGGCATGGTGGCAAATCACATTTTTATCACACACAAAAAGTAGAGATAGAGAGAGAGATAGAGGTGGGAGGGATCAGGAATTGAGGCAAGGCTATGAGTTCTCAAACTAACCATCAGTGATATATTTATCCACCTCCTAAAAAAAGCCACCACCTGGGGACTGAGAGTTCAGATACATAAGCCTGTGGAAGATGTTTCTCATTCAAACCACCACAGCAAAAATAACTAACTAGAAACTTCTATTTCCTCTCTACAATGCCATTATTTCACTTTCAAAAGTTAGACTTCCTTAAAAAATATACCAAGGATTTGATTCAAATTCAGTGCAAAGAAATGAGACCATGATTTTATAAATCTACTATTGTCAACCTTGTCAAGAGATGAAGACATTTTACTTTGTAATTATTTTACTCAAGGTTTGGAACCTGGTCAATTTTCTTATGCATATTGGATACACTTAAAATGTATATTTTCTATTTATCAGGTGTGGTCCTCTTTCCTCTCTCTTCTGTAAATGTTTATACCATATTTCTAGCATTCCAGGTAATGAGGCTATGGCAGTAAGAAAGAAAACAAACAAAACAAAGCAAAAATCCACCATTTCTACCACTGTCAACTGTTATTAAAATATTCTCTAGTCAAATTCATTCTCCTCATTGAAAACGTCAATCCAACCATCTGTACCCAGCAAAACTTTCTACTGGGGAAGTAGAATGGCCACACTGGCTGTGAGTCAGCCAGGAATGAGAAACAGCTTAGATGCCCATCAACAGATGAATGGATCATGAAATTATGGCACATTTACACAATGGAATATTACTCAACTATTAAAAATAAATGAAATCCTGAAATTCACATAAAAAGGATGGGGGTGGAAAAAAACTATCCCGATAGATAACCCAGACCCAGAAAGACAAATACGATAAATATCTCACTTAGACATCATCAGAGAGGCTTCCATTGAAGGGAGATGGGAACCAAAACAGAGACCCCAAAATGTGTAGAGAGTGAGAGACATTGGAACACTCTCCTAAGTGGGATGTTTTCATCAAATCCATCCCTTCGAGGCTCAGGGGCTCAGGGAACTATGTGGAAGAGGAGGTGTGGAGACGGTACAAAGCACTGGAGATGGAAGACAGCAAGAAAGAAATGCCTTCCAGTCCCAGCAGTTCTGACACGTGCATGGATGCACTGAGATGTGGCAGCATGAATTGGTCCAAATCAGATGGGGTCCTAGCATAGAGATGTGAACGGGGCACACGCTCCCATCCTAACCCATGCGCTATCTCCAAGTGACAGCCACCTGGAAGGAAACTTACTTATATCCAGTGGAGTCTCTCTGGGTAACAAACTAGAGTTAAGGGTGGGTGCCAGGCCCAGCAGCAAATGTCCAAGACAAAAGAAATTCAATAATATTTTTGAATTTTTGTCTCATAATACTTTATTTATGCATGCTTTACCTTACTTGTCTCTTGCTTATCCATTATGGTTTCTGATTTTGTGTTTTTATGGATTGTGTGTCTGTGTGAGCATATGTGTGATTCTCTATGTATACTCTTTCTTGTGTTATTTCTCTTTTCCTTTGGATGCCTATTTGCTTTGTTTGTTTTATTAGCCTATTTGTTTTCTAAATAGAGAAAGAAAAAAAAGGGTGGAGTTGAATGGATGAGGAGGTAGGAAGTACCTTTTAGTAGACAAGGGGAAACATGATCAGAATATATTGTATGAAAAAATTATATTCAGCTAAAATGAGTGTCATTTATTTAAATTATCTTTCAAGATTACTTTGAACTAATTAGAAAATAAGACTTTGTTCCATATAAATGTTTGAAAATTGATATTTTCTCCTTTTTTCCTTCATAATAAATACTATTCTACTTCTTTTTTTTTTAAAGTCTACTTCTGAGAGGAATTTATTAAAACGGCCTAGTAAGATTATGGTATAATTTTTCAAACATTTCTGGCTACTTTTTGTTTAATTATTTGCTCTAAATTTTAAGTGAGGACAATAGAGTTCCTCAACTCATGAATGAGCCATGCCTTTCATTTTTAGGGTTGTCCCTACCTTGATGACTTGTCATACTTTTATTTGTGTGATATAATTATAAGAAGAACATCTAGGGTTTTTGTTTGCTTGTTTTTTAAAGGCAGGGTTTCTCTGTGTAGCCCTGGCTGCCCTGGATCTCACACTGCAAACCAGGCTGGCCTCACACTCACAGAGATCCACCTGCCTCTGCATCCTGAATGCTGGGATTAAAGGCATGTGCCACCACCACCCAGCAAAACATCTGTCTTTTGACTTGTACAAAATCTTTTAATGATCCTTGATTTTTCAAAATTTGCATTTTATAAAATTATTTCTTTTGAACAACAAACTGGAGTTTCTACTTTCTTTTTTTCTGTGTTTTAATTCAGACGCTTGAACATAGCTATTCAACAATTTCATCCTCAGCTCCATGATCTACTTACATTATGAATCAATTTTCTTTTCTAATCTGTATTTTGTTTCTTTAGGTTCAATGTATAAACTTCACCCCGAGATTTCTTTATCCTACTACTTACTATTGAGTATTATATTTACTTCTAAATGTCTTCCTTTGTTCTGTGGATTTATATCTTCTGATAGCTTTTTTATGAGACAGGTTCTCACTGTGTAACTCTGACTGGTCTAAAACTTTTTATGTAGCCAAGGAACTCATAGAGATTCACCTTGTTCTGCCTTCCAAGAGCTAGGATTAAAAGTATGGGCCTGGAGGGATGGCTCAGCCATTAAAGGCTACGCTCACAACCAAAAATATAAAAGTATGAGCCACTACACCTTCCTTTTCTAATAGCTTCTTACATGCACATAGGTGGTAAGTATCTGACCCTTTATACATTTGGATTAGATTTACTTTGGTTTCACAGCAGATTGATAGTTTGGTGGAGTATAGAAATCTTTTATTTCTCCTCTTTAGGTTTTGAGTTATTTTCCCCTTGTCTTCCAGCTCTCAGCGCTGCCCTGAAAACTGTCTCTTAGTTTCTTGTGTTCAATTTTCTCTTTGTGTCTTAGCAGAAGTTAGCATGTAAAATTTCATATGAAAACATGAGCTGTGTATGGAATGTAGAAGATTTTCTGAGTATACAAATAATCCCTCTGTTTTTAATTTTTTCTTGTTCTCTTTCTACCACATTACAAAAAAAATCACATATTTACATTTCTTCTTCCTGCTGCGTTTCCCCACAGCAAATTAGACTGTGGTACATGATACCACACTCCTACACTATATGGTAATTTCTTCTGTTCTGAGTCCATTGTTGTGGCTGTGTTTGCTTCCCATCTTTTCAACATTTTTTAGTACTATTTACTCCCTTTGAGTCTTCTTTTGCTCAGATTGTCTTTAACCATTTATGTCATTTCATTTCTTCATTTTGTTGGGATGTGGGAAACACTGATACTAAATGTGTGTGTTTAGTATACATTTAACTAGAAGTGTTTTGGCTGTATTTTAATGTTTTGTTTTGACTGTTGCTAAAGTATTAGGAAGTATTGTTATGTGTTATGCAAGGCAGTGTATACGAGTGTGTGCAGAATGGAGTTCTTAGGGTCAATTCTTCCACATAAACCCAGTTTAGTATTATTTTATCTTTATTATTATAAAGTCTTCCACATTACATACTGTATACTCTGTTTTACAGATCAGTGAATTTAACTTCAGGGTTATTAGGTCACTAACCTAAAACAATAATACCATGCCAAATTGCAGAGCTAACATTGATGCCAAAGCAAACATATAAGTCCTACTTACAAATAGTGATTTATTACTTTAAAAGATAACAAGTATGACTTTCAATAATTAATCAGTTTTACCCACCAATGATCTGATTTGTGAAGTGTTGCTCTTTATGAGCAAACATGCATGCACACATGGTATAACACTACATGAGTACACATCCATGTGCCTCCCCAAGCAAGAATAGAAAACCAAGTAACTGAAGGATAACATACTTACAATAAAATTTTCATCACCTGTCATTTAGAGCGTATTTTACACTTTGGAATCATTATAACAGTAAGTTCTGCCTTTCTACGTTTGGACATAAACACACATGTAAAGGTTGATTTTTATGATGAGACAGTAAAATATAATCTAACAAGCTGACTATGGCATGGTTTTACAAGTAATTTACATAGTTAAGAACTAGATATGCCTGCTGGGGTGACATGGTGGTATAATAGAGAAGCATGATCACTTCCAGTCCATACTTCCTCATAGATGCAGTTATCCTTCAGTTATTTGCTTTTTCTAATTCTTGCTTTTGGGGAGTACATGTATATGGACATGTGTGATGTTATAGCATTTGTGTATGCATGTTTGCATGTCCATAAACACACATGAACAGGTGTGTGTGTGCTCACTTGTATAAACAAACATTTGAACACTGACGTTCATGACTGCTCTCTATTTGCTGAGATAAAGGTTCTTTCTGAACTCCTAGCTTACCAATTTTGATAATCTAGCTAGCCGGCTTTTCTCACAGATTCCCTGTCTCTAACTTCCTGTATTGAAGGCATAAGCAGGCATGGAGCCTCTAACATTGTTTATGTGGGTTCTGGGGATCTGAACTCTGGTTTTTAGGCTTGTCAGGTGTTACCCTCTTAATGCACTGAGCTGTCTTGCCAGTCCATATTCTTGTATTTTGGATCTAGTTTTAATTGTCCTCGCCTATTCTTTGCCTCCCTCTTTTCTTCTCTGACGTCATTTGTTTTGTCTGCCTTGCTTTGTTTGATCTATTCTTTAATGTGCTCATCTCAAGCAGGTGAGGCAAACATTTCCTTGGATCACTGTATGAGTTTTATGAGAACATTGTGATTCACTAATGGTGAACACACGTTTGATGAATAAATGAATAAATAAAGTATACATTCATTGGATCTTTCCAAAATACGCACGCCATGCCTATTCCCTGCTATAAAAATGGGAATAAGCCAATGCTGATGTATTTCCTCTTATCCCTGACCATCTTTCTTCACACATGTGATATACAGCTTAAACAATATTTGTTGGCTCATGCTATAAACACATAGCTCAGTTAAAATCAAACAAACACAAATAACTCTAATTTTAGGTGGTCTAAGTATTAGGAACCATAAATATGTGATATGAACTTGTGTTATTACAGCAGGAAATGGTGTATACTATAGGAATCTAATCTCATATTAGACACTGAAATACAAAATGTTAATATTTATGATGTGCCCAATACCAGGGTAAGAAATTCTTTTTCTATTAGGAATATAAACTTAGGGCTCCAAATCTCATATTCTATATTTCCTCACTTTAAAATTTCTTTCTTTTATTTATTTGGCGTGTGTCCAGAGGATAATTTATGGGAGTAGATGTACTTCTACTGCTCCCAGGACTTGAGTTCACGCTGTAAGAGTTGGTGTCAGGAGCTTTTCCATACTGAGCTGTTTACCAGCCTCCAAGATCATATGTTATAAAAGAAACCACTGAAAGAGGAGTTTGAATGAGTTCTTTTGGTTTCAAATGTTTAAAAATGTATTGGTTGGATTGACTGTTTAGCTTTAAACAATAGACACTCCTCTAGAAAAAGATGAAATCTATTAAGCTGTATCAGTGAACACAGCATCCCAGAGAGTCAGTCACAGACATTATGATGCCAATAACCCAAAATGTTTTTCAGGACCAGCCTCCTGTATCCCACTACTATCAATACAGTAGAGACTCACACTGCCCATGTTAGGTATTAAGCTGGAACTTCTGCCACTGCTATTGTCACCTGAATCAGACAGGATGCCGCACAGTACCTATTTCTGAACAGACTTTTCACTCCAGTATTAATGATATGGTAAGCCATGTTCTTGAGTAAAGGCAGTATGATGCAAAGTATAAGCTTTGTGTCTTTGAGAGCTAAGGTCTTTAGACAGTCACAAATGATGCCGTCCAAAAAAAAAAAAATGGGTGATGCAAAAGCATGACATTCACTGAAACCATCAATTCAAAGTTCATCTCCATTTTATTGGTTTTGTTTAGACAGTGTTTGTGCATATTTTAGGTTTGTCGTGAACTCGCTATCTAGCTGACATAGCCTTGAGCACATAGGATTACCTTGCCTCAGCCTCCCAGGTACTTGAATTGCAGGAATTGTCCCATCATGCCAGGCTCCCCAATTCTGTTTCAAAGATAAATGCTATTCTAGCCATCATAACGAGCTTGTGTGACTTCTGCCTGTCAGTCACCAGTCTATGGTGTATTATGGTTCAGAGATGGCCCATACACAGAAGAAAAACAATGCTATTAACTGGTTAAAAGACAATGGAGACAGATAGTCCTTCAAAGCAAAGAGAAATTGGATTCCTGCAGCCACCCCAATAATACAAGTCATTTCCCAACTACTCAGATCTTCCAGTAACAGCTCAGCCACAATGAACTGCCATATTATTTGCTTTATGTGTATATAATAGAGATAAACTGGGAGAAGTATAAAATAAGAACTCTCTGCCTTGCCATAGTCCTAAAAGATGTGGCTGTCAGCTTACAAACGTTTTATATGAGCAGAAAGTAAATGTGGAATTCATAAACTCCAGTAATAGAGTCAAAGTACCCCCTTACCTCCCACAACACAGCCCAGCCTTCTTCCATCTTGCCTAGACTTTCCAGCAGTTGAAGTCTGAGCCACACCCTTGTGGCACAGCAATCCTGAAAGCATTTCTAGAAATCAAGTCTTCTTTAGATCTTCTCTTTTGAAGTTGCTGCCCAGCTAATATAAGTCATCTTCCATACTATAAAATTAGTACCAGGGAGTCCATGTGTAGTCATCTTGTAAGTATTTCCTGTACAGTATGTTACAGAGACATCTTTGAGTCTATGATTTCATTGTTTTGGCATCAGAAGTTGAACCTTACCATCTTGTGGCTGAGCCACTCCTGGCACCCTGGGGGAGATGTAGGCCTTTATGTCTTTCAAAATTCAGGGTTTCTTTTTGTCTTAGTTAGGGTTTGTATTTCCACAAAGAGACACCATGACCATTGCAACTCTCCTAAAGGAAACATTTATTTATTTATTTATTATTTAAAATTTCCACCTCCTCCCCTCCTCCCATTTCCCTCCCATTCCCCCCC
>LOEQ01000111.1:593778-605309 GCA_001685075.1 Bramus lutescens | reverse complement strand
TTTTAAATCTCCTACCATGTGAGTCCTTGGGATTGAACTCAGTGTCATCCTGCATGGTGGACAGCAAGATCCTTTGCCTCCTGAGACATTTTGCTGGCCCAGTTCTACAAATCTTAAACAGTGAAAAATGGAAATCCTGGGGGCTAATCTTGTCCAAGTTCTTGATGATTCCCAAACCCTTGGTAACCTACTAATGAATGAATAAAAATAATCGACTTTGCTTTATTAGTCATGGTTTCCCATGGTCTCCTTGTGCCAAGAAAGTAGAAGTACCCTGTCATATGACTTCTGAGTTACAGCTGTGACTCGGGATAGATAGCTGAGTCTGTCATACCCTGTTACTGTGCTCACAAGGTGGACTCTGGCTGATGGAACCATTAGAGATACTCTAAGTGCCTTTCCATCATTAACTCCAGCTTTCATTTGGTAAGATCTAGGCTTCCAGACTCACAATTTTTTTTTTTAACACTGAAGTTCTTGTAGCTGAACAGGATCTGAATACCCAGGGTAGACCCTGGAGTGTGGGCTGTAGTGACCTATATAGAAAAAGGAAGAACAATCCATCAGATGTCTCTTTGAAACCATTTGGGCCTATTGAATAGGAATTATTCAGTTCTGCATAAGTAGTTCTGTCTACCAAGAGGCACAATCAGCTTGTTCCTTGTAAGGAGTGATACTTGACATTTATGTATGTTTTAACTTAGTTTGTATTCCAACAGAGTCAGTCAACTATGTCTCTATGCCTGTATTTGTCTATTTTTGACAAATGATAATTCAGGGCGGACTTGAAGTAATTCTCCTGCCTCTTGTTTCCCAAGTGCTAGGATTATATGTGATAGGTCTGACAGGAGTGTTGTCTCTGAAGGCTTATACTTCCTCACCATACAGTAACCTACTATGTATACTTAGAGGTAGTTAAGACTGTATAGATAGTTAAGACCACCAGCCTGGCTGGGTGGTGGTGGCGCACACCTTTATTCCCTGTTGGGGACCCTTCCCCAACCACTTTGGTTATGCATGACCCTGGGTAGTGCCGCAGAAATCAGGACACAGGGGATGCAGAGTAGGAGATAGAACTGTATACGTTATTGTAAAGCCAGTGCTCTTTTTATAATACTCAAATCACAGTTCAAACTAGGTTCCCATAATYCTTGAAAATAGTTACATAAACTAATAACTTTGTTGCAAATAATTTCAAGAGCTTCGTGCCCTTGTTAATATAAACAAAAAGCCTGGTGTTATGGGAATAACTTTTGCTGTTATAGAATATGTAAAAACACCTCATCAGAAGACAAACCACAACCTTATCAGAGCCTTTGAGCTATAGTGCACATCTGTGTTCTCAATGACTTGACTATTCTCAAGGCACTCTACTGATGGGAGAGGTTTGCCTCCTCCTGACTTGGTTTGGCAAGCCTGTCAGTGAGAATGCTACCTCAGGTCATTCCTGCACAGAGTTTCNCTTGAAAATAGTTACATAAACTAATAACTTTGTTGCAAATAATTTCAAGAGCTTCGTGCCCTTGTTAATATAAACAAAAAGCCTGGTGTTATGGGAATAACTTTTGCTGTTATAGAATATGTAAAAACACCTCATCAGAAGACAAACCACAACCTTATCAGAGCCTTTGAGCTATAGTGCACATCTGTGTTCTCAATGACTTGACTATTCTCAAGGCACTCTACTGATGGGAGAGGTTTGCCTCCTCCTGACTTGGTTTGGCAAGCCTGTCAGTGAGAATGCTACCTCAGGTCATTCCTGCACAGAGTTTCAAAGCTAGCCCTCCACATCTTCCTCCTTTTTTTTTTTTATAATGAGTTAGTTTGCTAATCCACATATTTAACAGCAATTCTTTCATGCTCGACTAATGAGGCTTAATGAGCAGTAAATAAAACAGTAGCATAAAACAAACCCATAACAATAACTACTATCCCCATACCGCCAGCAGTGCGGGACAAACTTTGTATCCAAGCCTTGGGGTCTAACCCCTCTAATTTCTCAGCAATCTGTTGAACAATGTCAGCATCTGTTATCTCTGGAAACCTCTGTGGAAATGTAGATTCAGTATTAAAATGCAGTTTTTCAATTTCCTGTCTTACAGATTTGTTGCCCAAAAAATAATTTCACATTTTCTTCGAGGCAAATACAGATTCATTAAAAGAGAAATCAGTAACACAAAAAGTAGTGGAATTCCAATCACAACGTATTCTTTGTTCATTTTCTAACATCATCACCTTTTCTCCCAACCAGGATACTGTCTGCTAAAGCATCAACTTCATTCTGTAATCTGGCATCAATTCCAGCTTGCTGGGACCAAAGTTCATGAGAATCTTTATGCCCAGCCTCAACATAATGTTTAGTCTGCAATGAATTGTGGAAGGCTACTCCAGATACTGTGGCTAGCGTCACAACTGAAATTAGACTTAATAATACAGCAACAACTGTTCCAATAAATCATTTACTATGAGCAAGCAATTTTTTTTAAAGATTTATTTATTATACATACAACATTCCTTCTATGTGTGCCAGCTGGCCAGAAGAGGGCACCAGACCCCATTACAAATGGTTGTGAGCCACCATATGGATACTGGGAACTGAACTCAGGATCTCTGGAAGAACAGCCAGTGCTCTTAACCGCTGAGCCATCTCTCCAGCCTGAGCAAGCAATTTCTTAAAAAATTCCACTGTTTAACTTTACCGGTAACCAGATGTAGGGTCTCTGTTTCACAATCTTGATGGACTGACTATTTAAAAGAATAGAATTATTTAAGCAAGTGTATAAGGTACAATTGACAGAAGAAATATTTCCAAAAAAACTCCAAAATTCCCAATTAACAGTAAATAAGGCAAAGGAACACAAGCTGTAACATTCCATCTTTTATACATAGTGAAATTATACACAGAAGCACTGGGAACAGTTCCGGAAAATGATCCATTATCGAAGTACACAGTCTTTAAGGCAGCAGTCAGCTTCCAAATACGCATCTGAACGGCATCGGGAAATTGTAGATTATCCATCCGAGGTCCACTTATCCCTCCATTTCCCCAGGCCATAAGCCTAGGACCGTTAACTGTCTCGTTCCTCATAGCTGGAGCTATTCTAGTGACATTAAACAGATCATAGGCAGTACTATTCTATTCAGAACATGTATTAATAAGCATCCCATATGGGCCCCAATTTATCCAAGTGTTATTAATAATTTTCCCAAATTTACCTGAACAATTATTCCAAATAAAGGGTTTATATTGCATACTGCGCACACTGGGAAATTAATATCTGATTCATAGGTACCATTCTGCCATGTCTGGTTAAAAGAGTAAGCAGACAACTTCTGTAACCGCATTCGTGATCTGGTAACATTAATACCAGGCAAAAGTCAATGTTGATAAACCATAGATAAGCAAGGAGGAGGCCCTAAGCATATAGGGTATCCCGAGCCAGAATATGTAAAATTAAATTTAGACCCATTTGCAAAATTGTTAGCTGTTAAGTTATACCAAGGAGGAGATAACTGGGGTGATATACACTAAGAGAGATGATGCTCCCCACACCACAGGAATGTGTGCCCTGTATGAATAACATGGCTTCTGCAGAAGTTACTGACAGTATTCTTGGCTGTAACAGGTTTATCACAGCTCTGCAGAACAGCTTGACTATTATCAGTGAGAGACTTAATTTTCCCCCAGGTAGGCACAGGAGCTTTAACATGCCTATGAGGATGGTTTCTGGCCATTGATAACTGGGCCATTACTGCCACCAGCACCTCAAGATTGTCCTCGTTCCCCCTCGATGCCATTCTTTTCCGCACAGCCGTTTTTCCTTTGGGCCTTGATTCAGCGGCCTGGAATCCACTGCTGGTGGCCATGCTGAAAAGATACAAGACCATACCCCCTTCCATCTACCAACAACTGTGCTGGAACCATTCAGCATTAACAGCCGTTTTCACCCAAATTTTCTTAAAAGAAGCTGACTCCAAAGCCTGACACTTTTCGGACATAAAATGCTCAGCTCTAGTTATAATGTCTCCCTGTGGTAAATTTAAAAAAATTTAAGATAGACAAAGCCTGATGCATAATAGCTCTAGGATTATTCTGTAAAGCCCAAATGTCTTTCATACCCAAGTCCTGCATTCTCTTCCTTTTAAGTTTTTTAATTTGTTGCTTTAACGTAGTGTGGGCTCTTTCTACAATGGCTTGACCTTGGGGGTTGTATTCTATTCCAGTCACATGTTTAATATCCTATTGTTCATAAAATTGCTGAAATTTTGTAGAGGAGTATGCAGGCCCATTGTCTTTATTATCGTTGGCATCCCCAATACTGCAAAAGCTTCAAATAAATGGGTGATGACATAATTAGTTGTCTCCCCAGATAATGGCATAGTCCATATCATGGAGGAGAATGTATCTATGGTCACATGAACATAACTGGCCAAATTGTGGTATATACATCCATCTGTCATATATGGTTGGAATCCAACACCCGAGGATTGGTACCAGGGATATTTTGTCTTAAATGCAGGGGATGACATATAGAACAATTAAGAATAATACAGTTAGCTTGTTTGTAAGGAATTTTGTATTGAACATGTAAATGAGGAGCATTGGTTTAAGCCCATCCTCAGCTGAAGCACAGTTTATAAGAGCATCAGCTAGATTATTCACCTTTGTTAGATATCTAAGTAATTTGGTATGTGATCATATATGCACAATAAATGCTTCATGATTTTGTTTTTGCAACAGCTCTTGTAATGTTAAGAATAAACCTTGCATAATAGAATTATTAACATGAGTTGAAGCAGTGTAAATGGTCTTTACAACCCCAATGACATATTTGGAATCAGCCACTATATTAAGGGCTTCGGTAGGAAAATCCTGCAATGCCTGAATGACTGCCCATAATACATTCTGTTGTGCTGAAGAATGAGGAGATAATCGTGACCAAAACTTTGATTCAGTCCAATAAGCAGCACAAGTTCTAGAACCATCAGTAAGGACAGTTCGAGCTTGTGAAGTGGGTTGTTCAGTGAAGTGGGTTGTTCAGCTATAAGGTTATTAATGACAAAATGCTGTTCTTTAAAAAATTCCTTGCCCCTGTTTAGTACATCATCTCAAATCCTTGAGATGAATTTATTCCAGAGGCTGATATTGAGATTTTAGTAACATTAGTTTAAAGGCACCCAGATAGGAATTATTATTTATTGAAGCTATTAATGACCAAAATCCCTGTGATGCCTGACACACAGTCATCACAATGCTTTTTATCTAGCATGGGGGGGGGCAGGGATGATGTATTCATTTCTGTAATTACTTCCTGCTGACCTTAGGATGTTGTTCTCAGGGCCCTGGAAGGCTAGAATGTTAGTCAAAGGCAATGAGGGAACTTAGCAGGATCTGGTTCATTGACAAGCTGAAAAGAGCAATCGCATTGGCTGGATTGGTCCACATAAGGTTTCAACAAGTTCAGGACTCAGTCATTTGGAGCAGGTTGTTACCAGCAATTGATGCTTGAATGTGTTTGTCAGCCAAGTGGAAAGCTGGTAAAACAGATACAAACTGGAAACATAAATTAAATTCATGGCCTCATTTGAAACTTGTTTACTCATATTCTCAATAATTAAGGAAGGGGAAGAGTCCCAAGACCAGGAGAGAGAAAAATACTGTAATCATTTTGACTTGTGAGAAGTGGATTCTTATAAGGTATATAATTTGTTAAATTTTTTTGTATGACTCTCCATTTTATAACAGGACATAAAAGTTTCAGATATATTAGCATTTTTAGTCTGTACTGAAATCCATATTGTAGAAAAAGGAGGTAAGAGGTATCTGTGAAATAACAGAAGTAGACTCATATCCTTGAGTTGTAGCAAAAACTATGATTTTGGATTAAACAGCATATAAGCCTATATTCAGAAGACAACCAAAAACAATTTAGAATCTTGAGTTTGTGACCCAAATAGTAAGCAATGATTGCTCTATTAGCTTGTCACAATTCTGTTAATGTTAAATCTGAACTTTTAAAATCCTAGTATAATATTATAAAAGGGGAAAGAAATCTTGTAAATTTTTGTATACATCTAAAAAGCCATTATTTCTTAAAATCTTATCTATATTTTTAGAATATCTTCTCAGACCCATATAATCTCCAAGCTTTTATGCCTTCAAATCCTTACAACCTATATTGATCCCAGTTTTTTATTTTTTTGACCCTCAGAATTAATATAGACTCATAACATAAGCGTTTTGCCCTATGACTAACCATCATAGGAGCAGTTAGACTGCAGTTTTCATTTATCAACCATAGATGTGAGGTTGAAGTTTTTAAGAACATGTTTATACTTTTCTATGTAAGTCTGAATAGCTAAGAGCTTTGGCTTTGTTATTTTATAGGAGGCCTATCATATAGAATCCCTGTAACTCAGAGGGTTAATTATTAACTTGTGTTTAGAACCTCAGTCTTCCTTTTACCTTTAAAGAACATTATCGCATAATTGACATAACTATTCTTCAGTGAAGAATCAGCAGCCTTATTAATGGAGAAGTCAATCAGAATTAGCACAACATAATTAAATATTTAGAATGCTTATACTTTTTCTTAAAACTCATTATTGTCCATAGATGAGTTATATATATGTAACTCATGTATACATACATATATATATATAATTTTAGTCTCTTGTTTGTCCCCTTGTCCTTTAGACAACATGTAAATCTCCATGAATGTCTCCTCTTGTGAGTTTATCCAGCAGTTCAGAACATTGCATAGACACATTTCAAACAAGAGCCAAAATATATAATACACATGTATGTATCATAGTAAGAATAATTTAAATTTGCATATAAAAACGTGTATCAATGTGAAGCTTGAAACTAGCAGCAGTTTTCTTTTCCTTAATAATAATTTGTACCCAGTTTCCTTTAAAGATGATAAATATTTGTAACCCATTGGATCTAAGTGATTAAAACTATTTTTTTCTTTTCCTGTGAAAACAAAAGCATAATTTTCTCCAAACATAATGCATCTTTAACTATTACTTTAAATCAACGCTTCCGAAGTGCACAGGTTGGTATAACTCAACTTTTTTTTTTTAAAGCTGTATCAAGACACAAGGGTTAAAATGAGAAATTGCTGGCCAGCAGAAAAGACCTTGAGTGTTATCACAGTGAAGAAGAACTTGACTTAGGAAAGAAAAGAGGGGGAGAAGTGCTCTTGGGCACAGAGTGTCCTTGACTGCCAGGATTCCTGAAAAAAAATTTTTTTGTTAACTTCTCTGGCCACAATCAAAGATTCTCTGTTACACATCCGTGCAGTTTTTCAACTGCAAGCAGTCAGTTCTCTGCTGCCCCGTACACAAGCGCATGTCTCCCTGTAGTGTCTCTGCCCACCTGAGCATGCGCCTGCACCCTCAGCCCTCNNNNAGGAGCTGCTGGCTGGCTGTGGCTGGCTGTGGGCCAGAGAACAACGAAGGGAGGTGGCCAGTGTCATGCCTCTCCTTAGAGAAGTTTCTCCTTCGGGACCCAAAGTCCTGGAACTGATTCAATAAAAATGCACAGGAGTCTGGAGGTAGAAGGTGCCTGCTTCATCTGTTCCAGGATAACAAAGAAGGTCAATAGACAAAAATGGACAGTAATGACAGACAGACAGGTACAGGTACCACTTAAACTTTTCAAAGACATAAACACATAAAACAGCAACGTAGTAACAGTTAAAACACAGATCAAGAGTGCTCATACATTCACAAACACCTTTTTAAATCTCTAGATTTATACTCTTTTCTGCAGGGAACCAGGGACACATCCTTTATTCATTTCAAAAACTAAAGCAGTTGCTGTTGTCTTTCCTTAGTACCCCTAACCTTTAAAGTACCTATAAGTAAATGTACAAACAGCTGTTTGCTGTTTTCTTGACCCATATTTACCTTTTTTAACACTCCTATACAAGTTACTTCTTAAGTTACTTTTTATTTTACAATTACACTCGAGTTACTTTTTACTTGTTTTTCACGCTGTGCAGCTAACCTCTTATATTTACACTGTGCCTGCTGATGCTCCCGACATATACTTACTGCACCTCCTGTCCTTATAGCAGAAGATTGACCAATAGGCAAATCAGGTAAAGGCAGTAATAGAGCAATATGCTCTCGCTCTCTCTCTCTCTCTCTCTCTCTCTCTCTCTCTCTCTCTCTCTCTCTTTCTTTATAGTCAAGATCAGGAAT
Source organism: Bramus lutescens (assembly GCA_001685075.1). Classification (NCBI taxonomy): domain Eukaryota; kingdom Metazoa; phylum Chordata; class Mammalia; order Rodentia; family Cricetidae; genus Bramus; species Bramus lutescens. The sequence goes on along the minus strand of LOEQ01000111.1, from coordinate 597,095 downwards.
CCAAAGATTCTGCATATCCCCTGACTGCAGCTGCCTTAAATGATTGCCTTGGCAGAGGAGGAGCTGACAGTTTTAGTTAATTGTCTTGGTTATGTTGTAAGCAGATCTGTCGTGAAGCCACAAAAAATAACTATTAGGCGAAATAATTTAAAAACTTTAATTGATTTTCAAAAATTGCTGGGAGATATTAGTTGGTTGCACCCAACATTAGGAATTCCTACTTATAAATTGCATAATCTTTTTCATATTTTGCAAGGAGACTCCTCTTTAACCAGCCCTAGGCAGCTTAATATAGAAGCTGAAAATGAGTTAGCTTTTGTAGAAGCACCCATTAAGGAGGCATTTTTGGCTCGAGTTTCCATTGATCAGCCACTTACATTATATATTCTTGATACTTGGAAATATCCCACTGGACTTCTTGGTCAAAATGAGCAACCTGTAGAATGGATTTATACTCGGCACAGATTTTCTAAAAATATTATGCCCTATGTTATGCAAATTGCCATTCTTATAGAGAATGGCCGATCTCGTGCAATAACTGGATTAGATGTTGCATATATAGTTATGCCTTTGGCTAAAGATACTTTCACTTTATTCTTCCAGCTGTTTTTCTAACTTATTTATCCTCTCCTTAGTAACTTCATTATCCTTCTCAGTAACCTTAACTGGCTTCTCAACTAACTGGGAATTATCTTTTCCAATCTCAGTTTGCATCTCTTCACTAACCTGTAACTTTTTCACCAGAGCACAAACCTTGGATGCTAAGTCTTTTGCTGGCTCAGTCTGCACAGCTTTCAAAACTACGTAAACAAGAGACCATACAGACCAAAAGCGCACTGGTATTTTTTTTTTCACCCAGCTTCACAGCCTTCTCAACGTTCATCCGAACCCGATCCCAATTTCCATATCCATTAAATTCTCATCTGAGGGAAACCAAGGATTATATTCTTAGGTAATTTCAAAACACATCTAAGGCTGACATAGATATCTGAGTGCCATGAATTTTTAATAAATGCTTAACATAGACAGAAATGGAGAAGAATTGGCTTGTCCCATTACCTTGTAATTACTTCCATTATTTTCTGGCACTCCTAATGTTCTTTCAGGGTCCCTGTTCAGGCGCTAATTGTTGGGGACCCTTCCCCAACTACCTCAGTTGTGCCGTAGAAATCAGGACACAGGGGATGCAGAGTAGGAGATAGAACTGTATACGTTATTGTAAAGCCAGTGCTCTTTTATAATACTCAAATCACAGTTCAAACTAGGTTCCCATAATACTTGAAAATAGTTACATAAACTAATAACTTTGTTGCAAATAATTTCAAGAGCTTCGTGCCCTTGTTAATATAAACAAAAAGCCTGGTGTTATGGGAATAACTTTTGCTGTTATAGAATATGTAAAAACACCTCATCAGAAGACAAACCACAACCTTATCAGAGCCTTTGAGCTATAGTGCACATCTGTGTTCTCAATGACTTGACTATTCTCAAGGCACTCTACTGATGGGAGAGGTTTGCCTCCTCCTGACTTGGTTTGGCAAGCCTGTCAGTGAGAATGCTACCTCAGGTCATTCCTGCACAGAGTTTCTATGCCGTTCAAAGCTAGCCATCCACAAATCCCAGCACTCAGGAGGCAGAGGCAGGAGGATCTCTGTGAGTTCGAGTCTAGCCTGGCCTACAAGAGCTAGTTCCAGGACAGGCTCCAAAGCTACAGAGAAACCATGTCTTAAAAAAAAGACCACCAGCTTATTAGGTGTGGTGGTGCATGTCTTTAGTCCCAGCACTCTACAGAGGATTCCAGCACTTGGATGGGATTTCTTTGAGTTTGAGACAGACTCAGCTACAGAATGAGACCATCTCTCAGAAGAAAAAAGTTTTCAGGACTAGAGAGATGGCTCAGCAATTAAGGGAGTTGTTGCTCTTCCAAAGATCTGAGTTTAGTTCCCAGCATCTATACTGGACAGCTTTGCAAGCTCCCGCAACTCTAATTGCATGGCATTTCACACCTTCCTCTGAACTGAGGCTACCTTGACATATATCGCATAGATACAAATGTATTTTTAAAAGGTCTTCACTTCTCTAGGGGATGTATTCCTTGGGATAAATACTAAGACAATAACCTAGTCAGTAATACAGCCACAGTGGATACAACATTGAATAAAACTACATAGCCTGGTACACATGTGGTCTGTTAACTGAGATGTCATCTAGTCTGTGACATTAAGTTATGTGATTGCGTGGTCTATGCTTCTGAATGGAATTTGTATTGTAGTTGGATTCATTAAAATATTTTTGTGTGTGAGATAACAGAGTTGCCGTAATATGTAATGATTTGCTCTCATTGATGATGATCCCAACTTAGGTCAAATTCTTGTCTATCTTGTGGGGATTGTTAGGGCACTGAAATCTCTTAGAACCACTACAATAAGACTTGGAGAGACAGCCACAGATTGTTCTTTTCCTGTTGACAGGACTCTACACTTCTCCCCTTCATCCCAGGTATAAGAATGGGCCACCTCCAAGTTGGCTTTTCAGTAGCCTATGTTTTGACTGGTCAATTCTTACCCCTTTTTCTTGGACTATGGAACCATGTCTTTTGTGTTCTACCATTGAGCTGCTCCATTCTCAGCTCTGGATCTAAGACCCCTTGAGGTCCTGAAACCAGAATATGGTTATATTTGTATTTTGCGTATAAGTTCTGCACATCCTCCTGTGTACTTCTTGTCATTTCTAAATTATTTAAAATGCCTAATACAAAGTAAGTGCAGTGTAGACTGTTGTGCTGTAGTGTTCAGGGACTAGAAACCTGACGGAGTCAGGACCAACACACTTTTAACTTTCGGTTTTGAACTTTTAACTCTTGCTTTTAATCTGGTTGAATTTGCAGCTTGTATATGATTGTATTTTGTTGTCTGATTATGACCAAGTTAATGCAGAGACATGATCCAGCCACATTAACCATGTCCCGCTGCCAGTGGAAACTGCTTACTTTGTTAATATGTTCAATAAGGTGATGTAGCTAAAGTGCTCAGCTTAATTCTTTCTTGTTCTTTGTATGATTGCTTTTCTTGACAGGATCTTAATGCAAAGATAAAGCTGACCTCAGCTATGACCCTCTACAGCCTCTGTCCACCTGTGGTTGTTAGTACATATACAATTCTGAAAGGTTAATGCCACGGACCAACTCTCTTGGAGCTCACAGACCAAGGGAGAACAAGGGGGAAGGCTTGAGGAGAATCTAGAATTCGGCGAGTGACAGACAAACAAACACTCTGGTTGAGCTTTGAATCTGCTGTGTTTTATTTAAGGCAAGGTAG
>LOEQ01000111.1:572569-585196 GCA_001685075.1 Bramus lutescens | reverse complement strand
ATCTATCTATCTATCTATCTATCTATCTATAGTTTAGGAGTAGAGTGACTGTTTAGCATCCTTGAGTCTCTGTAACTCCATCATTTCCACCTCAAAAAAATAATAAATAAAAGCAATAAGATGCCTCTTTAATAGGTGACAGCTGCTTTGAGTGGAGTGAATTGTTTATACATTTCATTGATCTTGACAATTGGCTAAATTATTGTTGCAGCTTCCATTATTACTCCTATCTGTGTATGACTTATTAATGTGAGGTCCTTTTGTAGTTACCATAGACATAATTTGCTTCCATTGTTTTTTGAAATTTTGTCTAAGCTGAGTGATTACTACAAGTTTGAAACAAATCTGGCAATCTGGTCTACAAAGGTAGTTCTAGGCCAGAAAGTGTCTCAAAAAAGTCAGGAGATGGGGAGAAAAGTTTTTAATGAAAGATCCTTATTTGTTTTTCTTGCAGAATTGTGACATTCAAAACCCCAGACTATACAGCACTACTACTAAGCCAGATCAAATATGAATTGGAATGCAAAACCAGAGAATGCTGCCCAAAACCCACCATATTCTAAAAGTCATTCATCTGTTTTGCAGCAGTTTTTACTGCCTTCCACAACTTCTCAAAGTTCTTTCAGCTGCCTCCCACAAAACCAGGAACCATGCATGTATCCCACTAATTCAAATCCAGTTTCACAGCCACTTCTGAACGTCAGGAGTTACATAACTCCTCAGATCGCTGTTCCTAATATGCATAATAGGACAATTGTGGCCTCACAGACTTCAGTAGAAAGAGTCACAAGTACAAATGTTAAAGGAGCCCAACAACCAAATCACAATTTGCAAACAGTGTCTTCAGGAGTTGTACAAAATGTCTGGATGAACTCAACAATGAGGAATTTTATACCTTCTCATACAGAAGCAACCATATCCCATAAACCTGATGGAGGGACTAATATGCCTTATATGCATGCACCACAGAGTCAGCTTGTCACATCAGATAGCTACTCTGCGCAAGTACAAATGACTCCTTCAAATTCTGTAAGAATTCCTATAAATTACCAAGGAAATTATCAAGGAAATCAGGGACTTAACCACTCGATACCAGATCAGCTTGTTGGCTGGACACAGTGCACATCCAGTGAACCTACTTATCCAGATTACAGGCCACCTCCAAAACAATATCCTTATTTACCACAAAACTTTGTGCAAGACCCTTCTGTTCAGAAACAAAACTTGGTGTCATCTATGTCATTGCAAGTTCAAAATAATCAAGTTGCATCGTCTACACAGACTTTACAGTCAAAGCAGCCTGTGCTTGTGTCATTTCAGTATGCTGCAGAAACCAGCAAAAGACTTCTTCCCCAACCTTACAGCTGTAGATATGGAAGCCAAAACACACAAAATTCTCAGCCTGTTTCTAGACACTTGTCTGTGGAAATTCCTCAGAGTTCAGAAATGCAGTCATCTGAAAAAAAGAAAGATACTTACAAAGGCTTTCAACAGCAGTGGCAGAACACTAATGAAAATCCCAGCACTATTGGAAAATTCTGTGAGTTGAAAATAAATACAAAACAATCTTACAATGACTCTGCTAGCTCTTCTGGGGATGGTGTTCAGACTCTTGTTCAAAATAATCAAGAGGAAAGAAAGTATCCCTGCAATCCAAGTACCAATCAAGTACTAGACACAAATGCCACAAAAGAAAAGCTGGTGAGAGACATTAAATCACTAGTAGAAATCAAAAAGAAGTTTTCAGAACTTGCAAGAAAAATTAAAATCAATAAAGATCTTTTGATGGCAGCTGGTTGTAGTAAAACAGCCAATACTAATTACACTGAACCAACTCAGCATTCTGAATTTTCAACAAAAGAAATGTCTGCTAAACGTAGCAATCCCTACTCAATGGAATTGCTAGCAACATGTCTTTCTCTTTGGAAAAACCAACCTCCAAAAACCACAGAAGAAAGTGTTCCAAAACCTTTAGAAGAAAAACAGTGTACTGCATCAAGGACCAGTACAACAGCAGTAGGCAGTTCAAATCCCACGAATGAAGTTCATGTTAAGAATTTTTGTTCAGGTGTTAGAAGTTCTCAGAAAATGTCCAGTTCGTCACAAACAGTCTTGTCAGCTCTCACACAAAGTTACGACTCTCCAGATGTAACTGTTGGAAAAGGAACAGAGCTTCAGATTGCTGTAGTTTCACCCTTAATTCTTTCGAATATCAAAACGGTACCTGGGAAAGAGTTAGCACCTGAAGTGCCTGAAACTGTGTATCCAGTTGTTAAAGAAGGCAGTGTTTGTAGCTTACAAGACCAGCAAACAGAAAATAAAACAGTAGCTGTTGCTTTGCCCTTTGATGCTCCGGGAGGAGTAACAAATACTACTGTATCAGCTGAACTTTCCCTGCCTATACTCAAGGAAAAGCAGCATAAACCAACACAGTGTGATCTAGACATAGCTGATAGCAGCCTTGGAAAACACTCTACCCTGGGCACTGAAGCTTTGCCTAACCCTGAGGACAGCACCGTTGTGAGTGGGCACATGTTACAGATCGAAAGTATCTGTTCTCTTGCAGAAGGTGATGTATCTTACAATTCCCAGATAGCAGAGATATTCAACTCTGTAAAAAATGAGCCCCATAAACCTTCACCAAATCAGCAGGTAATTAATAGTCAGCAAGAAGAACAAGTAGATGACACCACGGAAAATAAAGACTTTGATTTTCAGAAAGATAAGTGTGTGCAGTGTACAGATGTTCCTCATGAAGTCTCTGAGCAGCCAGAGCTGCTGCAGCCTTTAGAGCCAGCATCTAGTGAGTATGTTGAAGCAAACAAAGAAATTATAGAAGAAAGCAATAAGGAGAATACTGGTGTAAAAGGAACAATTAAGGATGTGTGTTCACCAGCTGCTATTCAGCAGGATCTTCATCAGGAAATGGATATGGTCAGCATTAAGTCAAGCCACAATCTAACTGCAATAAATGAGGTCAGTGATGAAAACGAACCTGTCTCATACCTACATGACCAGCTGTCAGAACTTCTAGAAGAGTTCCCTTATGGCATTGAAACTGTTACCAGACATGAAGTCTCAGAAAATCAAACTGATCATAAAACTGGCAATATGTCTGTGGATAGCTCAGACCAAATAAAAATTACAGTATTAAACTCAGAACAAATCAAAGAATTATTTCCTGAAGAAGATCAACCCTGTGACTTAGAAACATTGGCAGTACCCGAGAATAGAAAAGCCATTGCAGAAGTAAAGAGCCCTTGTGACTCACAGGTCCCCAGAGAAGAAAGTGATGACCCTGAAATGTTGGACGTGGAGAAAGACAAAATCCATTGCTGTGCTTTGGGTTGGCTCTCAATGGTTTATGAAGGTGTGCCACAGTGTCATTGCAGATCCATAAAAGAGAAAGAGAAAGACCAATATTCTTTGGAGGTCGACAGCTGCAAACAAAGAGAGCAGTCCTGCAATAGTGGAATCACTATTTTTGAAATCAATCCTATTTCTAATAACCCCAAAAGTCCTCTGATCCAAGCAGCTGACAAAGGCAATTTTTCTGAAATACATGGTGAAAAGATAAAATCATCCAAAACAAAAGACGACAGTTTACCAAAGGTGGAAAAGGAATTAACTGATCATGATTCAATGAAATGTTACAAGAAAGATAAAGACAAATCTAAAACAAAACAGGATAGCTCACTGAAAATGGAGCAAAAAATTAAAAATGTTTCATCTAAATGTGACAGACTAAGTCCCTTAAAAAGCAATAAAATAACAACCCCAGAAAATTTTCAAGTGACAACTTCCAACTCTGATAAAAATACGCCAACATTTTCTAAACAAGCCTCTCGGGAAAGCATACAGAAAAATCACTTATCCCAAGACTCTGGTCCAGTAAAAGCACATGTAGAACTTCTGCCAAATAAAGATCCATGCAGGAGGAATAACTTTTTGGTGCAGTCAGTGTCACCAGAAAAGAAAAAAATAAAATTCAAAGCAGGTGCCTCCAGACTGAAGTATTTTGAAAAAAGAAAAACAGACCATGTACTTATCCCAGATGTGGAAATAAAAAAGAAGAAATATGAAAAACAAGAGCAGAACAAAAATGGTGGAGCCAGTACTCTGACAAAACCAAATGAAAGAGTCAGTGTTAAAGAAAAGACAGTGCCAGTTTCTGAGTCGTCAGACTCAACGGGCAGCTCTTCTAAGAGTACTAGAGTTATAACGGTGCAAGAATATTTACAACGGCAGAAAGACAAACATATGGGGAGTAACGCCTCCAAAACCATTTGTGTAGAAAGTATGCCATGTGACTCTGAACACATGAAGTCCAGTAAGCAGTCTGCATCACCCAGCTGGGGAAAATTAATTGAGAGGCAGGATGTCAGTGCAGAGACCTCAAAAGAACCAGAACATAATTCTACCAGCCATGGCAAAAATCTCAAGTTCCACCATTCTGAGGAGTCTAGGATGTACAATGTATCAGGAAATAGTAGTGGAAAAATTGACAGGAAGCAGCTTTACAAAGCCTATATTGATAAAACCAAATTAGAAAGATTGACCAGTATGAGTAATAAGTCCAGCGAGATACCTCTCCAGGTAAAGGAACAAAGGAAACAGTATCTGAATCGAGTTGCATTTAAATGCACAGAACGGGAAAGCATTTGTCTCACCAAATTGGACAGTGCCTCCAAGAAGCTCAGTAAAGAGAAGAGTGGGGTATCTCCTTCCACGGCAAATGATGACACAGACAAGCCTAGTATGTTGGAGTTTAAATTATGTCCAGATGTGCTATTGAAGAATACAAGCTCTGTTGACATGCAAGATGATCCAAGTCCTGGACCTGGGAAGGAACAAGCACCTGTGCAAGGTTTAGTATAATCATTTTTGGGGAGGATGGAGAGAGACAGTTTCACACAGTTCAGGCTGGTGATAAATCACTTTATCATCAAGGTTGACTTTTTAACTCCAATCCTCTTGTCTCCATCTTTTAAGTAATAGGATTGTAAAAGAGCCCAACCAGTGGTTTATGTGGGAGGCACCATAGAGGTGTAGTCCTGGGAGTGGGAGAGTGGTGTAGGTTAGAGTCTGGTGACAGTGAGCAGCATTTGTTTTGTGTTTGTTGCCCTTTATTTTAAATTATAGTAAATTAGTACTGGCAAATTTCCCAAACGAACATTACCTGAGCACAAATATTTTATTAAGTCCCTAAGAAACAATGCTGTGAAAAGCATTTTTTGTGGTAAAAGTTTGAAAAGTTTCAAGTGTACATTTGTTTCAAGAAGTTTTCATTTTGTGGTATTGGTGGTCAAACCAGCAGCACTCTACCACTGAACCGCAGTCACAGCCAGTGTCTTGGTTTTAGTTTCTTTTTATATTGGTAATTTCAAAGCAGCCTCTGTGTGAAACTTTGTTCCAAATATCAGATGGTAATGTACAGTGTTAATATAAGGGTACAGAATACAAAATAATTTTGTTTAATGTCTAAAATGGCTGATTTCAAAACAAGACGTGGTGGCACACACCTTTAATTTCAAGACTTGGGAAGCAGAGGCAGGTGGATTTCTGAATTTGTGGCCAGCTTGGTTTACATAGTAAGCTCCAAGTCAACCAGAACTACATAATGAGATCCTTTCTCAAAACAAATAAGACTAAAACCAAAGGATCATTTCTTAGGCATTTTTCTTAGGATTTTGGAATCTGAGACCTTGGGTGTTTTTTTTTATATCATTATGCTAAAATAGAGGAGTAAAGATTATATATCTGAAAACAAGTATTTAAACAGTTTCAGGAATAAAAACTACAAAAGAAGACTGGTTAAAATGTATCCCTTCAAGGACAAAGATGCCTGAATCAAGTCAAGAAATAGGTAAAACACCATCTGTTTCCTTTGTTTTGTTTTGTCTATAACTTGGATATAATTACATGTACTCTCACAATGCATGATTTTATTTATATCCTTTTCTTTAGTCACTTGGTGTTTGTTTCTGAAGGTAAGAAAGAGTTCTGTTTTCTCTGTCAGGATGGTCCTTTTTAACAGAAAAATAATACTATCACATTGAATTAGGTATGGGAGTTTTGTATCTTCCCTGGGTAGGGCCAGACATAAAGCATTAAATTTTCTAGATCTGGACTGACCTCAGTTTTGACATTGTATCCCATGACTTTTAAATAAGAATATTGTGCCAGTCTTCACTAAGATCTGTGACACCCTGAATTGGCCTCCAATAATGTCTGCCAGCTTCCATTTGGTAATTTGCAGGTTCATTCATTCGATTCCCTAATGAGGTAGGCAGGAAGATTCCCATTTGTCACCTGGCTTAGTACATTGCTAGATATTAGGTACTTGAACCTGGTCCATCTCTTCAAAGTTCATTGAGAATAGTGGAGTATTTTAAAGGACAAAGCTAGTTGCCCTGGTCAGCAACTATCTGGTAGGCTTGCCTTGTACTCACCGTGAGCTACTGATCCTCTTTCTTCTATCCTCTCACATGCTGAAGGTTTATGTGCTGCTAAGAACAGAATCCAGGGCTCTGTGCATGCTAGGCAAGAACTGCATTAACTGAATCCTCACTGTCTGTTTAACTTGTAGTGGAATGAATGTATTTTGTAGAGTCAAGCTGAGGAGTTATGTCTTAGTTTTGTTTAGATTAAAAGGCAAAGATAGCTGAGTGTTGGTATACTCCTTTAATCTCAGTACTTTGAGTTCTAGGTCAGCCTGTTCTACAAAGTGAGTTCCAGAACAGCTAGGGTTCTTATGCAGAAAAGCCAAAAAGACAAAGATAGTTTTAGAGTCTTGAAATTAGGAACAATTTTACTAAGGACAATGATAGAATCTTAAAAAAAATTTTTTTTTAAACTTATTATTATTGTTGTTAGTTTTTTTCAGATAGGGTTTCTCTGTGTAGCCCTGACTTTCGTGAAACTTGCTTTGTAGACTAGGCTTGACTTGCTTGAACTCATAGAGATCCATCTGCCTCATGGCAAGATTTATTATTTGTAATTAGTGTGTAAGTATAGGTCTCTGGGTCTGTGCATATAAGTGCCATCAGTGTGAGATCCTCTGGAACTGGAGTTATAAGCTGTTTTGAGCCACCAACATGGGTGCTAGGAATAGATCTTGGGTCCCACTACAAGAGTGGCATGCTCTTTTAATCTATTTTTTTTTTTAGTTTTTAAAATTGTATTTTTTAAAAGGAATTTGACAAAGATGAGAGTAGAGATTCAAATGTATAGGCAAACAAATACAAATTGAGTCAGAAATATTGAGATAATGCACAAAGAAAAAAACTTAGCTAGCCTTAGCTAGTTCATGCTCATGATCCCAGAACATTAGGGGATGATGCAGGAGGATTATAGAGAACTGGAGACCACCCTGGACCACAAAACAAAGTACTATCTCAAAGAAAGATCAAAAAATGACCATAGCACCAGGCGGTGGTGGCGCATGCCTTTAATCCCAGCACTCGGGAGGCAGAGGCAGGTGCATCTTTGTGAGTTTGAGGCCAGCCTGGTCTACAAGAGCTAGTTCCAGGATGGGCTCCAAAGCTATAGAGAAACCCTGTCTTGAACCCCCCCCCCAAAAAGGTCATAGCTCAAAAAGTTAAGTGCTTGTCCTGCATTCTTGAGGCTCTAGATTTGACAGTGATTGCCAACCTGTTAGCGGAATGGCTAAAGGCAGGATCAAGAGTGTAGATGTAGTGAACAGGGGGAGGCCCCTGAAGTGAGAGAGAACAGCTGTAAATGTTTGAAAGGACAAACAAGGCCTATGGATAGTGCACGAAGGGTTAAATGGCAAGGGAAGGTATGGGCTTTTCTGATGCTATATACCGTGACCAGGATAGACTGTTACTTCTTTTCCATTCACTGTTTGGAACTGGCCAGGCTCTTGGTTGCTTGCTTTTTTTTATTTTTTAGATAAAGTCTTATGTAACCCAGGCTGACCTTGAAAGAACCTTGTCAGTAGTTAATGCTGACCTTGAATTTCTTATCATCCTATTTCTTCCTTGGTGTATGATTACATCATGTACCTGGATAACTTTCTGTATTTTCTCCATTTTGTTTTTTTTATTTTGAATTATGTATGTATATGTTGGTGAGTGGGTTATGTGCATGTGGGTGCAGTGCCCTCAGAGTCCAGAAGAGGACATTGGATTTCCTGAGTTATAGGCAGTTGTGAGCCTTCATCCTGTAGGTGCTGGGAATGAAACGTCTTGCTTTTGCCTTTCACACCCTCTTACAGCCTCGTCCCCACCCCGAGTCATGGTCTTAGTATGTTGGTTTGGCTGGCCTGGAACTCTTTGTAGAAACTGGTCTCTTCTCAGAGATCCACCTGCCTCTGCCTCCCAGGTGCTGGAACTAAAGGCAGCCACTACTGAACCATCTTTCCATTTCTTCCTTTGGTTGTTGAGGCAAGCTCTTGCTGTGGAACTCAGACTGGCCTTGAGCTGAACCTTGAAAATGCTGTGATTTTAGGCATTGTCATTTCTAGCTCAGTTTTCTGCCACTGTTCATTCCTGTCTCATTTTTTATTGTATGTTTGTCTTATTGAACATTAAGTATCAGTTTTGTTTTCTTAGATCGGGCTGATTCAAGACTCCCTAAGAGAAGCTTCAGTGCTGATGAATTTGAAACACAACAAAACCCAGTAAAAGACTCAGATGTCATGTTCCGTACCTACAAAAAGATGTACCTGGAGAAGAGAAGCAGAAGCCTTGGAAGCAGTCCAGTGAAGTAGTCACAGGATGTAGTAGTTTTGTTTTTATCACCAGGAAATCTCTTAACTTTTTCTTTTCAGGCTCCCTTGTTGGAAATAACTCAGGACTTTTCACATTTGGATTTCTCAGCCAAGGAGTTCAGTTACAGCTTATTTTATGTTTTTCATTGATATTGTGTGACTAAAATTTTGGTTTAGCTGCTGGTAAGCAGGCAAAGAAATAGATTGCATTTGTCTAGGAACTGCAAAGTGTGTGATCTATGCTGTTGAACCTTGTTTACTGTTTTAAGTCTTATTGGCACAGTGGTGCACACCTGTGATGTAGTATTTGGCAGATGGAGACACAAGGTTCAGTAATTGGTCACCCTCAGCAGCATAGTCCACTAAGCCAGTTTAGGCTACATGAGAGACCCTCACTCAAAAACAAACAAAAAACAACCATGAAGGTGACTTATCACAGGTCTTACTTTGAAATGCTGTCATTCTGACGTAACTATTCATTACCTGAGACTTTGACTGGGGTTGTAAATACATTTTTGTTTTTAAGCACATTAGCAAAACTTATTTTTCAGAAAGTACCCACTGTGAGTGTCAAAGTATATTCCTAAGTATTTTGTACCTTATTGTAAAGGTTTTTTTCAGAAGTTTTGTTTTATACTTTTGTTAAACTGAATGGAGTTTTTGGAAGATGTCTTGACATTACTTTTCATACTTGAAATAAACATTTATTTTTTAAAGAATGGCAGTTGAAATCTTCATGGTTCCATTTATTTACCCCCACTCAGTAGACACATTTTGGTAAGTTAGGCATGATGGCACAACCTCAGGAGGCTAAGGTAGCTTTTGCTACAGGGGACAGAGAATGCTTACTTCTAAGAGAGCATTGGTTATTTTTAGAAAAGTTTTTCCTCACCCAGTGGTTGAAATGGAATTCTAGACCTCATGCATGTTAAGTGCTCTGCCACTTAACTATACCCCTAGCTCTGTTTCTTTTTTAAACCCGATATTGTGTATATAAACATTGAAACATGAAAGTGGAAGATAGACAAGGTTTTTAGAAAATTATGCAGAAAGTTACTTGTAGATTCGGCTTCCATGTTGCTACTAAACTTGTAGGAAATGCATGTTTACCAACTTTTTATGCAGTATCAAGGAACACACAATTATTTGAAAATGCTTTTGTACTTTTTTCCCATGAGAAAAAAAGCACCGAGAATGGAAGACTGAGGCAGAAAGACTACCTGCTAATTCAAAAATAGACTAAGGAATAGGATCCTGCCCCAGTCAAAAGAAAAGGTAGATTTATATGAAGTCAGATTTTCACAATATACTTGTCTTAGTTAGGGTTATATATTTCTGTGAAGAGGCACCACGACCATAGCAACTCTTAGTAAGGAAAACATTTGAGGTGGGGGCGTAGAGTTCAGAGGTTCAGTCAATTGTCATGGTGGTGTGTAAGCAGACATGGTGTTGGAGGAGCTGAGAATTCTACATCTTAATCTACAGGCAGCAGGAAGTAAACTGTCACGCTGAGCATGGCTTGATCATACATGAGACCTTAAAGTCTGCCTCCACAGTGACAAACTTCCTCTAACAAAGTGACACCTACTCCCAAGAGGGGCCACACCTCCTAATAGTGCCACTCCTTATGGGCCAAGCATTCAAAGTTTGTGGCAGCCATATCTATTCAAACCGTCACATTCCATTCCCTGGCCCCTTTAAGCTTGTAGCTATAACATAATGCAAAGTGCATTTATTCCAGCGTCAAAAGGCCCCATAGTCCATCACCATCTCAACATTGTTTTTTAAAAAAGGCTTTTTTTTCTGAGATTCATGCAGTCTCTTAATTATAATCTGTAGTAGGAGGCCGGCTGCTCCGAAATAATCACACAGACACCATATTATTTGCAATACTGTTTAGCCAATAACTTAAGTGTATTTCTGGCTAACTCATCTTAAATTTAACCCATTTCTATTCATCTGTGTATCACTGTGTAGCTGTGGCTTACTGGTAAAATTCCAGCATGTTGGTTCCTGGTGGCAGCTATATGGCTTCCCCTAACTCTTACCTTCTTTCTCCCAGCATTCAGTTTAGTTTTCCCTGCCTACCTCTATTTTTCCCTGACCAGGCTTAAGACAGTTTCTTTACTAACCAGTGGTATTCACAGCATACAGAGGGGAATCCCACATCACCCACCAGGAACTGGTGTGCTGGAACCTTGCCAGTAAGCCACAGCAATGTGGCAATACACAGACTAAAAGAAATGGGTTAAATTAAGATGTAAGAGTTAGCCAATAAGAAGCTAGAGCTAAATAGGCCGAGCAGTGATTTAATATAGTTACTGTGTGGTTATTTTGGGGCTGAACAGCCAAGAACAAATAAGTGGCCTACAACAGTAATCCCCTATACAATCAAAAAAGCAGGTCACATATTTTCAACATATCATGATACAAGATATACAGTACCATTCCAAAATAGAGGAAAGTGAACAGAGTGAGGAAATACTGGGCCAAAGTAAGACCAAAAAACTGCAGGGCAAATTCCAAACTCTGCATCTCGATGTCAGATGTCAAAATGTCCCTCAGATCTCCAACTCCTTTAAGCTTTGCTGACTGCAACACATTTCTTCCTCTTGGGCTGGTTCCACTCCTTGTTAGCAGCTCCTTAGCAGGTATCCCACGACTCTGGCATCTCCAATATCTTGGGTTCTCCAAGCCAATCCAGGCTTCACCTTCATAGCTTCACATAATGACCTCTCTAGGCCTCCATTCAGGGACACCTGTGACACATGACTGGACCTAACAGCTTTCCTTAGTTGTGGGAGATTCCATAACCCCTTTCTTCTATTCTTGACTCTAAAATAAGAACCACGTAGCCAAAACTGCCAAGTTCTGCTGTTACTGGGGCTGGATCATGTTTACTTGTTCAATTACATCTTTACCAGCTTTTTGTCTTTGACGGTTTCCTTCACTGTCTAAGCTTGATTGTTCCGAAACCATCTTGAAACTTGGCTGTCTTGAACTCAGAGACCTCACCCTGAGCTTTTCTTTACTTCCTTTTCACAAGCTGGAAGATTAGTTGGGTGGGATCTTTCCCTAAGGTCACCACCTTTTAATTCACCTTCCTCCCTCCCTCTCCCTCCCTCCCTCCCTCCCTCCTTTCTTTTCTTTATTTCTCTCCCCTTCCTTCCTCCTTTCCTTCCTTTGTTTTTATTTATTTTTATTTTTTGAGACATGGTTTCTATGGGTAACAACTCTGGCTATTCTGAAACTCTCTTTGTAGACAGGTTGGTCTTGAACTCCCAGAGATCCACCTGCTTCTGTCTTCCGAGTGCTGGGATTAAAGGCGTGTTCCTCTGTCTCATTTTATTTCTTAATCTGTTTATCTTCTTAAACACAGGATTTATGCTGTGATGCTAAATGGGATAAAGCGACTGCCAAGCTTAGACAGTGAAGGAAACCATCAAAAACAAAAAGCTGGTGAAGATTTAATTGAACGAGGAGGCCTGTTCTGGCCCCAGCTTGTAGCAGAACTTGGCACTTTTGGATGCATGGTTCTGGTTTTAGAGTCAAGGATAGAAGAAAGGGGTTATGGATCTCCCTTAACTAAGGAAAGCTGTTAAAATCTAGTCATGTATTGGGTAATCCTGTTTTTCATTCAGGGACATGAAGGTGAAGTAATGTAGGAGGGTCATCTGTCTATGTGTTGCTTTCATTGGTTAATAAAGAAACTGCCTTAGGCCAGCCCTTAGGTGGGTGGAGTAGGCAGAAGAGAATTCTGGGAGGAAGAAAGCAGAATCAGGCAGACACATGAAGCTCTGGCCCAAGATGGGCATGGGTTAGAATGTTCTTGGTAAGCCACCACCTCGTGGTGCTACACACATTAATAGAAATGGATTAATCAAGATGTGAGA
>LOEQ01000111.1:550970-562364 GCA_001685075.1 Bramus lutescens | reverse complement strand
GGGGGGGGGAGAGACAGAGAGGGGAACAGAGAAAAATGTAGAGGTCAATAAAATCAATTTAAAAAAAGAAATTCATTATTGGTTTGGCATAGTGGTGTATACCTTTAATCCTCACACTTGGGAGGCAGAAGCCTACATCAAGAGAACCTGTCTCAAGAAAGAAAAAAGAATAAAAATAAAGAAAATGGTATCAACAAGACCATGTTCATAATATACTTAATAGAAATAAATCTTAATGTGCACAGGACAAATGGGAAATTCTTACAAATATACAAATAGAAACTAACTTTCAAGGACTTAATTTAGGACAAACAGGAACTTATTTTTAATGGTCTTAACTGCAAACAGAACCCTTAACCTGCAAGGTATATTTTTCCTGTTGTGGTCTTCCATTAACTTTCAAGGTATATTTTTCCTGTTGTGGTCGGTCACCCATTAACTTGCAAGGTTAAAACTGTTCCGTTTTGGTCTCACATTAAGGACTAAATACTTTCCTTTTTGGAACAAAGTTGTAAAGCTTACTTATGGGGAGGGTAGCAGTTTGAATGTAATTGGCATCCATAAACTCATAGGAAGTGGCACTATTAGCAGATGTAGCTTTGTTGGAGTAGGTGTGGCCTTGTTGGAGAAAGTATGTCACTGTGGGAATAGGCTTTCAGGCCAACAGGAAGTGGTCTGTGACACTAGATGGTATCTTGAGCATAGGAGACAGTAAAGGCCACCCCCACTGTGACGTATTTCTAACAGTGCTACACCCTACTTCAACAAAGCCACACCTACTATTAGTGCCTCTCCCTATGAGATTATCAGGACCAGTTACATTCAAACTACCACAGTGGGTGAGGACAGATGGACTAAATTCAGGGCCTTGTTCATGACAGGCCTGTGCTATTCTACTATTGAGCTATATTTTCAGTCTACTCTTAACTTTTTCTTTTTGAATTCTTTTTATAGATTTATTTATTTTTCAGGGTATGGTGGTGCTTTTGTATCCCCAAGTTTATGTTAAAGAACCATTAGAGGTAGTAGTGTTGCAAATTAAAATCTTTATCATGGTGCTGGACCTATTCACTCTACACTGAAATAGGAGAACAGTCATGATATTGGATACACAGACAAAGTATAGGGATGTGGAGATGTTGGATTCAACTCCCCAATCATGATGATAATAGACTGGATATCTGCAACAATAAGCAAGCCACCACAATTAAATGTTTTTCTTTATAAATGCTGCATTGTCATGGTGTCTCTTCACAACAATAAAAACCCCAAGACAGAAGTTGGTTCTGAGAACTAGGGTATTGCTGTGATAGGCATGGTCATGCTTTTGTTCAAAGGAATATGGACTTTGGGGGTTTGTGTTAGGAAAGCAGTGGAATGCTTTAAGCACTGCTTAATGAGCTATACATACTAGTAGGAGCATAGAAGACAGTGGTGCTAAGAGTTTTTTGAAATGCCAGGGAAGGCAGAGACTGGCAGATCTCTGAATTTGAGGCCAGCCTGGTCTAGAGATCCAGTTTCAGGACAGCCAAGCTTAGGTAGTAAAGGATGGAACACTGGTGCAGTAACTGAATGGTGTTCCAGCCCCAGCAAGCATAAGAATTTTGCAGCTTTGGCCACATGGTTCTGGATTTGGAGTTAAGGATAGATGAAAGGAGCTACTAAGTTCAGGCAGTCATGAATGGAGGCCTAACAGAGAGACCATTGAATCAAGTTGTGAAGTTGAAGCATGAATTGTCTTGGAGAACCCAGGATGTTATAGATGACAGAGTCATGGGATACCTGATGAGGAATCCTGCTAACAGGGAGTAGAGCAAGCCCATGAGAAAGAAGTGTATTGGAGCCAGTAAAGCTGGAAAGGAGTTGGATATCTGGAGTGTTTTGACACCAGGCACTGAGATTCAGAATTTGGAGTTTCTCCAGCTGGTTTTCAGTCTTGATTTGGTCCAAAATTTCTTCCCAAAGCTCTCTTCCCTGCATTTTGGAATAGTAATGTATATCCTGTGCCATCATATGTTGGAAGTATGTGATCTGATTTTTTATTTTGATTTTTACAGGTGACTACACTTAAGAGGTTGCATGAGTCTCAGTCAAGACTTTCAACTTTGAACTTTAAAATATATTTGAGAGGGCTGGAGAGTTGGCTTAGAGGTTAAGAGCACTGGCTGCTCTTCCAGAGGTCCTGAGTTCAATTCCCAGCAACCACATGGTGGCTCACAACCATATGTAATGAGATCTTGTGCCCTCTTCTAATGAGATCTTGTGCCCTCTTCTGGACTGCAAACATACATGCTGGCAAAACACTGTATACGTAATAAATAAATGAATCTTTTTTAAAAAAACGAGACCTTCATTTAAAAAAAATTTTGAGACTGCAATAGACTATGGGAACTTTTGAGGTTAGACTAAATGCATTGCTTTACGATGTTGTTGCAAGTTTATGAGGGCCAGAGAGTGAAATGTGATAGTTTGACCCCATAATCTCATAGAAAGTAGCACTTTTAGGAGGAGGTGTGGTTTGTTGGAGTGGGTATGGCCATGTTGGAGGAAGTGTGTCATTGTGAGGGCAAGCTTTGAGGTTTCCTATTCTCAGGACATTGCCGAATGTCTCAGTAAACTTCCTGTTGTCCATGTTTTCAAACCACCCCAGATACTTAAAGCATGATATTATACTGTTGTGTGATATTTGATCTCACTATGAACCCTGAGATTATGTTATTTAAATAAAATCAACTATAGCTCAAGAGGTGGAACAAGCAACCAGTTGAATGGAAGCAACCATAAAGAGTGGATGTCAGGAGGTTGGAGAGAGAGAGGTACCAAAAGTAGAAGAAAAGGAGATCTGGATCTGTGTCTGATGATTTGTTAGAGCATATTCTGCAGGACACAGAAGAAAGCAACTGATGGACTTTGCCATTACAAGGCAGAACAGATCGTCAAATTTCCTGCTTTATGGAAAAGTCTGCCAGATACTATGGGCCTGTAGACTTAAGATGGATGCCTCAAAGTACAGAAAAACTTTGAATGTTCAGGCAGTGAGATGTCTCTGTCAATTCTAGAGTTTTGGAAGTTGCTTACAATGCACTTCTTATTTACTTAGGTAATATTACAACCTTCTGGAATCTTTGATGGAGTTGAAGAATTGATAGTTATAGTTTTATTATGATAAAAGATAAAGTAGATATAACTATTGTAAATATAATTCTAACTTAGTACCTGTTTTGTTATATGTAATTTTACTATGGTAAAGTTAAAACTTTCCTTTTTATTTAAACAGAAAAGGGGAGGTAATATGGGATTCCCCTCTGTATACTGTGACTACCATTAATGAATAAAGAAAACTGGCTTGGCCTGATAGGGTAGAGCAGAGCTAGGTGGGGAAAACTAAACTGAATGCTGGGAGAAGAAGGTGGAGTCAGAGAGAATTCATGGAGCTGCCGCCAGAGACAGATACATTGAAACATTGCCAGTAGGCCACAAGCCTCATGATAAAATATAAAATAATGGTGATGGGTTAATTCTAGCTAGCAATAGACTTAAATAATTGGCCAAGCAGTGATTTAATTAATACAGTTTCTGTGTGTTTGTTTCCGGAGTCTGGGCAGACAGGGAATGAAACAAGCAGCCTCTCTAGTACACATACTACTCTTCCAGAGGATAGTTCAGATCCCAGTTTCCAAGTCATATGACTTACAGCTGCCTACAATTTCCACTTAAGTATCCAATGTCCTCTTCTGGCTTTAATGGACACCCACATGTGCATGAGTGCACAGTCATAGACATGTATACACACACACACAATAATAAAATAAATCTTTAAAAAAGGTCTGGGTAAGAACATTTTCTTCCAAGAGAGACATCTTGAGTTTGATTCCTGGAGCTTAAACAGTAGATGTAGAGTACTGAGTACTGATTGCACATGTGTTTTGTGGCATGTGCATGTACATGTACACACACACACATACACATACACACATACACACAAGTGTAAAAAACAAGACAAAAAGAACAAAGTTGGGATTTTCATAATACTTGATTTTGAGAGCCATAGTAACCAGCAAAACAGTATTTGTTGTAGGGGACCTACCACAGAAGGCTACTTGGACATGGGTTTAAGCCAATAAAAAGTCTTTATTATCCAGCTGTTGACTACACTGGGTGTTCAGTAACCAAGTGTAGCACTGAGTCTTTCTCAGGATGACACACTTCAATTAACAAAAACAGTTAGCCAGAAGTAGAATGACAGAAGTCAAAAAGCAAGGATAGCATGCAGAATGAGAGAAAATGTTTAAAACTATTAATCTAAGAGAGGATAATATTTAGAATATGCCAGGAACTCAAAAAAATCAATAACAAGATAAATAATCCAATTTAAAATGGACAAATGATCAAGATGGATACCTCTTAAAAACAGAACTACTGATATGAGAAAATATTCAACAACATTAGACATCAAAGAAATACAAATAAAACCACAATGGGCACAGTAACAGAACACATGCTTAGCAAATGTAGGGATCCAGGTTAGTTCCTAACACTAAACCAAACCACAGTGAGATGCCATCTCACCCAGTATAATGGTCATGATGTTGATAAAATGAAATCTCATACCTTGTTGATGTAAGTAGAAATTGTCATAGCCACTACAGAGAACAGTATGGAGATTACTCAAGCTAAAAATAAGTGGTATGACTCAGTTGTCTTACCTCCCCATATCATTACTTCTCCCCATAACTACTTTTGTCTCTATGATACCTTTGTTAAATATATGTCTATATCAATGATGTTTTAGTTTTCCACAATAAGCAATACATTTTCCTATAGTAATCTTTGAATTTTCCAAGAATAAGATGCAGCACAATAACAATGATTCCACCTGGTTGATATGGTGTCATTATACTGAAAACACCTCTTTAAAATCGATTTTGGATTACAAGCTGTTCAAAATGATTCCAACTTGGCTAACTGAGATGGTGGACCTTCTTACAACGTTCTGGCCTGAACTTCAAATAAGAACTTCAGAAAAACCCAATAGTGATTTCTTAAGGTGGGAAAGATGGAAAGGGGATTAGAGGAAGGGGCTGACTATTGTCTACTCAACAGAGATGAAAGAAGTTCTAATATTTCATAGCACAGTGAGTCATGTGATTTCTGTTACCAGACTGATATTTGGCTTCTTACTCCCATAGCAATTATGTCAAAAGACAGAATGTTGATGCAAGGAAAGTGATTTTATTCAGAAAAGACTGGGTCAGGGAGATGGTCCAGTGCATAAATGTGGTTGCTGCCAAAACAAGCCTGATGACCTAAGTATAATCCCATAAACTCACGTAGTAGAAGGAGAGAACCTATAAGAGCCAAAGTTAACCTCTGAGCCTTATCTGCCTAAGGACAGATAACTTCCTGGAATACTGGGGGCTCTGGTTCTCAGTAATTAGCAAGCCATGTGTTTTTGCTTCCCCAAACAAGTTTGCACCGGAAATTCTTGATTGGATGTAGGCAGGAGTTGCTTAGGCAGGAAATAGTTCAGGATGTATGTTTGCCCCTGATTTAATCTGATGGGAAATGCAGTGATCCTGTGGTTTTGCCTTTTTAAGCCTCTATAAAACATGACTAGTGGCCATTTCCTGGGAACCCAGGTGTGACTCTGGCCAGAGTCCATCATCCTGGTCAGTATTTAATTAAAACTTGCTTCATATTGGCCTCAAAATTGTGGATTTGGTCTCTCGATTTTCAGAATTAACAGACCAACTCCTGCAAGTTGTTCTCTGGCATTCACACTAATTTTTTTCTTTTAAAATTTTATTATTTTATGTCTATGGGTGCTTACTTGTATGCATGTCTGTGTACCATGTTTGAGTCTGGTGCCCACAGAGGCCAGAAAAGGACATCAGAGCCCCTGTAAGTCAAGTTACAGATAGTTGTGAGCTACAATATGGTGTTGTGAATCAAACCTGAGTCCTCTGGAAGGCTAGCCAGTGCTCCCCACCACTATCCCTTTAGTCCCTGACATTCACACTATTGCCCACTTGCAAGCCCTCAAGTGTTGGGCATGTGCCACCATGACCTTCTTACAAAGCCTGTCTTTCAGGAAGGCTGATTAGAGGGTGGTTTACATAGATAGTTTATGGGTGTTTCCAGACTGGTATAGGCTTCTTTAAAATGAGGATCATCAGATCACACAAATGATCCACAATGGATCCTTGTTAGCTAGTCTCAAAACATTGCAGTTATGTAAATCTCAAGAAATGTAATTTTGGGAGGCTATTCTTACAACTAGTTACAAGTTATAGTAGACTTAAGTTACATGAGACTCTGCTGAGTTCCAGACTCCCAGTACAAAATGAACACAAATTCCTCACAAGAACTTTCACAAGGATTGGTTTCAATATTTCTCAATAACTTATTATATGCTTTAGGATAAACTAGAAGAGAAAATCTTGAAGACTCTAGGCAGATTTTTCTGTTCTGCCAGACAACTTCCAAATAACCACAGAGACTTTTTATTAATTATAAAAGCTTAGCCAATAACTGAGGCTAGTTTCTAACTAGCTCTTATAACTTAAATTAACCCATTTCTACTTATCTACATGTTACCGCATGACTCATGGCTTTTACCTCTTATCTTTCATATCTGTTCTTTCTTGTCTGCTGGCAACTCTACATTCTCTCTGCTCCAAAAAATCCTGCCTAGCTATTGACTCTTTATCATTTTTTAAAAAAGATTTTATTAACATTATATATACAGTGTTCTGTCTGCATGTATGCCTGAAGACCAGAAGATAGTGCCAGCTCTCATTACAGTTGGTTTTGAGCCACCATGTGGTTGTTGGGAATTGAACTCTGGATCTCTAGAAGAGAAATCTTAACTGCTGAGCCATCTTTCCAGTTTCCATTTAGCTTTTTATTAAACCAATCTGAGTGACACTTCTTCACAGTATACACAAAGATTATTTCACAACAGAAGGGTTTAAACATAAAGAAGTAATAAGCTGTTGGGCCTCATGAGGTCTGGGGCATGAGGTCCAGTGTGACTTCCTGAGCCTCACTTGAGTTTGTGTGAGGCCTAGTGTAATTTCCTGAGCCTAGCTCAAGTTTGGAGGCCTGTCCCTGGCTATAACTTCTACACAGGAAGTGACTCAGCACAACCTGACCTGGGCCTGCCTCTGTCCAGCCACCACTAATGTGGCAGAATATTATTGTCCCTTGTTCCTTGCTCTGCCTTGGCCCATCCCAGGCTCCCCACCCCTTATCTCAGCCTATATAAGTTTGTGCCTAAAACAATTAAAGAGATCCTGCTTCGACAAATTCCTGACTCTTTGTGTGTGCTTCTCCCCAGTGGCCAGGGGGGAGTTCTGAGTCATCAACATGCACCATCCTGCTCAGCCCCAGGGAAAGTCTGGCAGGTCTAGGTCTGGCCCCACATTTTCTGCCAGAGAACCTGGCAATAAGGAATTAAAAATATTAATTACTTTGATGGATCTGTATAGAATGTGAGCCTATAGAAAGATACCATGATGTACTTTGTAAGTATGTATAATTATTAAAAATAGAGGATTTAAGACTACAAAGATTGGTGCTGACAGAGACCTTTTTTTGCTGTTGCTTTCCATGAAGACAGGGCTCAATAAAGGTCAACATGACTCAGTGGTCAGGACGTGTTAGGATCTGCATGTCTATTTGTGCTTGCTGTCATGGTTAAAGAAATTCTTTTTCCAAGAGGATCTCTCAGTTGTGGGACACTACTGCTATCAGGTGGTACTCAATGACTTTTGATCCACAAAAACAAACCCTTTGTCAGATCCTAGAGACTAAGTGCCATTGAGAGGTGTGCACAAAAGCCACAGAGGTCAGATGTAGTGTCTAATGCCTTTAATTCCAGCACTTGGGAGATCGACACAGCTGGATTTCTGAGGCTATCCTTGCTACATAGTGAGTTCCAGAAGAGTCACAGCTACATAGTGAGACTCTGTCACAAATAAACAAAACCCAACCAGCCAACCAACCAACAAAAAACCATAGAGATGCAGAAGAAAACACCAGAATCCATACTTCCTTTCATTTTTATAAAAAAAATCAAGAATTTAAACTGTGCTGATATTAAACTGTGCTGGTATTGAATTTATCAGTTGTATTCAGAGTTCTTCATCCTGAATGTATTGGTTAATGAATAAAGATATTTTGGCTAGTGGCTTAGCATAATAGAACAAGGCAGGAATTCCAAGTAGATAGAGGAGAAAAGAAGGCGGAGCCAGAGAGATGCCATGTAGCTGCGGCCAAAGGAGACAGATGCCTGGCAACTTTACCGGTAAACCATGAGTCTCGTGATGATGCACAGATTAGCAGAATTGGGTTAATTTCAGATATAAGTACTAGCAGGAAAGATGCCTAAGATATTGACCAAGCAGTGATTTAATACACTTTCTGTGTAATTATTTCTGGTATGGGCAGCTGGGAATGAACTAGCAGCCTCCATATACAACCTTTTCTTTTCATTTAGATAAAAAGGAGAAAATGTTGTTGGATAATCTTTTTGTACACTGTAAAAACATGTTTCTGCCAAGGGACCTTCTGTTTAGTTTAATAAAGAGCTTAATGACCAATAGTTAGGCAGGAAAGGATAGGCAGAACATCTGTGTAGAGAGAGGAACTTGGAAAATAATCAAAGAGGCAGAGATTCACCAGTCAGACATGGAGGAAGTGGGACACAAGGTACTGAGCTAGGTAATGAGCCACTCAGGGTTGCAGGAACAGGAAGCAAAAATTTCCCTACTGGGTTACTAGGGGTGATGGAGTGAGTGCAGTTATTCCCTTTTCTGTCCCTTGATTCCTGGACCCTGGATCCTGACTATAGGAAAAACTGTACCATATTTTGGATGCTGATTTGAAGCATACATATATTGCTTTCTGGAGAACACTGCCCTAGTCCTCCAGGTTGTTGACACCTAATTGGTACTATAATAGTGTCTTCAAAAGGCCATTCCATTTTTCTATCAGGCCAGCTGCTTCAGGATAGTGGGACTTATTGTAAGACCAGTGAACTCCATGACAGTGGGATCACTGTCACATTTTTTTTCACTATGAAAAGAGTTTCTTGATCAGAAGCTGCTGGGAGCCAGCCCTGACAATGGATATGTCCCCAGAGGATGTAAGGAGTAGGCAAAGGATGGGGTGAGCCAGGTATGATGGCCAGGAGAAACTTGCAGCCTGACTGACTAGTAGTCAGAGTGCTTCTTTATTTATACAGAATTCAGTAAGCAGAGGTACATTCATGTTGTTCCAACAACATAGATCATATCAATTTTGTTTTTGGACATGTGTTTATTATTTTCTCTTACACATCTTGGGCCACAAGCTTAGTCACCATTGATAAATCATGACAGAACAGAGTTATCTTTTATACTCATTTTCCCTCAAGTTTAGTCATCATTGATAAACAGTTATCTTTTATAACCAATTTTACTCATCAATGTCATAACTCAATATTTAAGAATCTATAGTCATAAGATAGCCTGCAATAGGCTGATAACTTTTGTAGTTTCAAGGACATTAGACAAAAACAAAATCTCCAAGCCAGCCCAGGCATATTGCTGTGTCATAAGCAGTGTATTATTAACTCTTAATGGTCAGAGTACCCAAGAAAAATCCTCAGGTCAAAGCTACTGCAGTTATTATTCTAATTATGGTGTAATACAATATTCATATTTTATGTATTTATAAAATTTATTTGTCTAATCCTGGCATTCTTTTGTTCCTTGGTCAAATGATGCCATGGTGGCTCTGCACTTGTTAACTTTTCTAAGAAAAGGAGGCCCTGACATCTCATTTTTAATCATCTTTTTATATCATTCTTTGTCAATAATATGAATCTCTGTGTAGGCCAGAGGTATCTTCAGCTAATCTAATTTTGTCGTTGTATATGTCACAAAACCACCTGAGTGTATAGTGGGAAGACACTTGTGGTCTGACCTATGGCTAATTTCTCTAACCCACTGAATCTTGTGGAATTTTTAAGTTTACTTTCTTTTTTAATTATCTTATTCCTGAGTAAGTACAGGGACAGATGTTTCAAGAATATCTTATGGCTGCATAAAGAGATCTCTGGCTTCTTATATGACACAACCTCTAAGGCATAAGGAAGACCTTAAAGTAGATAAGAAGGAGAGGTAATATGTTTAGGATTTTCTTGGGGAAGCTTAGAAGCAATATTCCTGTGAGAAGGCATAAATTATTCATAAGAAAATTTCCTGAGTTACAGAGTTGGCCCAATGTGTAAAAGCACTTGATACTCTTACAGAAGTGTTGCATGGGGGCTGCTTGGTTGTTCCCAGCTGCCCAGGCTCAAAATAATCCCACAGAAACTGTATTAATTAAATTACTGCTTTACTGCTTGGCCCATTAGCTCTAGCTTCTTGTTGGCTAACTCTTATATTAATTTAACCCATTTCTATTCATCTGTGTATCACCACGTGGCAGTGGCTTACTGGATAAGATTCCCAGTGTCTGTCTTCAGCAGATCCATGGCATCTCTCTAACTCTGCCTCCTTTCTCCCAGCATGCCATTTAGTTTTCCCCGCCTACCTATGTTCTGCCCTATCAGCAGGCCAAGGCAGTTTCTTTATTCATTAACCAATGAAAGCAACACATAGACAGAAGGACCTCCCACACCACACAGGATGTAGGTTCAGTTTTCAGCATTCACATATAACATCCTGAAACTCCAAGGACAGGGAACTTGATCCCCTCTTCTACATTCTGTGAGCACCAGGCACATGTATGATATGCATAATGCATGTGGATATTCACATAAAATAAAAAATTCTTTAAAAAAAGAAAAATAAAAATTTCACCAATCCAGCATCCCCAAATTGTGCAAGTATTAAAAGTTCCCCAAGTATGCAACAGGTGTAGGTGAAAACCAAAGGTGGCATGGTTGCCATTATATGACTCAGCTTTGCTGGGTCTTTGTCCAGCAACTGTGCTGGTTTTATGACTTTTCCTGTTACCATCAGATGTGGCTGTTCCAAGAAGTAAAATGACTGTGCATAAGGCATTCTGTAAGCCCACAGATGGTGATTTTGGCAGAAGCGTTACATGCAAGAAAGGCAAATCTATAGCCAAAATAAGTACCTACTCTAGTAAGTGACCCGGCCAGCGGGTCCATTATTCCGTGAGAATTCGGGGNGTGCCTCCTGAAAAACCAATGGAGATAAGAGAGAATGAGACCAAGCATATAAAGAGAGACAAAGTCAGCCTGAATTCTATCAAGGTCTCATTTTATTAAGCTCCAAATATAGCTTATATAGCCTTCCAAGGAGAAATTTGGCAGAGCAAGCAGAAGGGGGGAGGGAGGCACAGAGACTTGGCTAGCAGGTGGGGTTATAAAACTTTAAC
>LOEQ01000111.1:508129-524926 GCA_001685075.1 Bramus lutescens | reverse complement strand
AAAAAAAAGAGTTCCAGGACTGCCAGGATTACACAGAGAAACCCTGTCTCAGGAAAAAAGAAAAAGACACAGACCATTTAGAAATAGCTTTAAGGAAGCTGTGGTATGAATGTAATCCCAGCACTTGGTGGAGGCAGAAACATCAGGAGTTCAAGGCCGGTTTCAGATTCTTTGCAAGTTTGAGGTGAGCCTGAGCTATGTGAAACCCAGTCTCATTTAGACACATAGAGGTGGCTTTAGGGAATCTATTGCGAGGTCTCCTCCTCTCCACCCTCACTCTGTGAGTTGAACTGCTCTCAGCACTCAAATCCCACGCAGCAAACGAGGTAAATGTTTGTGCTTCATGCAATTAGGAAAGATGCGTTTTCTTATTTTCTTTTACCATCAGGGGATGTACACTAATTACTTTGTATTTGAACAATCGCATGATTGAAAACCAAAACAAGGAGGCCTCTTAGTCTCACATCTGTTGAGTGGTGTCAAGTGGCCACAGAATGCCTGGAAGGCGCAGACAGCACCTTATTCAATCATCTTCTACGTAACTAGCCACACACCCATCCAGACCCACAAATCCGCCACTTCACCACCGAGCATGAGCTGATGAACAGAACAGAGGGGTCCTTAAGTCAGAAGCCTGAGAACAATCCCAAGAGTTTAAGAAGAAGCCCTACAGACTTGATTTGCTGGGGGATGCAAGCGGGGTGGGGGGCATCTATGATCCAACTGTGAACTATTGAAACTCCATCTTAGGAGGGAGTGAGGAGGGTGGCTGGACCTTCACGTGAGATTCTGGGGGCTACCTCCACAGCTCCTGGCCACTTGTACATCATTCTGCCCTTACTGTGCTCTATTGCTCATCGTCTCAGAGCTGCTAGAATATGTAACAGGACAGTTCACAGAAGGGGGACCCCGTCCATGCTAGGATGTGACTTTCTTGTGGTGTGCCCATTTGGGGGTCACCCAAGCTCTGTAAGTGAGCTGACTCAGCTCATCAGTTTCCCAAGTTGGGCTTTGGTGGAATTGCGCTTTGGCTTGTCGCTGGAGCCTTATAAGGAGTGCGGAGTGTGCTTACCTCTTCTCGGGGTAGGAATTCTCACAGTATCTAGCGAACATCTCCACTATCCCGGCTATCCTTATTTTAGCTGAATTCCCATTTCAGCATCCCCCAAGAACCTGACTTCATTTTTATTTGATTAAATCATCCACAAACACTTTTCTAGAACACTTACCTTTTATGTTCCTGTTTGGTCATATCGGGGGAAATTGACTTGACATTCTAGGCTAGTTCTGTTGCCCGTATCTTATACCTTACAGTATTTCAACCCACCTCTCTGCAGTCCGCTCACATTTGCTGGGACATCCCACCTAATCCAGTATCCAGAAAAAATAGAAACATAATACGAAGTGGTTCCCTGTTGCTCTGTTTCTTTCATAATGTCATAAAAATTTAGAACACTTAAAAGCTAGTGATCCCTGGGGTCATTTATCCTCAAGAAAGAACAAGTCTGCTCTTGCGGAGCAGAATCTATATTGATGTATTTCTCACCTTGTAAGGCATGCGCCCTTAATGCATACCATCAGGACAACCTGCAAGCACCCAGCATCCATTCTGGGCCCTAATGGCAGAAAGCCCATTAGAAGGAGGCAGGTGGGCTCTTATTGTTCAGAGGTGGAGGACCAGGATTTTAGAAACTCATTTCAGCCTAGAAGCCAGATGTGGTTTCACAGCGAGATAATGATCCCCTTCAAACAATGGGAAACAACGGAGAAAAATCATTATGTCACTGTGAAAAAATGCCCTTGATTACCCTGCCTTTGCTGTTACCTAATCTCTTCTTTTCTGAAGGCTCCTGGGGGGGNGGGCTTAAGCACCCGCACATACCCAGCTCATGAAGTAATTGCTTTCCATACGCATTGGATATTGGTAGCAGAATGTGAGCAATGCCAGAGAGTGAAAGGGTGAGGCGACCAGAATGAGGTAGCAGCTAAGGAAGTTTAAAACCACACCCAATTTGACAGAGCTGAGCTCCTGCACAGATCAGAGAAAAGGCAAGCATCCAGCTGATGAGGCTGTTTCCAGAGCACCAGCTGGCCTGAAGGGACGTCTCCAGAGCCATCTGCCTCCAAAGAGGCCCTCACCTGGGCTTCCCAGGGAGCCTCAGGCTCTCGGTGAGAGCAATCTCCTCTAACATCGCTGACAGCTAAGTCTCCAGACAGCCTGGGCGGGGGGCAGCCAGTTGTCCAGGTATTAGATTCGGCCCCCCAGCATCCCAGGGAGGGGGGCTGCACAGCTAACTCTTCCTCATGACCCCCTTTCAAGCCTTCTGCTCACTTTGAGCTCAGTGAGGTAGAAAGAACCCCCCACATTAGATTTCTTATCACCAAGAAAACTGAGCCTTTCCATTCTCCCAACAGCACCCTTTTGAAATGACTATCAGTTATATTTCTTGATCCAAGCAAAGTTCACAAGATTACAGACCATAAAATGCTAATTACATAGTGATTTCTTTCTTTCTTTCTCTCTCTCTTTCTTTCTTTCTTTCTTTCTTTCTTCCTTTCTTAAGCAAACATCATTTCCCTATATTTCCCAAAAGGCGTGAGCAGCTTGAAAAGACTAACATAAGAAGTTTTTGTTCGCCTTTATTTTCCAGTCCTTTGAATATATGCTGTAAGTGTGATTTTCAAAGAAGCAAGTTAAAAGAGGAAAAAAATCATTTTCTAAATATATGGGCCAATTCTTCTCTCCTTTCTCCTCGGTGAACAGGACTCTACAGTTCCCCAGCTCTGGGGGAAACCTCCAGCGGCCACAGGAGTTCCTTGAGTGCTCTGTGCCCTGCAAAAGAACAGAAGGGTCTTATGAAAGACATTGAGGCCCCAGAGAACCACTAATTAAACACAGAGAACCGCAGAGGGGTTGAACTGGAACGTCCGAGCAGTGTGGCTTCAGAGATTTGTTCAAAGGAAGAAAAGGCACCCTTTAGAGAAAGCAGATCAATTTTGAAAGTATTACCATGACCTTTCTAGATGATCAAAAGCTTATAGAATTTTATTTATAATATCATGGTATACGCTTAAATGGTTTACCTTTGCCTGATATAAGCCATCTGCTGTTTCTGGGCAAGCCTCGAATTTTCCTCACCAGCCTCCATCAACTCTCTCTACCCATTCACATATGATACACTGTGGTCTCCCAGTTAACCAACACTTGATGAGAGTCTCATGTCACCTAATATCCAGCATTAGGGGCATCCAGATGACTCAGGAGATAAAGGTACATGTTTCCACCTGAGTTCAATTCATAGGACCACACTAGAAAAAGAAGATCAACTCCTCCGGTTTGTCCTCTGACCTCTAGATGAGCTCTGTGGCACACCCACACCAAACAAACAAACAAATAAGCAAAGGGTGTTACATGGTTGGCTGGTTTTGTTGCTTAGATCTTGTGTCTTATTCTATTTCAACTTGCCATTCTATAGTCTAATCACATTTGTGGTCTGGAACATTCCACCTAGTCCTTTATCCAGAAAATGGAAATACAATACTAAGCAGTTTATCATCAACTTGCTTTAAAAATAAAAAAGAAAAGAAAGAAAGAAAAAGAAAAGCAAAGTCGCTGGGCAGTTGTGGCACACACCTTTAATCCCAGCACTCGGGAGGCAGAGGCAGATGGATCTCTGAGTTCGAGACCAGCCTGGACTACAAGAGCTAATTCTAGGACAGTCAGGACTGTTACACAGAGAAACCCTGTCTCAAAAAAACCAAAACCAAAATAAAACAAAAAAGTCTGCATCTAGCTTTTGTCTTTAATTTTAATGTTTGTGTAGTTCTACCTCCTAAGAAAACTATCAAGAGATAGGCTAATGCCCCATTAGTACTTCTTCCAGAGTAAAGGAACTCCCGCCATTCCCCGGGACGCATGGTGACACAGTAAAATCCATTTCTCCTACCTTTGTGCTGAGAGATGCACCAACATGACTAAGGAAGGTCTGGGCAGTGTGACATTAGCAAAAGGACTATATGCAGTCTCCAGGAAACACATCTAAGGAGAAGGAACATGGGGCTGGTGATGCGGTTCAGTGGGTAAGGGAGCTTGTCACCAAGCCTGGGGACCTAAGTTCCGTTCCTGGGATCCACATACAGGAAGGAGAGAACTGACTCCCCAAATTGTCTTCTGACGGCCACATATGTGGTGAGTGTGTGTGTGTGTGTGTGTGTGTGTATCCATGCCTAAATAACTAAATAAATAGATGTATTTTTTAAGAAGAAAAGCGAGGTGGAATGTCTGTTGCTTTTACATTTTCATGGAACTATTGACGTGACAGCTTGATGCTCAGACAGTGAGGTGAGTCTTGAAAGTCCTACGCCATGGGAAAGGAAGTAAAGAGACAAGAACAAACATGGCATTAGTCATGCTAGGAACCCTTCCTTCCACAGCCCAGAATGCCTTCTCTAGATTTCTTTAAAGGTAGAAAAGAAGCTTCCGTTCTGTTTAAGCTGTTGCTCTTTGGAAGGTTTCTGTCGTTTCCAGTTAAAACTGACTCTCACTTGAGAAAACAGTGCTCAGCTGTCATTCACTCTCTGGGTGTTTCTTGAGCACCGACCTTCTGCCTGGCAGTGTCTGTCCCTGCTCTGTAAACACAGGAGTGAAACTCACAAGAGTACTTCCTCCTCCCCTCCCAAAGCCTGCATCTTCCTTCAGAATCCACAGCTTTCCAGCACACTGCAGTGTAGAGGTGTTTAATAAGCATCCAACAATGGGCCTCCTGCTTGGCTTGAGACCTGGAACTGTGCTGGTAAGTGTGGGAAGCATTGCGCAGTTAATGCTTTAAA
The DNA here is from genome assembly GCA_001685075.1 of Bramus lutescens. Lineage (NCBI taxonomy): Eukaryota > Metazoa > Chordata > Mammalia > Rodentia > Cricetidae > Bramus > Bramus lutescens. The sequence continues at coordinate 520,096 of LOEQ01000111.1, read as the reverse complement.
AAATGTTTTAAAAGAAAATTATTTTAATCAGCATTTCCTATTATTATATGGCCCCCTCCGTACCCTCACCATAATCGCTGGTGAGCATGTTAGCAAAACTATTGGTACCTCTTAAATTACACTGGCCAGTGCTGGCAGCTGCAATGTACTGTATCGCTGTGCACATCCCCATGCCTCCGTTCCCTTATTTATTATGCAAGTATGTACACAGCCTGTCGAGAATTAAATGAGGAAATGTCTCAGAAATGGTTAATAAATATTAGCTTGGAAAATAATCATACTCTTTAACTCAATAATTCCAATTCTTGAATCTAGCCTAAGAAAATAATTCTAAATAGAGGTAGGTAGGGAGAGAGCAAGAGCAAGAGAGCAAGAAATAGAGAGAGGGAGAAAAAGAGAGAGAGGGACAGAGAGAGGGAGGGAGAAAGATAGAGAGAGAGACACAGAAAGAGAGAGCACTTTGTCCCAGTATTGTTTATAATAGAAAGTAGAAATTTAGTGACCTTCCTTTGTTACCCTAGTGGTAAACTAAATCCCAGAACTCAGGCACAAGCTGAGATCTATGCATCCAGCTCCACCAGGGAGGATGCAGATCTACAATCCAGTACCAGGAAGGATGCAGATCTACAATCCAGCTCCACCAGGGAGGATGCAGATCTACAATCCAGCTCCACCAGGGAGGATGCAGATCTACAATCCAGCTCCACCAGGGAGGATGCAGATAGGGTTGGGGAGAGTCAGAGTAAAGAACTGAACTGAAGTCCAAATTCTTGGCAAAGCAGATGTTCAGAAGGGAGGAGTTCAGGATATGGAGAACATTGAGGTAAGGCAGAACAAGACAGCCAAAATGAAGCCTGACCTCTGAGATCATACCCCCGGGAATGATCAGAAAGGTAATCCTGAAGCAATGCTTGAGAACGGGTGGGGAAGGAAAAGAAGTCTGACTGACAAGCATTTCAAAAGTATGCCATTGGGAACATGTAAAGACTCAGGACTACACAGTAAGATCCTGTCTCAAAAGGAAAAGATAAAAAAGAAATGAATTCATATTAAGTCAACCTCATGGTTATCAATATCAAACCTTAAATTAACAACTGACAAATGCCTCTCATGGAGTCACTGAATAGCATCCTTAGGACAGTCTCAGGTACAATGTTCAAATCAAGCTTCTAGAGGCCCCAACAGAGGACCTCAGAAACAGGCAATGCTGATTCTCGAATAAAAGCAAAACTAATTTCCATTGGTATAAATAAATTATTGAGTATAACAATGAAATATTATACAACCTCTACAAAATGCCTATTAGAAAGACTGAGAAAATCTGTGTCATGCTAAGCATCTATATTTATGTGGCATGCTTTATACATGTATCAATATATGTGTGTAAGTACACATGTATACATTTACATATACATGATAACAAAACTATGGCATCAGTGTTTAAGGAAAAACACTTTAAAGAATCCCCCCAAAATGCTAATAGTTGTTTGCTTAGAAAGGTAGGACATTTTTTTCTATTGGTTAAATTTTATTTAATGTCTAGGTTTTTGGTTACCATTGTATTTTGAAACATGGGCACAGGAATAAATCAAGAGCTATGCACTTTTATCCATGTGCCACAGTACTGTAGAGATTTGTGTCTCAAGAATGAAATTTGTGTCTCTGGCAGCAAGCCCTATTTTTAGCCTCCTAAATCCTTTCCCCTAAATATCTACTGATGGGATTCCAGAGGAAGAAAGCTACTCCCATGGATCAGTTCTGGCTCTGTAAAAATAATTTTAACTCTTGCCTAATGTGAACTATTATTTAGACCAGAGCTCACTTGTAGGGTTACACATAGATAGTCAACTTTGGCTGTTTCCAAAGGTCCTTTGCATTTCTGAGAAGGCACATAGAAAAGAAAAAGAAAGAAAGGCCAAAGATAGAAGAACCACTACCTTCCTCGAATTCTAGAAATCTTATACCTATGGGAAATGTATGCCATCCAGTCCCTTAATACAGCACAGCAGAATGTAATGTAATGGCAGAATGTTTATAGACAAGATCAAAGACTAATTCCCTACCAGACATGGTGGCACTCACCTTGAATCCAGCACTGGGGAGGCAGAAGCATGTGAATCTTTGTGAGTTCAAGGTCAGCCTGGTCAATAGTACATTCCAGACCAGCCTGAGCTACATAGCGAGACCCTGTCTCACAAAAACAGACAAGAAATTGATCCATATGACAGACAACCTCATGATTATCAGCAGCAACTCATAGGCACCATATTTAGAATAAAATGACAAAGGTCTCTCATGGAGTCACTGAATAGCATCCTCAGGACTGTCTCAGGTACAAAGCACAGATCAAGCCCTGGGTTATTAGTCCACAGGTGGTTTTTTTTTTGCTTTTTTTTTTTAAGCCAATGCTTTGCAGTTTGTCTACTCTTCCTGCAGGGAGTTTTTCTATAATAAACTTTAAATGGTTAGGAAAATCACTTAATTATCAAACATTGATGTTTAATGTTTTATTTAAGTTTAAGGAGGCTTGCTTCTTCAAAGCTCCTTGAGTTAGCTGGGAGGTATGATCCTGGAGTAACAAATAAAATGAAGATGTGCACTACAAAAACAGAGGTTCTAGACTTTGACTTAAAGACTATGCAGCAAAGGGGCCTGTGAGACATGATCACAAAAGAAAAGCATGCATCGAGAAGGTGATCATGCAGGGAGAAGAGATGACAAAGCACTGGCAGAAATCACCGCTCAGTGATACGGGTTCCCATAGTGTTGCTTTATTGCCTGTAGGTTTTTATTTTCTATAATACTTATATGTGTGTTTGTAATAATAATAATAAAAATAAATAATAAAGCCTCCCCCTCGCCTTAAGATGTTATACCCCTGCATTTCCTGGACGTTACAAATTGCCATGTTCAGAATCAAATGGCAGAACCCACTAGAACAGTGGTTTTCAACCTGTGGGTCACAACACAACCCCCTTGGGAAATTGAGCAACCTTTTCAGGAGTTACCTAAGACCATCAGAAAACATTGACATTTATATTATGATTTATAATAGTAGCAAAATTACAGCTATTAAGTATCAACAAAAATAATTTTATATTTAAGGGTCACCACGACAAGAGGTGACCAACAACAACATATTAAAGGGTCGCAGCATTGGGAAGATTGAGAACCACTGCTCTAGAAATAAGAGATGTGGGATAACCTCTCCCTATGAAGGGATATAGGTTTTTAAATGTTCATGAAAAAAAAAGGTTAACCTTGCAGCATTTCTGCTCAAAATAAAAACCTTAAAACATTCTGTATAAAGTTTTGACAAATAAATAAATTTTAGGATGAAATAATGAAGCTGAGACCACACTGGCTATTTTTGTGGTGTTTGTCATTGCTCAACTCCTTAAGAAACCAAAGCTTCTGGTGAGACCTATGCTCAGCTCTTTGTAGCATTCCCTTTAAAATACCAGTAGGTAAGCTTGGCAGCCCTGGACTACTGGGCTGTTACAGCTTACTATAAGTCATCCACTTAATGTTTCATCTATAATGATTCCAAAACAGCTGTTATTTACCTGGGCAACACTACTCAAATCAAAATAATCCTCTATGTTCCCTTAGTCCTTACATTTAACTGACAAGTTGTGACAGTTCCAAGAGCCACTGTGGACCAAGAAGTGAAAAATACCTTTGAAAAGCATAATAATACGCCGTATGTATATTATAATCAGAGACATGGCCATCACAAAATTATTAAAGTGTCAGATTTAAGACCAAACAAAGTAACTTTCAATGAAACAAAAGATACGCTTTGCAATGCTGAGAACTGAAACGGAAGCACCAGGTATGCGGCAAGCGCTCTACCAAGTGAAGCCAATAGACAGGCCCTGTATCGGAACCCAGAGAAGAAAAAGATGAAGGGAAGGTTGATTGATTGATAGAAATTACTCGTATTAAATAGTAAGACCCTGTTTCAAAACTAAAGAAAAAAATACAGCCAAGCCTCCATACGAAAAACTACAAACCACTGCTAAGGAAAATTAAGGATAATAAAGTTCAAAGATAGAACATATTTATGAATTGAAAGACTCACTATTAAGACAAGCATAGTGGTGCATGACTATACTCCTGACACTCAAGACAGAATTGCCACAAGTTTGAGACCAGCCTGGGCTATGTACTAAACCTGAGGCTAGGTTGGGATACACAGGAATAACATGTCTCAAATAAATAAGAGAAAGAGGGTTGGGAAAATTGAATAAAGCTTCTAGAATATTAAATAGCTAGTTAGGGATTACTGTCTTAAAGACAATTGGGAATGGGCCCGTCCTCACTGCTGACTTTGGACCCCCACCTGCTGTTTCCTAGAAAGGAAAACATCAGAGTATAAAATACTAAAGATAGAGTATAAAATACTAAATGTATAGTATAAAATACTACATGAAAAGGTGGAAGCGTTGTTGAGACCCAGTAAAGGAAACACACTTCCTCTTGTATAGAAGAACGGAACCTGGATTCCAGTTCTGACCCTTGGCAGAGACGTGACATTCTGCTTTGCTCTGAAGGCTGGAACATGGGTAGCATGCTATGTGGGATTCCCCTCTGTATGCTGTGAATATGTTTTATTGCCATTGGTTAATAAATAAACTGCTTTGGTCTATGGCAGGGCAGAATAAAAACAGGTAGGAAATCTAAGCAGAGACATAGGGAGAAAGTAGGCAGAGCCAAGGAGATGCCATACAGCTGCCAAAGGAGAAAGACACCAGAACCATACTGGTAGACCACAGCCTTGTGGTGATACACAGATTAATAGAAATGGGTTAATTTAAGATGTAAGAGCTATCTAGGAATAGGCCTAAGCTACTGGCCAAACAGTGTTGTAAATTAATATAGTTTCTGTGTGATTATCCAGGTCTGGGTGTCTGGGAAACCAATGCACAGTCTCTATCTACAATCTGTCAGTCACCCAGAGGACAGCGCTTCTCAAGAAAGCTGAAGACATGGAAAATGGAGGATGATTATTCCCTTAACGAGATGGCATACACATCTGTCCCATACGTTCCTCCCACAATGCAGTTCCTTAGTGTGTCTACAATGCAGTTGTGTTTGGCCTGCTTACTTTACAGACTCAAAAATCCTAACTTTCTTCCCTTCCTAGCTCTTCTTTGGATGCTGTCCAAAAAGCTAAGCATGTTTGCTTTGACACTCTGGGATTTCTAGCTGTTTCTCTGAAGATATCCCTACCCCTCACCCCACCTTCACCCCACCCTCACCCCACCCCTCACCCCACCCTGCCTTCTTCACAACTGCTTACAACAGCTCCAATGAATAGACCTGCCTGTTTTCTTGGGTCCTAACTCAGAAAGGCAATGCTTTTTTTTGTCTCCATCTCCAGCCTCACAACAGCTACTGAGATTCTCAGTGAGCCTGCTCTGCTGCCTATGTCTCAAACGCTGATAAAATGACTGAGCATGCCCAGTTCTGACAAGGATGCAAAGCAACTCAAAGGCTCATGCGCAGCTGGCAGGGCTGGAAGGTGTGCGACCAGCTTGGAAGACAGTTTAGTAGTTTTGAAAATCTTCAGCATACACCTGTGACAAGTCCAGAAGACAGAGTCAGGACCTGACCATAATAGGACTTGTGCGTACTGAGCCTGGTGGTACCAGTTTACAGTCCTCAATACTTCTGAGGCTGAGGCAGGAGGAACACAATTCAAGGTCTGCCTGGATTATATAATGAGAGCCTGTCTCAAAAAAAAAAAAAAATCAAAGACCCAACTCCTTGATAAAAGCAATGGGGACACTATGATTTCTATTTCCAGTAGACAAAACAAAAACAATTATGTGTACAAAGCATTCAGAAAAGATGGATAAGCCATTAACAAACATCTTCTTAAACATACAGTTTGGTGTACACCTGAGAAAAGCGGGGGGAGGTGGTTAATAGTTACATAAGCACAGATTGTTAGTTACATAAGCACCGGGAAATGTTATATATTTGCGTGCGTGCATTGGGGTGTGTGTGTGTGTGTGTGTGTGTGTGCATGTGCGTGTGTATGTGTGCGCTTGCATATGGGAACTAGAAGATTTCTTTTTTGTGATATGGTCTCTCATTGGCCTAGAACTCACCGAGTAGGTTAGGCAAGTTAGCTAGTGGGCTAGGGATCCAGCTGACTCCACACCCCCGCTCTGGGGTTACAAATGCACACCACAGTATCCAGCTTTTTTTATGTGTGTTGTAAGGATCAAACCCAGATTCCTATGGCAACTACACCATTTCCTTAGCCAAGTGTTTTGGTTTTGACGGTCATTCAGAATCTAGAACTGATGTGTCCCCATATTCCTGAGATCACTAAAGGGCTGTGCTCTTAATGAAAGGACCAAAATGAAAATATAAAGAAAAAATCACATTTGGCTGATCCTAGAAGAAAATAGAAAGGTTACCTTGGGAAAAGATCATTCTGAGACCACACAACCCCGGCCTAGCCACCTATAGACACAGGATTTGAATTTATTCCTATTGCCAGAGAACTCCAAAGTAGATAAACTAATTTAGGATGCTCCAGCCTGAAAATATTCCCAAGACACTTGACCTGGGGAAAAAAAAGTCTTGGTGCTGCAAAAGCCTTACCCAAGCCTCATAGCAAGCCTTTGGTCACTGAAAGTAATCTCCCAATGCAAAAATAACAACACTCCAGCAGAGAACCAGGAAAGCATTACGTGCAAATGAAAAACACTTGAGTAGCACTTTGTGGCTGAGTACTAAATTTTTTCTAAGCTGGGCAATCCCAAGAAATTCATAAAATCTGATGCCTTTTTATTCACTGGAAAAAAAATTGGAGCCAAGCAGTGGTGGCACAGGCCTTTAATGCCAGCAATCAGGAGGCAGAGGCAGGCAGTTCTCCAAGTTCAAGGCCAGCCTGGTCTACAGAGTGAGTTCCAGGACAGCCGGGGCTACACAAAGAAACCCTGTCTTTAAAAAGAAAAAAAAAATCAGAAATCCATTTGTCTTGGTTACTTTCCTACAGCTGTGACAAAACATTGTCACCAAGGCCACTTAAAGAAGGGAGGGTTTGGGGCCTAGGGTTCCAGAGGGCTAGGTCTGTCACCATCACAGTGGAGAAACACAGCAGCATCCAGGCAGGCATGGTGGTGGGAAGAGCTGAAAGTTCCCATCTCAGCACAAGCAAAAAGCAGAGAGAGTAAACTGGGAATGGTGACTGGCCTTTGAAACCTCAAAGCCAATGGCATATTCCTCCTGTAAGACCACAGCTTCTAAACCTACTCCAACCAACTGGGGACCAAGTATTCAAATGCCTGAGTGTATGGGGACATCCCAGTCAAGCCACACCATTAGACAGAAGGGAGAGGGACATCTGTCATAGTGAGACACAAAATGACAGATGCAAGTGATAAAAGAACCAAGGCTATGTATTTGTATGTGTATGTTGTATGTAACGGGGTTTTTTTGGAGATAAACATCCCAACTTATCCAAGTGTAGGATCGAGGGAAAATTGAAGATGGTTTTTATTATTGTTTGGCTACTTTTAGCTTTGCAATGAGCATTTGTAACTTTTAAAAATAAGGAAGTATTCTAAAGAAGTCTTCTGTTTATAACAGAGATTATGTTTATAGCAGAGATTTTGCCACAGAAAATAATGGACAAAAGCCCAATTTGTAAGCGTAGAACAGCTGCTGGCTACATGGAAGCTGAGCCCAGGGCCAGGACAAATCCAGAGTTCTTTGATGATCTTGGGGCCATCATCTCAAATGCAGTTACTAAGTTGATTTTAAGGAAGTGTCCCTTCTGAGAATGAGGTTCACTGTGAAGACCTTGGACATGACTGAAGAACTGACTGCAGGTCACAGACACCTTACAACATCACTTTGTAATCATGGGCCAAGAGATTCCATCATAGCATTAGAAACAATAGCTCGTCCCATGCCTGGTGCTTGGCTCAGGGTTAGTCAGGTAATCAAAGAAACTAGTCAAAGCAGCTTGACAAGCTGCATATAAGAACATATAAATGGAAAAAAATTAACAACTCCAAGACATTTTGAAGAATTATCTAAAATGTCTTTTTTTTAAAAAAAAGATGTTTTGCTTACTAATCCATGAAAATGCCATGATAAAACCTACTACTTTGTATGCTAACCTAAAAGATTGTTACTTGTTTTTAAAATGGCCTTTGGAGAAAAGACTCTTGTTAAGATGTGAATTTTACATAATCCACAGAGGAAAAAAATTGCTATATTATAAAAGTGAAGAATTTGCTTAGAGGGACGGAGATTTAATAAAGAAAAAAATTTTTTTAGACATTACTTTTAAATCAATATTTCAGGAATTTTTGTTGTTTTGCATTAAAAATTAGTATCTGAAATCTAGCAATTGCAGAATTAATTTTGGAACCATTAATTGGCTCAATGGGCAAATAGGCTTGCAGCCAAACCTGATGACCTAAAGTGTGATCTCTGTGATCCCCTTGGTGGAGGGAGAGAATCAGCTTCTTCCAAGTTGTCCTCTGACCTTCAAAACAAGAGCCCTGGTATATGTGCACCCACCCACCCCCCCACACACAAAACTAATTGTGATGTTGAAAGAGAAAGGCAGAAATGTGATAAAAGCTCTTTTCTTAAATGTCAGTAAAGAACGAAGGAGAAGCAATTCTTAGAAAACCACCATTTCATTTTGTGTCAAGACAAAGGAACACTAAAGCTCCAAAGTGGCATTTGAGGGACAACGAATCCACATAGCCCTAAGGAATCTCCCACAACTGCTAACGATTTGCAAAGTAAACATAATTTTATAACAGTGACGTCCATGGGCACCAAAGTAACCTAAGGGTCACTGTTCTGTTCAGTAATAAAGATGAGAACTGATGTCTCTTTGATGTGAGCCAATACAAGCACACAGCACCCCTACTGAAATCTTGCCAATAGTACTTAACCTCAATGCAAGCCTCGGTTTGCTTACAGGAACCACAGGGGTTAGGTGTCACAATATAGTAGAAGTAAACGACCAAATCTAGAGAGTGGACTCTTTCTTTAAGGCAATTATGCCAACTTTAAAAAGCTAATGCCATTTTTTAAAATACAGGCATATTATTCTAAATTAAGAAGACTAGAAACCTATAACCAATTGCAACATGCAGCATCAGTCGACTCCTGGTTGCAAATGAAGGACAGGAATCTCCTATTCAGAAGTTCTTCAGACAGGCCAGGTGTCATGGTGCACATCTGTAATCCCAGAAGTGATGAGGCAGAAACAGGACTGAGTTCAAAGCCATTCTGGGTTATATTGGTTGAAGCCAGCCTAGAGATTAGCACATCTTCTCTCAAAAAAAAAAAAATTATAAGTTTAAAAACAGCACATCAATATAAATATTTGGTGAGTTCCTGTTATTTCAAGTATGATCATATCATTATACCAGAATTTCTTCTTACTCTTAGGAGATGCATCCTTGAGTTTTTAGAGACAAAAGACCACTACTAACACATACTTTAAAACAACATAGCAGGCTGGAAATGGTGGTCCATGCCTTTGATCCCAGAACTCTGGAGGCAGAGGCAGGTGAATTTCTGTGAGTTAAAAGGCCAGTCTATTCTGCATAGGAAGCTTCATACCAGCCAGAGCTACATAGTGAGGCCCTGTCTAATAAATAAAGCAGCAGTGTTGTGGAATGGAGATGGCAGGATTGCCATATGGCTTTGGCCTACAAAAGCAGCAATCTGGCTTCACACACAGAGTTAAAGCAAACATGGCAAAAAAAAAAAAGCTCTAACTTTTGAAGTTGGGTGCTGACTTCACATTTGTTTACTGTATTGTCCTTTCAACTTTCCATGTTTAAAAACTTGTGGGTGGATTCTTCCCGAAACTTTCCCTAAGTCATCTGTGCACATCTGTAATTCCAGCATTCACTCAAGTGACTTAGGAAGCAGGACTGAAAGAACTCAGGCCCAGGGGGGCTACTGTGAGACCCTGTCTCGGGGAAAAAACAGAGACAAGAATGGGGGAGGAGAAGAAGACAGATAACAAGATCTACCTTAACTTTTAAACTACCTAAACTTTATCTACAGGAATTATTGGTGGGAGGGTGGCTGGAGAGATGCTCACTGCTTACAAACACTTGTTGCTCTTGCAAAGGACCCAGGTTCAATTCCTAGCACCTACAGAATAGTTTACAACCATCTGTAACTCCAGTCCATGGAATCTAGTGCCCTCTTCTGACCCTCACAGGCACCAGCCACAAACATGGTCCACATCCATACATGCAGGCAAAATACTCACATAAAATAACATAAACCTAATAAAAAATTTTAAAGTGGTTTGCTTTTCAAAATCTGCCTATTCACTATCCTAAGCACAGTAAAAACCTATCTCAATTATGGCAAATAATGCTGAACTGCTGGAACAAGGCTAATATAAATCTCAACAATAACAGCAACAGCCAGCACAAGATTTATAGGTGTAAACATCTGGTTTTTATAACAAATAACAAAGTTAACAGCAATAAAACAAATCATTTAGTACAGCATATAGTGTGTTATATTAAATTTACACAATGATATATATAAAAACACATACTGTTTATATCATACAGTAATTCAACAACGAGAATATCAAAACAAGAATGCAAAAACTACTACTCATGCACAAAACATGCATATATTGGTACTTTATAAAAAGGCTATTTTACACAATACTGTTTACCAAAAGCTTTCTAAAAAAAAGCTAAAGCCCTTCCAAATAAGTCAGTGGCCCAATGGGAACTGGAATACACTAATATCTAGGCCAGAGTTTAGGTGGCACCGTGCTCGGCGAGCAATAATGGGCTTAGAGTCATGCCCATTAAGGATGAATGTTTTTGCACCAAAGGACCAACATTTTATCACCAAGGCAAGCCCTCTAAGGGACAAACGGTTGTATTGGCTACAAGCCAGGAGAGGAGAGAAAGGCATCAAAAACTGCTGGATACATGGCCCAAGAGAGGATTACTGTAACAAAGGCTGGGGCACTATATATGGCAAAGGTTTTTTGTCAATCTTAAGGTACTGTTGGTCTCCCTACCCTGATTGCCACCTCCAGATTCACAGTCTAGTCTACAAGTTCTAAATCCAATAAAAAGCGTACTTCTGAGAAGAAAAAGGGATGCGGAGACCTCTGAGAAGAGTTGACTCTATTAAAAATTTTACCGAAAACAATAACCTTTTTTTTTTTACCTACTCTATACAGTTTAATGCAATGCCCATCAACTGGAAAGCCCTTTCAGAGACACAGCCCTAAAGAATCAAGGAGCAAGTTCATGTCTTAAAAAATTCCATCCACGGACCTTGGAAACAAAAGATCTCATCCAAATAAAACCTGAACATCAAAAACCTGTATTTTGCAGGCGCCCGGACGATATAAACCAAAAAATAAAAAAATAAAAAAGTTGATAATCAAAATTCATTCACCATCACCATCATTAAGACCTTAATATTTACTTCTAACTAGCGATACATCCCTCACCTTCCATCAAAGGCACTAGCGTCCATACATAATTTATCTTGGGCTTATCTTAACAAAAGGTAAGTATCCCATTTAAGTATGATACAAATATTAAGACACCACTTTTTTTTTTCCAGAGACGTGGGAGTCAGGAGGAGGAACACTGGGTACATCAGCCACTCAAACGGTTGTCATCAGTTTCAAAGAGCCCGACCGGAAGCGGAGGATCTTCTTCTTGAGGTTGTGCGACGCCTTGATCTTGACAAAGGTTTTCGTGGGACAGGTGTGAAGGTCCGGGGCCGTGACCGTTTGAAGTGGGAGAGTCTGGACGAACTGGGACCAGATTAAACCCCCGCTCTCCTCGGAGTCGCTGGTGGTGGTGCTCTCGCCCACGAACTCGCCCTCGCTCACGCTGGACTCGCTGTCGCCGAAGCAGTTGGTGGTGTAGTTGCTCTGCTCGTCCTCGCTGGTGTCCACCACGGTCGAGT
>LOEQ01000111.1:476191-487716 GCA_001685075.1 Bramus lutescens | reverse complement strand
TGGATGGATGGATGGATGGACGGACGGACGGACGGACGGACGGATGGATGGATGATCAGAGTGTCAGCTTCCATCTAGTCTTGACCTCAAAGTTTCCACTAAGGGCATGCAGGCTTTGTTCCTCACAGGCCACTAAGTGCCCAGTGAGAATCCCACGTTTTCTTGGCACCTTTCACCTTCTCTAACCCCTTTTATCTGCTTCTATGCCCAAAGCGAGCATTTTCATCTCTGCTAACAAGGTCTACCTGGCGTTTATGCTGCAACTTTTGCTTTATTATTTTTACCTCAGGTCATTAATTTATCAAATTCCTTAAGATATTTCAGGTATGTCTCCACGTTGTCCCTTCCCTTCTATTTTCCTGGCTCTAGTCTATACAATTAGCACCTCATATGGGCTTCTAATTGGCCTCCCTGCCAGGGGCTCTTTTGCTTGTCTTCATCCTGGTTTTGATCTCAGCAGCTCTCTTCCAAATCCCTCTGTGATCTCTTTCAGCCCACCCTCCTGAGCAGTCAAAAGGCATTGAAAGTCAGGTCCTGAAAAAATAGAAAGTGTTGCCCTGACAAATGAGTGGCTGTGTGCAGACAGGGAGGAAGGGCTGGGAGGCGATCAGAATTAGCAGGCCAGGAAGGCAGAAATCCCTGCCGGGAAGACGTGAGGACAGGCAATCCCCAGAGGTGTAGGTCGGGGGAGTAACCAATGAGAACAGCATTCCAGGAAATAGTTTGGTGAATGGGTAAGGTTGCTGTGTGAGGAAAGACAGAAAAAAGGTATAGAATATATGAAAATAATTACAAGGTGTTTGACAATTAACAATTGCCTAGTGAGCGCCCACTATATTTCAGGAAGTGCTGAAGGTATTGAGGAGACAGCAGAACATTTCTTGGGATTCTGGGAAAGCACCAAAGACCAGTATGAGACAAGCCTAGCCTCTGTCTTCTGCTTGTCAGGCTGCTTCTCCTGGCCCCATATAATCTCTCAGATTAAAAATATAAATCAATACAATGGGTTTTTAAAAATGTATTCTTTGGGGCTTTCATCCAGATTTCCAACTTTTAATTGCATTCATTATTTAGGGTGTGCACAGGTAGAAGAAGTCAGCTCTCTCTCCCTCCCACATGGGTGCTGGGAACCAAACTCAGATCCATCATCGGGCTCATGGGCAAGTGCCTCTTCCCACTGAGCATCCGGCCACTTCATTCTCTAAAATTTAAAATTATCGCTGTTGGTCAGATCAGTCATTACTACATCAGCCCCCTAAGTTCAGAAAAATCAAGGAAATGTTTCCTCTAAGCCAGGGATCAACAAACACAGCAAATGTCCAGAGAATACGGTTTTATCCATGAATACTCTATGTCATCGAAACACAAAAGCAACATTCCCCACATACACACACAAGTAAACAATGGCCGTGTTCTAATAAAACTTTATTTAAAAAAAACAGGTAACAAGCATACTTAGATGACAGCCCATAGTTCACTGACCTTTGCTGTTAAGATACACTTCCTTAGCCAATGGTCAGTTTTAATTAGGAGAGATAGTGCCAAGAACTATAAAGAAAACAGTCCTTCTCCTCTTATCCCTGCCATTTGTGGTGGGTGATGGAGTTGACCCTCCCCCTTACAAGCTGCAGCACTCAGGAAAGTGAACCCTAGACCTTGCCTGGGCAGCCCAGTAGAACTGACCCTATTGACGGGGAGCAGGTGAACTGCTCCAAGAAGATGAGCATGGGAAACCTGGCCCCTCCTCATCTGGTATGTGGTGGGCTGCATGGGCAGGAGAGAGACACCCACCCAATCAACACTGAGGCAGGTGGTAGAGATCACCCTGAGGTCATAAGAGTGGGAGAGGTACCCCTGTCCCCCACTAGCTGTAGCACTCTGGAGAGCAGGCCTTACACCGTTCCTGGGCACCACAATAAAGTCAACCCCATTGGCAGAGGTGTGGGTGAACCAGCCCCAAAGTTGTGAACAGGGGAGAGCTGTTCCCATTACTCATCTGTCCTGTGGCTATAAGGGCCTGAGAAAGCCGCCCTTCCCCATCCACCTGAGGCATCAAAGCCTGAGGCAGGTGGGAGAGTTGGCCCTGAGGTCACCAGAGCAGGAGAGAGAGCTGTCCCTGCCCTTCAGCAGCTGCCACGGCACTCTCAGGGTGTGGCCCCTACACCACTCCTGGGCGACACCGGAGAGCTTGGCCTAAAGGTGTAGGTGTGGTAGAACCAACCCTGAGGATGTGAAAACTGGAGCAGTGGCCCCGCCCCTTGCCCTCACCACTGCGAGGGATGAACTAGCCAGGATAGTGCAGGCGAGCTCACCCTGGTGGTGAAGACAGCGAAGAGCTGGTGGGCTGACCAGCCCTGCAACCACCATAACCAGGGCTGTGAGTTGACCCACCCCAACATCCACCCCATCTGCGATCTGCTGGAGCATGTGAAGGGACGGGCCCAGCAGACCCAAAGCTACAGGACCTCCATGACACCGGGCAACAACAGGATAATCAAGAGGATCCAGTGAGAGCCCAACAATGATAGCGTAGCAGAAACCAGATAGTGGCCTCAAACCAGACCGGCTCTTTGCGATGAACACTTGCAAGTAGGGGTGTACGAATAAAAGCGTTTACTGTGTGGCTCACTGTGTCACACTACAGCTTCCATGATGAGATTGGCTTTTCTTTCTTTCTTTTTACTTCTTTTTATCCTCTCTCTCTCTCTCTCTCTCTCGGAGGTTGCAAGGGCAGAGGGTGGGTATGAAGGGTAAATGAATGGAACGGCAGAGACGCATGATGTGAAAGACACAAAGAAGAAATAAAAAAGAAAATAGCGTGTCTCTCTAGTCTCTCTAAAGAGACTCATTACAAAGCCTCAAAAGCTGGAATAGAAAGCCAACTTGAAGGATGTAGCTCATTGGTACCTCCCTGCCTAGAATGCACGCAGGAGGTCCAGTCTTTGGTTCCCACTCCTATAAACCCCACCAAAAGAGACTTCCAACTTTGCAGCAAGCTGCAGTGCGTTAGAAAACTAAGCCACAGTTGCTTGATGCCTAAGATGAGAGTCAGCTCCCTGGGTTCAGATTCCAGCTCTGAGGCAGGGGTTTTAGCTCACCAGTAGAGCATTTACTACCAAGTACAAGGGAGAATCCTCCAAACCAAAAAATAAAATAAATAAAATAAAAATCTCACCAAGGCAACCAGTCACTTTCTACCCTGTGAAGCTGGGCAAAATTACTCTCTCTGTGAGGAAACCTCACACTGTTTTTCATGAAGATGAAAATTAGCTTCCTCGCTGACTCAATGAGATTTCGCCCATCAAGGACCCCGCACTAATTAAGCACTCGACAACCGTCAGTGATGGCGGTTGTTGTTGCTGTATTACTGTGAAGTTTCTCAACACATGGCTATTGAGACACTCTGTGAAACCATGCCTTCCCGTATTTCACAGATTAAAAACAGATTCACAGATTAAAAACAGAAGTGGTGTTCAGTTGAACGCGGTACCGGGTAAACGTTTTTCCGCCCTGCGGCAGGAAGCTGCTGTCGCCCTGTACGCCAGCCTCTGCGCTTCCAGATGATTGCCTTTTGAGTGCTTTCCACGTTCTGAAGATTGTCATGCATAATGCATTCTGCTTAAGTCAGGTTGAAATTTTCCCATTGATTGTCCTCTCGCCTCCGTCAAGGGCTTTGTGGGACGGGGAATACTTTGCCTCCAGAGGAAGCGGCTCTTGCTTTCTCCGGCTCCTGAGCACAAGGGGTCTTTCAGGAATGGGTATCTTCAAATCAGCCAGTGGGATTTTTGTCTCCAGTTACAGCCAAGTTAAAATTCTGCTATACTCCTTAGACTTCCTGAGGTAGATGTGTGAGTGCCCCTGTTTGTTCAACAGCTGCTTGGGATCTGAGGGTTGGGTCATGAGCAGCTCCTCTCACTTTGAGGGAGCTGGCACCCAGATGGAGGAAAACAGGACATTGGGACATTTGGGGGAACGCTGTGACAGGTTACTGTGACCACAGTTTAATCTGAATATTCAAGCAACCTCTCAAAGAGCAATACATGATTCCATTGATCACGCTATCTTGTGAGAACCAAGAACACTATGGCTGACCTTCCGGTCTTCCTAAGTTCCTCCAGGCCTATCTGTGTATTAAAATGCCTGGCAGAAACGTTTATGGCTGTTCACGAAGTGACCTCTTGAACCAGGGTGGGACTGTGTCTGCAGGTTGTGTCATTGCTAGTCAGCATGGCAGCCTTGCTTGCCAGTNTAGCATCTCAGGTCGTCTCCTGTCTATCAGACAATCCAGGCTGCTGTGTGTGTCGCGATCTTTGTTAGGAGCAATCAGCCAGAGGGGCAAAGGTGGTAAACAGTAATTAGTATGCAAATTTGCAAGTAAGTTGTCTCTAGGTTTTAGAGGCTTCTTTGTTTGTTTGCTAGTTGTGGACAAACTGGGGTTTGCTGTAACCATAATTAGCAGGATAAACATAAAATTACAACATTAATAGTTAGCTGTCTTTTTAAAGACAGTAGTGGGCCCCTGCTGTGTCTGAGATGTTGCAGCTCGGTGGGTGGGGGTTCTTAAAAAACGATTCTTAAAATGCTGAGATGCCCATCTTAATTAAAAGGCAAACACTGAAATGAATTTTTAATTTCAAAAATCATAGTTACTGGGTGACAAATCATTGATGCACGTATTAAAAATTAGAGTTTTTACACTGGTTGACCTTATTTTAATGAGCAAAAGGATCATTCTTCTCCAGTTGTGATAATGAAAAGTAATATTTATTAAGCACTCAGCCTAGTTATCATACTGAATGTTATTCCCCTGCCCCATCCACACACTCTTCTGAGACAGTCCAGGCTCAAGTCCAGACTGGCCTTGAACTCTTGATCCTCTTGCCTCCTACTCTCAAGTGCAGGGATTATGGACCCACCTGACTGAACTATGACAACAGTCAGACGAGGCAAGGCTACTGCTACCCTGACATCTTGATATAAACTATTCTGGTAATTTTCCTCTTGGCTTTTATTTTGAAGAACCCATTTCTTCTCTGTTCTGGTTCTCCCTTCTCTGACAAGCCCAGCACCATCTAGACCATGCCTCCAGTTCTGCCCTGTTCCCTCAATCAATGTGTACAGATCTCTCCTTTCTGCTGCCCAGCTTCATCCCAAGGTCTTAGCTCAGTGAAGGTTCTCAGATCAGGACTCTCTGCTTTCAAACTTCATTTCTTGCTTTTCCTCCTTATTCACCTCCTGCGACTGAGGCCAGTCGGGGGCCATTACATTTGGTCCTTGGGTGAAATGGGATAAGAAAGAGAAAAGCAAGGACTTTGTTTTTTTCTTTTCTTTTGTTTTGTTTTGTTTTAATTCCCAGGCTGAAGCAAGCGGATCCCTTGAGCTCAGGACCTCCAAACCAGCTTGGGCAACACAATGATGTCCCTGCCTCCCCTGCTCCTAAGAAAAAGCATGGCTGGAACATAGTGATGAACAGTTCACTGGCACAGTGCTCGCCTAGCACAAACGTTGTGACTTTTAACTCTGAGAGTCATTGTCCCCTACCCCGAGCCTTATCTCTGACATAGTCTAATACTCCCAAAACCCTTGGTAAAGTTTCTGCTGTTCTGTCCTATGTCTTTGTAGAAGACCTTTCCTTGTGGGGCCTGGAAGCTGCCCTGACCCTCCCCAGCAGATGCCAGCCGGCCTGGGCCTCCTGCTTCCCCGCGAGACTTGCCTTGCGCAACCAGAGTTTGTTGAAGACCTTTCTTTAAAATCAGTACCCTGAGGTTAGGAAAAGCCCTTCCCTTTGTGCCACTCAGCCAAGCACGCCTACTTGGCACTCAGGAGTCAGAGCTCCTCGTGAGGAGCCAGTGTCAGTCCTGCTGCCAAAGTAAGGAGCGTTTAGACCAAGTCAACAAATTCAGATGGAAGGCCAGTGAAAAAGAACCCGGAAGAGCTGAAGGAAAGTTAGCCCAGGCTGGCCTTGGGCTAGAAACATCTACTGCTTCACAGAGGGACTGCTACAGACTAGGAATGAATAATGGTAGTTATAAAATGCTCCACTCCAGAACTTTCTACAACAAAACACATGCTCCAAAGGCAAGCTCTTTTGTGGAACTGGGGGTAACCTAGGGTTCGAGCCAGACTCTCCATGGCACACCTAGCCGCACCCTCAGCCTTTGGGCAGGTATTTTTAGGAGGAGGAAGCTAGTATCTATTTTATTCTTTAAAGAAACAATGGACTTATGGTGGCGCAAGAAGGTAATTTCCCCAGTGCTGCCACAATTATCATTACAAGTTTTTGGGACTTTGACCTCCAGTAGATCTTCAAACATATGGAAGCCAAGCTAAAAGCCGTGAGCTCTCTTTCTGATGTTGTTTATAGCTCCAAGGTAGGAACAGGAGGATAAGCTGGTGGAGAGAGGAGGGGCAAGCCATCCTCGTGTGTTCAGTGGCTCTCAAGAGTCCTTCCTTCCTTTCTCTGTCAGCTGCATCCTGCCAGTCACAAAAGATTGCCTCAGCATCTGCTGCTTTTCAAAGGACAGCAGACTGCTCCCAGACAGACTAAGCCCTGCTCTTCCCTCAGCAATGACCCAGGCTGGACTTAACTTTACTGTCACCCCGGAAGATGAACTTCAATGACTTTCTAATCCTCCTGCCTTCACCCCAAGTGCTAGGATCACAGGTGTGCACCACCTTGCCCAGATTTATCAGGGGCTAAGGGTAGACTCTAGGGCGCTATGCGTGCTAGCGGGGCAAGCACTCCATCAACTGAGCGACAGCCCCAGCTCAACATAGGTGTTTTCCAGCTTTCTTTGCTTCCCACTAACTTTCTCTGGAGCCCAGCAGGGGTGGGACCGAGGAGGTGGGGAAGGGCTTTGGTAACAGACTCTGCCTTAAATTGCAGCTGAGTTCTCCACCATTCTTCTGCCCCATCCTTGGCCTTGGCCTGAAGCACAGAGTCATTTTCATCCAGAAGAGTGAGGTGGGGCAGGCAGAGGAGAATTGTAAGTTCAAGGTCAGTCCAGGCTGTATAGAGAGACTCTACTAAATTAAACCAACCAGCCAACAAACAAACCCAACTAAAGACTATAGCAAATTTAGACAGCCTATTTGGGAATACATAAATACATATGTAAGTAAGTAAATAATCTCATAGAATCATGATCCTGAGAAATAATTGTGCATCCAGGAAAGTGCCCCTAATGTACTATCAAAAATTATTATAAAATCTGTAATTCTGCTTCCAATTAGTTTGTCTCTTCTCTCTTATAGCTGAATAAATGTTTTGTTATAGTTGCCACTTAACGCTCCAGGAAGGGAAGGAAAACCAACCTGAGAACCAAGCGCTGTTTCAAAGCTTCCACTGCCTCTTTAAGTAGCCCCAGGTCCTCAGACTCCATCTGGCCCCAGGACAAAGATATTCGTGAACACTGAGTCCCACCTGAGAAGGAAGCACATGAACAGACTCACGCGCCCCACATCCATTGCTGTCAGCTCTGGAGCCCAGATTTGCAGCAGAAGAGAAGGCAGCTGACAAAACCCTGTGGGGCTGATACCTGTGAAGAAAGGAGAAGTGTGTGGCACACTGGGTCCACATGCGTCATGTACCTGGATGTCCATGAAGATGTTGAGGAGGAGCAGGGGTGACCATCAGCTGGTAGGGCAGACTATAGTGAGCACAGAGATACATAAGATCCTTGCTGGATATTCTCAAGTCAGTGAAGCCCAGCAAAGAATCCAGTCTCCATGTTTCCCCATCTCACACCTTGCCTTCAGGAGTGAGGCGGTGATTGACCTCAAGAGGCCCTCAACTCACTTTTAAAAACTTCACAGCTCTGCTCTGAAAGATAAGGGATTGTCTTACTCTAGATTTTTGCCATTAGCTAAGGGCTGGATTGTCCTGGTGGTACCTCAGCATCCTATATACCTGGCCAACTCTTTACAATACAAAGTCCACCTAGATAGTCTTAGCTTCCTAACTTCAGAGAAGTAGGTGTGATCATGCCCAAGATTTATCCTGAGGACCCCACAAGCTGTTGTTTGTCATTTAACCCTACATAGCTTCTTTCACATTTGAGAAACATTAGTCCTTAAATAGACAGATTCCATTGATGCTTGGCTTGAAAGGAAGACATCTGTACTGGAGAGATGGCTCAGTGGTTAAGAGCACTTACTGTTCTTCCTGAGGACCAGGGTTCAGTTCCCAGTATCTATAGTAGGCAGTCATGAGACTGCCAATAACTCTAGCTCCTGAGAAGGGGTGACCATCAGTTGGTAGGGCAGGCTATGGTGAGTTTCCTCAGGTACTCACACACACATGGCTAACACACCCAGATATACACACATACATATAAATAAAAATGAAATCTTGCAAAAGGAAAACATCCTCTTACTAACTTTAGGTTTCTCTCTCTCTCTCTCTCTCTCTCTCTCTCTCTCTCTTTCTCTCTCTCTCCCAGGTCTTCCTCCCTTTTCCCTTTTTATGTGGTCAAATTCTATATAGCATCTTCTGAGCATTAGTTCTTCCTCTCCATCAACCTTGACATTAATAGTTCAACTGTTATTTCTTCATTAATGTCTTCTATACTATGTTAATAATATATGTTCATTGCAGAACAAAGAAAAAATACAGACAGGAAAAACTCTTCTGTACATTGGGTACATGAGAATGTGTGTGGCTTTCTACAGTTCCATCACAGGTAGGTTCATACACCACACTACCAAAATCAACATGGAGTTGTTTCATCACACAAGAAACTCCGTCATGGTTCTTTGTAGTTGCCCTAGTCCCTGACAGTCTTCAATTGTCCTACATATCTCTAATTTCACTCATTTAAGAATGTCAGAAATGGATAAAAGTAGTGTGTGACCTTTTGAAATAGGCTTGTAAAGCTTAGCATAGGAGTGGGGACATAGCTCAGTGGTAGGGCACTTGTCTAGCATGTACAAAGCCCTTGGTTCAGTCACCAGCACTGCAGACAAACCAACAAAAATTTGACATAATATCTGGGGATCTCCCCAGGTTGTTGTATGTGTTAATAGGTTATTAGTTTTCTGTACAGAATAGTATTCTGTGGTAGAACCTGCCACAGTCTGTTTAAAGTATTAATGCATTGAAACATCCTAGGGCTTGATTTGGGGCTATGACATGTAAAGTAGGGGATGTAGAGAGATGGCTCAATGGTTATGAGAGTGAAATACTGTTGGAGATGACCTGAGCGTGTTTTCCAATACCCACATCAGCTCACAATTGCCAGTCACTCGAGCTCAAGGGTCTGGTGGCTTGGGCCTGTGAGGCCACTTGCACCCATGTGCACACTCACACATTAAAAATTAAACAAACACCTGTTATGTGATTCTGCTCACATAATAAGTTTTCACTTATTTTAGATAAATGCACATCCATAACATGGATTTTTCTTTGTTTATGTTTTGAGGCAAGGTCTTGTCCATGCTAGCCTCAAATTCAAGATCTTCCTGTGTTAGCCTGTAAAGCACTGAGACTATAGGTGTGCACCACCATGCCCACCTCAAAATTTGGATTATAGGATAAATAACTTTTAGTTTAGTTTGATCAGAAACACAAAAATAGTTTCCAAAGTAATTCTACCAGAAATCATTTCTCTGTGTCCTCACTAACATTTGGTATATCGGCTGAAGAACCGATATGGTCACCATCTTTATTTTAGGTTTCAGGATGATCCTGGTTGATTTCTTTTGTCTCATCTCCCATCTGGCTTTGCATTTGGTCAGGATTTTTGAACTTTTAGTAAGGTACAATTAAGCACCTGTTGCATTACAATAAGCTGGGATATGTTTGAAAGACCCCAGGTCTCTCTCGAATCACATCTTATAGTATAAACCACATGTGAACAAATGAGATTCTGTCTTTAACCCACAGTGACATTGTTTCTTCCCCAGACTCTTCCCATGGGACACATGACTAGCTCTTGTTAAGGCTGCATGAAGAGAACAGAGCCCTGGAAAAGGCACAGCAGTGGGCCACTGACTGTTTCCGCTTTCAGGGACCATGAGAGCACCAGATGCTGGTGTGCCAGCTGTTATGCCATGGCCAACGACAATGAAAGATGCCCGGATCAGAGAGAAATACAGGATGCAGGGACACCTTAATGGGATGTGGGAGACAGAGTCTAGGGATTAAGCTCTCACGTGGTGATTTTGCTATTGTACTGTCTAAATCTACAATGATTCATCTGTGGATAATGTATTTGTACTACAAAAAGAAAAATCCCTTTGAGAGCAACGGGATCAATAGAAATGAATAATTAATGGAGTTTAAGTACTAAAACCCAGTTTAAGAAACAAATGAAACACACTTCTTAGAGAAAACATTTGCTGACATTCACCATTCTCCCTGGGGTCTTTAACATCCCTGATGACTGAAGAACCTATAGCCAACAGCTAATACTTTAAGAATATGCTGGCAGAACTATCTACTAAAGCGTCAAGAGATACATATCACTCAAAAACCCAGACTTTTGATTCAAACCAAATGACTCCTCTTAAACATACTTCAATGTATTTTCCAGATTTTCTTTCACATGTGGAAAATAAAGCATTCCATGCTATCTGTTGTGGCTCTTGGCAGGATTGTTGAACACTACCAATTCTGTGTAAGTAACTGTCATCATTTGCTCCAAATACAAACGCTTTTGACTGAAATGAAGGCTCGATGTTTTTATTCAATCCAAGTAAAGTTTCCAGCTGTTAATCTTTTCACATCTGATGTTACCAAGTATGTAACTGAAAATTCTACTTAAAAGTTGGACATTGAACCTGGTGTGATGGTGCACGCCTTTAATCCCAGCACTTGGGAGGCAGAAGCAGGTGGATTTCTAAGTTCAAGGTCAGCCTGGTCTACGGAGTGAGTTCCAGGACAGCCAGAGCTACATAGAGAAACCCTGTCTCATGGAGGAGGAGAAGGAGGAGGAGGAGGAAGAAGAGGAAGAAGACGAAGAAGAGGAGGAGGAGAAAATAAAATGATTGTTGTGGTGACGGTGACACCCATGTTGAAGAAGCTGAACACAGAATAAAGTTCTCGGGGGTTTAAGTTCAAGTCCAGCCTGTGCTGCATAGCGAACCTGTCTCAAAAACCAAAACCGCTGTCCTAGTTTGCTTTCTGTTGCTGTGATAAAGACCGCTGTGACCAAGGGCAGCTTGGGGGGAGGGGGAAGAAAGGGGTTACTTCAGCTTACAGTTGCAGTACCCCAAGAAGGTAAGTCAAAGCACAGACTGAACCAAAACTGTGAGGGAAACTCTGCTTCCCTGGCTTGCTCAGCCTGCTTCCTTATACAACCCAGGAACTTTCCTGCCTGGGAGTGGCACCTCCCACAATGAGCTGGATCCTCCCATACCATTCATTAATTAAGAAAAAGCCCCACAGGTTCCCTCCAGGCCAATCTGATGAAGCATTTTCTCAATTAAGGTTTCCCCCTCCCAGATTAACCTAGTTTATGTCAAACTGACAAACACACACACACACACCACCACCACCACCACCACCACCACCACCACCACCACCA
>LOEQ01000111.1:465151-475873 GCA_001685075.1 Bramus lutescens | reverse complement strand
CGCACAGGGCCAGTCTCATCTATTGAGAGGTACGTGGAGGATCATCAGAAAGGCACACAGGGCCAGTCTCATCTGTTGAGAGGTACGTGGAGGAGCATCAGAAGTACACAGCCAGTCATCTATTTACAAGGTTGAGGCTTAGCTTGTACTATGTGAGACTCTGTTTTAAAAAAAATGGTTTTTTTCTTACAAAGAACTGATGTGGTGGTCAAATAATTTATTGCATCAGAACAAGCTATAACAAAGACACTAAAATTTAGACAAAATATGAAGAAATATGGTTTGATATGTTACTGAATTACCAGCAGCGTGCACTCTCCCCTCCTTGCGTAGTAGTTACAGGACTGTAGAAACTGAGCCTCTGAAAAGATGCTGTTGTTTCTGTTTTGAGACTTGGTCTTGCTACACAGTTCAACAGTGACTTTGAACTCAAACTTGATATTCTCCTGCCTCGGCTTCTCATGTCCTAGATCTACAGATGCTCCCCAGCATACTCAGGTCAGAACTCACGTGTTACATTTTAAAGATAGGTCTTCTAAATTCGGATTGCATTTTGCTCCAGAATAGTTAGAAACACTGAAAACATTAATTGAACGGAATGCCAGACACTTCCCTTTTTCAAGCTTTAATGAAATTGCAGTTACTGGTAGCCAAGCTGACAAACAGGGAAAGGCTCGAAGGGAGCAGAGGGGAAATGAATGCATCAGAAGAGGGGGTGACTTGGGCCACAGGTGTGATCGGAAAGGACAAAACGGCCTTGCAACGTCCCAGCTTCTGGACATATCTCTTGGTGACAGTCACATTTTAAATAGATAAATATACACTCTGTGCCTGAATAGAAAGAAATCAGAGGTTAGGAACATTTATACTTGGTAACATTTAAAAGCTCTGAGGTTGCTGTGGAACAATGGTCTCATACCCTGTCTTTTTAACTCAGTAAAACTATATTGAAAAATATATTCATAAGAAAAATACTAGTGACATATTACACAGAGTATTAAAAAATCAAGTAAATCACATTATTTTATCAAGAATAATTTAAAAGGAAAAAAGTCAGGCATAGTGGCACATGTCTTTAATGCCAGGACTCAGGAGGCAGAGGCAGGTGGAGCTCTGAGTTTGAGGCCAGCCTGGTCAACAGAGTGAGCTCCATGACAGCCAGGGCTACACAGAGAAATCCTGTCTTGAAACTACCCCCACAAAAAAGAATGATTGTGATTATATTGTTTTCTATTTTATATTTAAACATTTGTCATTTTTTTTGAGACAGGGTGCAACACTAATCTGGCCATAGATTACATTTTTGTGTACTTTTTTATTTATTGAGACAGGTTTTTGCTATGTTGCCTAGGTTGACTTTGAACTCCTTTGAGTTCAAGCAATCACCCTGCCTTAGCCTCTGAGGGCTGACATCACCAAACCCTGCAAGAGGGATTTAATGTAGGACTCCATCCATAGGCAAATGGCCTAACATTGAGCTTCTACTGCTATCCTTCTATCACAGGATGCATAAATATGTTACTGTGTATATAAGTATCAAGTGTGACTCTCCAACGTGTCCACACTTGAATGAAGGGCTAAGGACCTTTTTATTCCTAAGGAACCACTTTCAGAGTGATCGTTACTCCAAACACTAGATTGTGGCATGTCTGTGCAAATTCATTACACGGAAGAGCTGATGAATCTGCTGGTTTTGAATTAGGTTATGAGCAGATAACTAGCATTCCCACACTGGAGAAATGGTCTCCATGGTTATCTCTCCAATATTACAGAGCAGGGCTGGAGAGATGGTTAAGAGCACATGGTAATCTTGCAGCGGACTGCGCTCAATTCCCAGCACCCACACAATGGTTTACAACCATCCCTGACTCCAGTTCCTGGAGATCTGATGCCCTTTTGACCTCCTAGGGCACCATCCTCACACATGCTGCACACAAATATATGCAGGCAACACATACAGAAAATGAATAATTTTTAAAACAAAAATTTAAACAATATTATAGATCTCCCCCTCCCTTATGGAGAAGGAGGTAGGATGACAAGACAATGGCTGTCAGTCCCGAGAAGATGGATGCTTCCTACTGCTTGTAGATCATAAAGATATTCATAGAACTTTTCAATTCTATAAAGAATTGAATAAAGGGCCCAGCATTGTCCTGAGCGGGATGAACACACTCACGGTTCCCATCCATGATTCCCCTTTACATGAGAATCTGGCATCAACAGTCCAAACTGCTAAGAGTTGACGGACTCAGTGAAAGACAGTATCTCAGCTGATGTGCCGTAGAAATAGCACATCCTATGCTTGGGTTTGGGGTTTGGTTTGGGGCATACAAATCCATGGCAAGTGCTCTACCTCTGCTACTCCCCTAAAAAAAAAAGCCTCTGTGACTCATTTGAGCTGCACATAAACCTGCCCAGACTTAGAGAGCGTGGCCAGCACAGAATGCAAACGCCGAAACTGGACACCGTCTCAGCTATGTGCCCTTGAACGTCAGGACTCCTTCTCTGCTAAGTGAGAATGATAACAGGACCTTGTACAGACGAGAACTGGCAGCAGGCAGGATAATTTATTCTTAAAATACAATGAACAATGCCTGCTCCCATCTATAAGGAAGGAAACAATTTCTCGCACGAATTATTTTTCCCCCAGTGAAATGTTTTGATTAGCACCTTATACCCAAGCATGAGCTTGGGTCATGGTTTGGAAAGATATCAGGAGGGAAAACTTGGAATCAGAGCTAAATTTCAGACACATGAAGAGAAACACGAAGGGCTATTTCGTATAACACTCTCCATGACAAGCAACCAGTAAGGCCAAACTCCTCCTCCGCTGCAGCCATCCCAGGACCCCTAACAAAAGTATAACCAGACCACCTGATCACTTCCTAGGAGTAGCATTTTGGAAAAGACCCAGATGGAGCCATCAGCATGGGCATGAAACTCATGCAGCCACACAGGTCCCCAATTTCAAAAAAACCTGTACTTGATTTAATACTTTGCCTTGGCCATCTCAAACTTTTGCCAATGGACTCCTTATTTTCATCCTTGCCCAACCAGTCCTGCTTCAGGACCAGGATCTGTATTCTCTATGGCTGTCTATTGGTAAATGGGACAGACAAGGAGAAAGACCCAGAGGGCCAGATACATCAAGTGTAAGAATGCAGAAGAAACACATAGCAAGAGCTTGCAGGACCCACAGAGGGCCAACCTCAATCTTTGTGACTACATAGGACTTCCACATAAAACCAACTGTATGCAGTTTTCAAAGTCCACCCGATAATGTCTATGTTAAACTAAAATATGATAATGGATGGTAGACAGATCAATAGATGATGGATAATTATTAGCAAGATTGTATGTAGCCTGCTCTTACACAGTTGTGCTCAGTAAGTGGCGAATCCTTTTACTTTGGGATCATACTTAGAGTAGCAGTGGGGCAGTGCACACGGAATATGCACACGCCGAATGAAGACACACACACATGTTTTGGTCCTTCTCCCATTCTTTCTTCTCCAAAGTGCATCTCAGGCTGTCCGCATTCTGAACCTAAGATCAATACGCTCTTGTTTAGAGATGTGTTGCTTGGGTTGTACTTTTTCCTATTGTAGCTTCACCACCATCGCCAGAGCCAGCCAAACAAGGAAAAGAAAGTGCTAATTAAAAAGGGGGAAGGGGCCCATGTAATGAAAGCAATCCCACTCTGAAGTGTTTGTGGAGAAATAATTGGAACGCAGATAGTAGTCGGGACCCTGTCTCACTGTGAGCACCAGCCGCTGTCAGGATTGTTTTGCCTTTGAGAATAGCAAGGGGCAGGAAGAATTCCTTTCATTCCAAACATAAGGCAGGCTGAGTAGCCAGATGCCTTGGACCTGAGACCTATATCAACTTGCTTATTGTGAAACCCATTTGCTTTCTCCCACCTGAGGTTGAACAAGAGTGCTCCTCGTAGACCACACTTTCACGGCTCCCTGATGCCTTTGGTGCAGTGGTCCTCAACCCTTCTTTGATGCCCAAAGGGGTCGCCACCCAAAGGTTGAGAACCACTGCTCTAGCCCCTCATCCTTGTATGTCTCCAGGGAGCGACCTGGCGGGGACAGCAAGGTTCACACAGAAAAGTTGGAATCAGAGAGACTGGGCTCTCTGATGGAGAAAGCGAAGCACCCCAGAAGCTCAGTCTACTATACACAGCTGATCAGAGAGGCAGGGTTAGTTCACACTGCCGACAAGGAGGTGGGTTTAACTGGGGGCGTCTCCGTGTAGGGAAGCAGTCTTCAGGCTGTAAATACTTGTGGAGAGAAAGCTGTGGTGGGTTTTTTTCTGCACACTTTCTCAGGGAAGGCTTTGTCATTATTCCCTTGGGCCTGAGGCTATGGTTCTAGGCTTGGCCAATACACATCCACTCAGGGCTTCCTCTTCTCCCCATACTCTAGAAAAGAATAATGAAACATCTGCATGCTTTTTCTCCCTTAAAAATACTTGTATGTTTTGTGTGTGTGTGCATGTGTGCACATGTGGGAGCCGGAGAACTACATGCAGAAGCCAGTTCTCTCCTCCCATAGGTTCTGGGCTCTGGGGAACTAAGGTCATCAGGCTTGGTATCTTTACTCACTGAGTCACCTCCCTGGCTAACAGATGCTTTTCATTTCACAACTAAAGTCACATTGATGTCATTACTGTCCAAGATAGGAAATGGACATGTGACTTTGGGGCTTGATTTGTGGTGTAAATACATGAAGCAGGGCATTTGTTGGATATCAGCCCTATGTCTTGAATACAGGACAGAGACTCACCAGCCTTGTTTTCTAGTTCTTATCCAGAGAGGAGATGTGGAAGGCAGAATTCTTTGTTTGTTTGCTTTCAGCTTTTAATGTTCTTGTTTTGGGGAAGACTCTCGGGCTGTACCCCAAACTGGCCTTGAAGTCTCTAGCGAAGGATGATCCTGAGCTCCTGCCCCACCTTCCCCTACCTCCCAAATGCCCAATTACAGATGTTTGCCACCATGCTCAGTCCACAAATCCTAAAACGACTCAGGGAACAACACCTGGAAACTGCTTCTAACCAGCATAACACGGTAAAGATGATGGGACATCCCCCTTACGGTTTTGTAACATTACACGGGACTTTTCAGACATACAGAAGGTCCGGATTCAGCTAATTTGAATGAGAATGGCCCCCACAAGCTCATTTGTTTAAATCCTTGGTCCCTGATTGGTGGAACCGTTTTTTCGAAAAGATTAGGAGGCATGGCCTTGTTAGAGGAGGTGTGTCACTGCCAATGGGCTTTGAGATTTCAAAAGCCTAAGCCAAGAGGCTGGATGTAGTGGAGCACACCTTTTATCCCAGAATTTGGGAAACAGAGGCAGGAGGCTCTCTGTGAGTTTGAGGCCAGCCTGCTTCACAGAGAGAGCTCCACACCAGCCAGGTGGTGCACAGAGAGACCCCTATTAAATAAAGTAAGGAAGGAAGGAAGGGAGGGAAGAAGGAAGAAAAAAGAAAAGATTAAAGAAAAATAAAAAAATCACACCAGGTCCAGTTCTGCTCTCTCCGCCTCCGATTTGTGAGTCAGGATACAAGTGCTCAGCCACTGCTCCAGGGCTGCATCTCTCTGCCTGCTGTCATGCTCCTTGCCATAATGGTCTTGAACTCACCGTCTGAAACTGTAAGCAGTTCCCCCATTTAAATGCTTTCTTTCATAAATTGCCCTGGTCATAGGGTCTCTTCATGGCAATAGAACAGTAACTAAGACAGCTGACTTTAAGTTAATCTAAGAGAGATTTTATGGGTAGTTTTGACCCAGTCAGATCCCTGCAAAGGAAGCACTGAAGGTCAGAAATGATGGGTTTGGAGCAGCAGACTTCCCTAAATCCTACAGCTACAAGACCATGAGTCTGGCCAACAGCTATTTGACTGTGAAGGAAGGACTCTGGGCCTCCAAGGAGACCCAGGCTGCCAACACCTTGATTTCAGCCTGAGTAGAGCCACTCCCTTCTGGAATGATTTTCAGGTCATTTGTTGTACAGTAACAGAACACTTAATAGAGCCAAGTCAGCTATGATGGCATTTGCCTGCAATCCCGCAACTCAGGAGGCTGAAGGAGAACGGCAGTTTTGAAACCGATGTAAGCAGCTGGAAAAGACCCTGGCTCAAGAACCAAACCAAAAACATTTTTTTTTAATCCAAAAAGGAAGAAAGGACCAAAATTAGAGGTAGGGGCCAAATAGAAAAACGTATCAATCAATCAGCAAAGCTATAGGCTGGGCGGCATTTTTGTTACAGCTAACGGGAAACGCACACAGCTGAGCTTGTCTCCCGAAAGGAAAGCAACAAGAAAGGCAATAAATGATGCCTTTTCACGTGGGAAATAAACCCTAACCCACCTGTGATTATCATCTGACGCACACTCGGAGTCCTGGCTGCTTTACTATGTAAGTCAGACTTCTCATTGCAGAACAAAGAGGAAAACAAACACAATTGCGAAGCTATTAGTTTCCGACACGTCTGTGTACAGGAGTCAGCCATTCTGGCGGTCCCGTTGCGTCTCTGAAGGCTAATCCTACTTAGACTCTACTGTGCCTGTCCTGCCCAACACGCCAGTCTGTCAACACATACGACGATCTTTCAGGTAATTAAAGACGGAAGTGTGTGAGTCCTGAGCTCTCTGCAGAGCGCTGCAGTTTGTACACCACTTACGGAAAAGAATCAAGCTCCACTGGGATGTGGAAGCTGTGGAGACTCTTCTGTAATTTCTAGTATCGGCTCTCCTGTGTTGCAAGAGCTAGATGAACGGAACAGAAAGAACTGACTTAAAGCAAGCTGTGGTTAATGCTTTGGTCCTAGAAAGGCTGAGTCAACTTGGCCATCATTTGAACCTCGTTCTCAGTGCATCGGGAAGCTTAGCATGTGAAGGAACTCTGCAGCAAAACAAACTAGTTCTGGGTGGGATACATAGTTAGGCAACTCCGGGCCTCTGTTTTGCTGATAGGGATTTTCGTACAGCAGGATTTCCTGAAGGGGAGATCTGGACAAGCTACGCTCAGTTCATTTTCCTGGAGTGAGCACAGAAACCTTGGCTGGTGCGAGGCGGGGGTCCCAAATGGGGCTGGAAGGCAGCAGTACGAACTCAGATGGACACTGAAGAGAAGACTGAAGGGGGCCACAGGGAAGGTGTATCCACCAGGAAGGCTAAGACCCCAAAGGCTTCTGGGTAGGATATGGACAGAACTTTAAGCCAGTGTATTAATGAAAGAAAGTGCAAATATTAGGAAATAGTATCTTCCCTGCGATGGGGAACTGTTGCTGGGAATGAAACCCAGGACCCCACACGTGCTACATACACACTCTTGTCACAGAGCTTTATCCCCAAACCATGTGTCCTACCGGGCTCCAGCTGGTAAAGCCTTTGGCATATGAGCTGTGTCACTCTGTGCCTATCTCTTACCTATTAACTGAGAAAAATCAATGTTGATTCCGTCCATTCCCGGGAAGAGTAAACACAGAAATGCAATACAATGCCCAGCACTTAGTCCTCATCTGCTGTTGCTACTTAGCACATAAGGGTTGAAGAGGCTCCAGCAATTAAAAACTGAGCTTTACCTGGGAGAAACAAGCTATGCCTGAAGAAGATAAACAAGCCTCCAGAAAGACGTGTTTCCCCAGCAACAGAACGTTTCTGTCATTTCCAGCCCAACGGCTTCATACCATTTTAAATCTGTATGTCATTTAGAATTACAGATAGTCCCCAACTTGCAACTTGACTTTATCATGGTGCATAAGCTATGCACACCCAACAGAACCCACGCTGCCCGTTTTGAGGTTTGAATTCTGCCCCAGGCCACCCCAAGCTACCATGATTCAGTATGATCCTTGCACAGACAGCTACACAATCATGTGAGAAGATGACAGCATAATCTATTATCATCTATGATTTCCTGCAGGTTGCAAGTGTTACTGTGTTTCACTTCAAGATCAGACTAAAGCCCCACCACAAATCAGGGCACATCTGTAGAGTGAAGAATGTTGAGAATAATTAACCCCTCTCTACAGCCCAGGGAGCCCGTCTCTACAGGTGGAGAGGCTGGATACCAGCTCCCTATGGAGTAAATACACAAAGCTTGCTTAAGTCCTGGGCACCCACCCAGCACATTCTTCCAGAGACTAGGTATCAGGCCGACTGCTTCCCTGACAGCTTTAGCAAACTCCCCGCCTGGCACATAAGGCTACCCTGCATTCATCTCCCATTGATAACACATCAGCCAGCCACAGAACAGTGCCAGCCCCTGGAAACACCCAGTCCTTTGAACAGCCTGGAGACTACAATAGCAAGGAGGGTGCGTTCCTTTAGAGGCTCACATGGTAAATCCTCTCTCTCGGTGGATCTGCCAACCTAAAAGCTGGCTCCCTCCTTTGTTAGGAATTCTGGTCACAAAAACCTCCAATAAAATGCTGCAGGCGCATCAATAAAGGATATAATGAATCAAATGAGTCTTGCCCCCTACATTTACATGCAAAGTATACCAAAGGCGTATCCAGTGCGTTCCTGAGACCACACAATGGATTCTTTTATGGGAGGGGAAGGAAGATACAGGAAGCTGAATTAGGAAGCAATTCCAATTAAAAGAGTTCTGTTTAAGGCTCCAAAGACAATGCAGCCTTTGCTAGACAGTTAGCAATTAGGAGTGTCTGGCTGCTGAGGTGGTTTTATGGCAACTGACCTGGAGCTGGGTGGAAAGGAACACAGCAATCCTATCCCTTGGTCCCTGTCTCTGGGTCACTCCCAACTTCCTCTGCACGATCTCGGGGATAATGATAGCACCTGCTATGGCAAAGACAAGAAATACAGCACATGGGTGACCCTGGGCAGAGCCAGGCCCTCGCTAAGCAGTCTACTCAGGTACAGTTGTGACCCCTCCCACTACACCTCCTCGCCCCGAGGGCTGGCACCGTGCCTGTGTGCATGGACCAGAATCACCCAGATGACATGTGAGTGGGCTCTGGAGTGTGTCTGGGTATGGATGGCACCTGGAATGCGGGGAAGGGAAAGTTGCCCTTTTTCCACAAAGGCCTTTCAAAGTCAAGCCCAGGTGGGAGAGATGGTTTAGTGAGTAAAGGCGCTTGCTGCCAAGCCACGCCCCCTCCACTAAATAAGTAAATTTTTTAAAAATCAGAAGTGCAACTTTCTGTTCTAGAGAAATGGAGATCCTTTTTCCAAATATTAGGAATCAAGGTGTGTCATTTAAATTAGCTCCCACATCTCCTATGCCCCTTTCCTATTTTGTGGCTTTAGGATGAGAATTAATAGATTCCACATCAAAGAAAAGTCATTTCTTGCAGTATACATCTGTAGTTTTCTTCTAGATTTTCCACTTAATTTACAGCTTTTCTTTTTTTTTCTTTTTTCTTTTTTCTTTTTTTTTTTTTTCTTTTTGTTGGCCAGGGTCTCTCACTGTGTAACCTTGGCTGGCCTTGAACTCACAGAGATCCTCCTGCTTCTGCTTCCCAAGTGCTGGAATTAAAGGTGAGTACCACCGTGCCCAGCCATCTCCACTTGTCTTAAATAGGCTCTGCCAAGGCTGTTCCACAGCTTCATACAGCTGGCATTGGGGCTGCTTGGCATCAGCTCAGATTGACAGTTGGGTCACTACAGTGCTTTTGTATATGTGAGGATTTATGTATCTTAAGACACAGGAAGACACAAATTTGCCCTTTCCCTCATCACCTGGATCACCAAAGTGTGGCAGGAAGGTAGGTGTGTGAGGGAGTGGGAGACATCAAGATTAACATAAAAAGAACACCCTACAGAAAGACTGGAAACTCCTGTCAACAAGGGCTCCCAATAAAGGACAGAGCATGCTCAAAAACAGCGGGCACCAGATAAATATGAGGTGAGATCTATGAAAATGACTGCTCTCTGTGGTCCAGAAAATTATCTATGAAAGCCATAATTTTGGTTTGGAATGAAGAAGTTTATTAAGTACATTGTACACAAAAATAAAAGAGCGAATGGCAAATAGCAGACAGAAACAGTGATAGACAGTAAACCAGCATCAAATCAAGAGCTCCCAGTATCCAGCAGAGAAAACTGGAGCAACCTGATTGAAAGAGCAAACAAAGGTAAGATCAAATCCTCCACTTAAAATATCATGCCGAACTCAGTGGGGGAAACAAACAATCGTGCTGGAATCAGTCTCAGCAATCTCTCCGTGGGACTAACACTGGTATGATGGTTAAAATAGGAATGTCCCCCATAGATTCAGGTGTTTGAATGCTTGACCCATACGGAGTGGCATTATTAGGAGGTGTGCCTTCTTTGGAGTAGGTAAAGGCCTTGGTGGAGGAAGCGTTTGTGGAGGCTGACTCTGAGGTCTCATACATGCTCAAGTCATGCCCAGTGTAGCATGCATCCTTCTGCTGCCTGCAGATCAAGATGTCGCACTCTTGGCTCCTTCTCCAGCACCATGTCTTCCTGCACACTTCCACGCTTGCCATCATGATGATTGCTATGGAATATTTGTAATTTGCTGTGATTGGTGCAATAAAAGTTGAATGGCCACTAGCTAGGCAGGAGGTATGGGGGATTTCCAGGGAGAGAAAGGGAGGAGGATAATCTAGGCACACAGGAGATGCCAGGAGACACGAAGAGGAAACAGAAGGTGCAGGATGGAAGAGTGTAGGGAGCCGCATAGAGCCGCACCTTGAAGATGGTGCTGGCTTCTACCCCTC
>LOEQ01000111.1:439619-453648 GCA_001685075.1 Bramus lutescens | reverse complement strand
GGATGGTCATATTCTACTATCAGGGAAAGTGACCCCGCAGGCGGAGAGCCACAGAGGTGGCTGCTGAGTCACCAATGGCAAGAAGATGCTCAGTGCTGGAGAGATGGTTCAGTGGTTAAGAGCATTGGCGGTCCTTATTTATTTGTTTATTTACTAGTTTTTCAAGACAGGGTTTCTCTGTGTAATAGCCCTACCTGTCCTGGAACTCACTTTGTGGACCTGGTTGGCCTCAAACTCACAGAGATCCGCCTGCCTCTGGTTCCCGAGTGCTGGGATTGAAGGCATATGCCGCTGCCGCCACCACCCCTGGAGTATTTATTGTTCTTGCAGAGGGCCTGGGTTGGGTTCTCAGCACCCACAAGGTGGCTCATGACTATCTGTAGCTCCAGTTCTTCTCTCTTTCATCTTTGAACACACTTTCTTCTCCTCTCTGCCGGCATGGGGTGTGCACATGGTGTATCTGCATGCAAACATAATACTCATACACATAAGATTTAAAACTATGAGACAGAGATCTCTTCAAAATTGTATTCCTCCTCTTCCCCCTTCTTCTCTTTCCTCCTTCTTCCCTCCTCCCCTCTTATTTTTTCTCCCCCTCCCTTCTTCCCTTCCTTCCTCTTCTTCCTTTCGCAGTGCTGGGCATGGTGGCACATGCCTATAATCCCAGCATTCAGGAGATGGAGGCAGAAGAATCAGAAGTATAAGGTCATCCTCAGCTATGTGGTGAGTCTGAGGTCAGCTTGGGCTACATGAGGCTCTGTCTGAAAATAAATATGTGGCTTGATTAGCATTGACATGGGTACCATATCACTTTTGTATTCTACCTAGAGATTTAGCACAAATATAACGTGGTGATTTGAATGAGACTAACCCCCATATGCTTACTCCACAGTTGGTAGAACTATTTGGGAAGGATAAGGAGTTGTGGCCTTGTTGGAGGATGTGTATCACTGGGGGATAGGCTGTGAGGTTTCAAAAGCCCACACCTTTCCCAGTTAGCTCTTTTCTCAGTCTGCCTCATGGCTGCTGTCTCAACATGTAAACTTCCAGCAACTGCCCTATCCCCATGCCTGCTTGCCTGCTGCCCTGCTCCCTGCCGTGATGGTTATGGACTCAACCTCTGAAACTGTAAGCAAGCCCTCAACAAGCTCTTTCTTCTGTAAGTTGTCTTGGTCATGGTGTCTCTCCACAGCAATGAACAACTAAAACATGCAGTGACTTGAAATAACATGGATTTACCATGTCATGATGTGTTTGGGACAGGACTTCGGGAACAGCTTTCCTTGGTTTCTGCTAACTGCCATAGGCTGCAGTAAACATGCCTGCTGTCTTAGAGTCTCATCTAGTGGGCTGATCAGAGAATAATATGCTCTAAACTTATTCAAGTTGTTGGCAGAACACATTTTCTTATGCATGAAAGACTAATGGCCTCAACTTCTTTCTCAATTTAATTTTTAAAAAATTGTGTGTGTGCTACATGTGTGTGCCCATAGAGGCCAGAAGTAGCTGTAAGACTAACAGTTATGAGCAACCTAATGTGGGTTCTGGGAACAGAATTCAGGTCCTCTGGAAGAGCCCCAAGCACTCCAACCTCTGAGCCATATCTCTAGCCCTATGGCCCCAACTCCTTGACAGTTATTGGCTGGCCACTTTCAGGTCCTAAAGGCCACCCTTAATTCGTTTCCATCTAGAATTCTCCAGTATGGCCAATTTATCATCACACAAAGTCACAAAATGGAATCTACAAAGATGGAGTTTAAAATAATGTGATATAGTAACAGAAGTGACCGCCAGCCATATTTACGGCATTGATTAGAATTGGGTCACAGTTCCTAATTGCACACAAAAAAGATGACTACACAACGGGTAGATGCCAGGAGGTAGAAATCGTTGGCATTACCTTAGGCTTGCCTGCTAATTTACAAATCATACCGACAGTAAATAGTAAAACTTCATCAGCTCACGGTGTGTTGAAAATTGTGACCTTTACAACTGATCCCCCCAACACACACCCCATTCTTAGACAGCTACTAATCCATTTTTTGCTTGTTTGCTTTTGTTTTTCAAGACAGGGTTTCTCTGTGTAGTCTTAGCTGCTCTGGAACTCACTCTGTAGAACAGGCTGGCCTTGAACTCATAGAGATTACAAGTGCACTTTTTAATCACTGTAAATTAGTCTGCATTCTCCAGAATTTCACATGCTTAAAGCCACATTCTCCTGTCTGGCTTCTGCCATGGAGCACGATTAGTCTGAGATTCAGACGTGTTGTTGCGTGTGTCAATAGTTCATTCCTTCCCAGTGCTGGGCAGCCTTCCACTGTGTGATCTATCACAGCTGTTTATCCCCACGTCTGGTGGTGATGAACTGTTTCCATGGTGATGGCCTGTTGACTTGTTTCCAGTTTCTGAAGATTACAAATAAAGCTGTTGTAAACACTGATGTGCAAGTTTTCATATGGACATATGTTTTCACTTCTCTTGAGTAAATACCTAGGAATGGAATGGCTGGAATTTCTAATTTTTTTTAGAAACAAATGGCCAAAGTCATTGTATTGTTTTTATATGTATGCATGTATAATGCAATTTTGGGGTTTGGTGTCCTTGCCAGCACTGGTATACTCAATGTTTGTCACTTGAACTAAGCAAATAGGTGTGAAGCAACATGCCAGTGTTTTCATTTGCACTTCTATCATGACCAATGACATTGATAAGCTTGTTTCTGCCTGTCTCTGTTGACCCTTCATCCATCCTCTTTTGTGAACAATCTGGTCAATTTTTCTAGTGTTTAAATTGGATCTTTATCTTAGTAAATTGTAATAATCCTTTATATGAATATTGGGTACAGGTGTGATACCTGTGTTATGTTTTAACTGCCAAAGCTGGGCCATACAATATGGTTTGTTTTGTTTATATCTATTTATTGTGCATTTGTATGTATATGTGTGTGTATGTGATGTGTGTGTGTGATGTGTTTATATGTGTGCATGTGTATGTATGTGCAGTGTGTGTGTGTGTATGTATGTGTGTGTGTGTGATACCTCAGCACATGTGTGGAGGTCATGGGTAACTTTATGGAACTGGTCCTCTCCTTCCACCTTTACATGGGTTCTAACGATAAAACTTGGATTTTTCAGGCCTGCATGGCAAGGGCTTTTATATACTTAGCCATTTCTCCTGCCCTGGCTTCCCAGTCTTTTGAGACAGAGTCCAGGCTGACCTTGAGCTTGCTACCTAACTGAGGATGACCTTGAACTCCTGATCTTCCCACCTCTTTCTCCTGACAGCATCAGCAGCCACACCCAGCTCTAAGATGGCCTCTTCATTCACAAGTCTAATGTCTAACACAGAGAGGCTGGAAGAGCTGGGACTCATCAGGCCTCTCTTTCTTCATGGCCTCTCCGTGTGGCTAGGTTAGGTTTCCTCAGAGCATGGTAATTCCAGAATATCTATTCTTTACCATAGGTTGGTTGAAATGACATTTTTGTCTGGTGAATTCAGCAAGCTTTCCAAGAGACTATGGCAGACATTTTAAGGCTTCTTGTGGCCTGTTTTGGGCAGTGAAAGCACATCCTTTTGGTTGTAACTCTATTTGTCAAAATTCAAGGGGGAGGGAATTGGACATTGTCTCTCAATGTGAAGTACAACCAAGAATTTGTGGCAAGTGAACCTCCCAGACCTGGTAGAATTGTAGGCCTCAGCATTAGTGCAAACTGCAAGGGTATTCCCACGGCACAATCAAACTCATTGATGTCATTTTGCAATGTTTATAGAAGGGTTTGTTTTCAAAGTGGAGGCAAATATTTTATTTAGTTCTGACAAGAACTTTTGATATAGTCAGGAAAATGTCAAAACCTTTAAGAAGTTCCTCATAAGGTCACTAGGCCCCTCCTTGAGGCTGTAAAAAGTGTTGGAGGTTGCTGGAGAAGGGAGAGACATTCTCTTCACTAGTGGAGCTGCTTAGCCACTGACAAGTAGTCCATGCTTCTATAAAAAAAAAACTGTTCACTCATATTTCTATAAATACCCAATTAAACTCACTGGTACATACACAATGAGATTATTGAATAGGCTGGGTGTACACTCAGTTGACACAGCACTGGCTTAGTATATCTGAGGCTCAGAGTTTTATAATCAGCATGAAAAATAACGTCATCCATCTGGACATGGTAGCACATGCCTTTAATCCCAGCACTCTCAAGGCAGAGGCTGACAAAACTCTGTGAGTTCAAGGCTAGCCTGGTCTACATAGCAAGCTCCAGGACAGACAAGAGCTACATTGTGAGACCCTCTCTCTCTCTCTCTCTCTCTCGGAAAAAGGTGTCAAAGCCTAGCCACAAATGGTGTCTCCAACAGAGAACATCAGAAGCAGTGTGGTGCTTCCTTCATTCTGCTCCGCTGTTTCTACTTCATTGTCTAAATTCTCTTAACTAAATGAGCCCATCCTTTCCTAGAAATAGTAGCCATGCGGTGGCCTGGAACTGCTAATGAATTATTTATTGATCAATGAATTTTCAGGCAGGGAGAGATGTCCATTTAAATAACTAGACACTAGTCAGCAAAATCTTAGAAGAGCTAGCCATTCTGTGGTTAGAGAGAATGAAAATGAATGAGTTCACTTAAAATTTTACTGAGGTTTTATGCCATTCATATGCAATTGGTAAAAATTTTTTCTATGGATGTAGAAATGGCAACCTGATCTCAGTGAGAAAAGTCACATGTGAACATACATCATGTGCTCATACATACTGTGACGTTTTGAAGTATGAACACACAAGGTTACCTGAGCACCTACAGAACTGATAATAGTGTTCTGTGTTAAAGATCCTGTATTGTCTGAGTTTGAGAATTATTATTGAAATGATAATAAGATTTAAAAACTGCTCCATCCTTATTGCCACAGCTTTTTAGCCCTGGCAGGGGCACAAGTACAAACAAACAAACAAACGAACAAACAAAGCTTCCACTAATATCACCATAAGGACAGAAATTCTACACTTGTTGATTTATCCCCAGAACAGAAGTTACCATGAAACTATCTTTTCATAGCTCAGTACTGGGAAAATGTGTTTTTAAACAAAACAATGCCCAAACATTCTTTAAGCCTAAAATAAGTGACTTCTAGGAACTCAGTGGTTTAGTACTCAAAAGGCATAGATAATCCTTTTCTAAACTCAGAAGTGGTTGTTTTTCACAGTCAAGGGCAAAGTGAACCAACTTGGACAGGCAAACACATGCACACATATAAATATCGCTTAAGATGAGAACTCTTCCAGATGGACATTAAATTGTTTAGAAATTCGAAACCTAAGTGTGGCTTCACTATGCTGTCAACCAGTCAGAGGGGGACCTGGGGTGTGCGGAAGTATGAGACTGAGACACAGTGAGAAAAATGCACTGGTACCTATTTCCACTGGAAATAAAGAAGGGGCAAGGTGTAAGTGGGGGAGGGGCTGAGAAGGACCACTCGCCATCTGTGAGACAAGTGTTACCACTAGGAGTGTCCTGGATTGAGACGGGAGGGTGCTACCCAAGTTGGCAGCAATTGAGAACTTGACTCTTTGTGGGAAGCGTCGAAAGACAAGTCTGGAAGGAAGAACAGAGGTCAATGGCAAATAGAACTCATGTTTCAGGCGACAAGGGTGGGGCTGGATGGCACACCCAGAGTCACGCTGTTCAGGATGAACAGAACCAGAATTCTAATCCAGATCCATTTTGCCACCAAGTCTTCACCACAAACTAAGGCCCAGATTCGCTTAAGAAGAATGCAGAACAGGTAGGAGGAGGAGCTCAAGCGAGGAGGGCTATGGTTTCAAATGGCTGAGAGGCCAGAGAGGAGTTCCTAGGTGTGAGGTAGGGGTGGGGGGAATGGGGGAAGAGGGGAATAGGGGAGGGAGGGCAGGGGGAGACCGGGTAAAAGGGAGGAATTAACTAGTGGACTGAGGCCCCAGCAAGAGACACAGAATCCCAGCACCATGGAAGCTGAAGTGGGGTGGGCAAGGATAAGGCAAGAACTCATGCAGTATCAGACATGGGTTGAAGTCCCTGCTAACTGTTTCCTAATGCAAAAGTCACTTTGCTCACTTTCAACACGGGTCGCACTTCTGTGTCCTGACTCCACAGAGCTGCTAGACTCGGCTCACATCAGCTTTCTGGAGCCTTTGAGTAAATTCCAGAAACTCAGAGCTGTTCCATTGTTGGCCATGGCGGGAGCATTTCCACCACAGAAAGAAACAAATGTTACAAGTCAGGGGCTCTTCCCCCTGGCTGGGGCTCACCACACCGTGCCTGCTTCCCTTATCTTCCTCCTTCCTGGGACTCATGACACCATTGACGCTTCTCTACCTTGCACTACAGGGTCAAAAGGAAAGATGACTTATGTAAGCGTTTGCCAGCAACCAAGTTCATGGGCGTTTGATTATTCCTATTAAAAGGTGTAATTCCATGACTTTTTGACATAGTAAAGAACATTTTTCAGTCCCACTGCCCACCATTCCTAACAGGTTTCCCTTGTTTCAGCATTTTTCAGTAAGGCTGAAGGCAAAGACACTCAATGCCAAGGGCTCGGTAGTCTTGTTAAGGAACAGTTGAGCAAGGAAATCTTGAGATTTCTTCAAGAGATCCTGAGAGAAGGAAGGCAAATGACAATATCAAAGAGACTTCAAGAAAGATTCTAAAGAAGTTCCTACAAGCCAGGAAAGGGAAAGGTCTGTGGATCCTATTTGAAACAGAATGACATAGACCTAGTCTCCACCTCCCACTCCAACAAACAAACACACAAAACCTGGAAGGAACATTTCTCAAGAAAAGGCTCAGAGTAGTTTTTACAAAACCCAACTAAACATACAGGCACTCAAGATTTCAGTTCTGCACACTTGGTTTCAGGCCCAAAGCCAGGAAACACTGTTTGCTAGCAAGGGAACATCAGCCTGCCTCCCCAACAGGAGTGTGTGTTCAGCAATCCACACAGCCACCAAAGGACTCTTCTCTTTGCTTTCTTAGGTGTTAGAATTTGGATCTGGAATGTTCCCAGAGTCCCATGTGAAAGGGTCGGTGATTGGGCGGTGACAGAAACATCAGGAAGTAGAAGCTAGTGAAATAATATTATGTCATGGTGGAGCATACCTTTGAAGGAGATGATAGGACCCCATTCCTCTCTGTGTCCTGGCTCCCATGAGGTAGAAAGTCTTCCTCTGTCACACACTTAAGGCAATGATGCTCTGCCTTGCCACAGACCAAAATCAATAGGGCCAACCAACCACAGCCTGAAATCTTCAAGATCCTGATTTAAAAAAGAAAAAACTCTTCTTTTTATTTTTTCCAGTATTCTATCAGAAGAAAGTCAACCAACACACCATCGTTCCTGTGAAGTAAGGCCACATCAAGTGTGTGATAGGTCTTCCTTAGTGCGAGAGCCTTGTGCTCCACACAAGCCAAAATCTCTTGAAGTTCCTCCACAGCCTGGCTCCCAGGGCCAGGCTGTATTTCAAGAGCCACTGCTTTTACACAAATCCAAAGACATGGCCTCCTCCGAGGCATTTGGTTTCCCTGGTCCGTAGGCAGCAGGCCAGCAAGGAATCCTGCTGAAAGTCATTTACCTATCAGCACAGCTGACACATTCCCACTGTCAGGCATGCAAGGAGGGGACCAAGTTAACCAGGGGGACAATCTCATGTAGGAAGAAATGGGTTTTGTAAAATCCTTCACCCACAGTACACCTCAGTAGGCAGGACTCCAGGCTTCGGGCATCCATGCCCAAGACGCCTAAGCAGCCACTCCCAAAGGACAGCCTGCTGGGGATTAACTAACACGATTCTTGCATTTCAGTTCCTCACATTGTATCAATCTCGCATTGCATCAATCTCCACAAAGTGAAAAAAGTCCCTTTACTCTCCCTGTACCTCAGGTTCCAAGTGCAGCAAAAGTGTGCTCACACCACTGGTGTGCGTGAGTCCACATTTGCAGAGCGGGTGGGAGGCAGAAAACAGACAACAGTGCAGTCACGAGGTGAGGGCTACTCCTGGGCACTTGGCAGTCACCAACTATTTGCAAAGTATTATCATCCATTCCTAGTGCAAACGTCCCCAGCATTAATGGAGCTTCTAATCCCAGACCATCTTGTCATTTACATTTTTTCCCTTTCAGGCATTGTATGGCTTGTTCTTTTAAAAGATTAATGAGAATACTACAGTTGGAGATAACTAAACACAAGAACATTGATTTATGCATTACATATTTTAGGAAGAGTGTTTTAGTTATAGGAAATACCATAATATAGACTCATTTGAAAATAAACAATATATTTTGAGGGTTTTAAAATTATTATTATTATTCTTTTATTTAACAACAGAGTCTGACTTTGTAGCCCCAGCTGGCCTGAAATTCTCTGTGTGATCAGGCTGAATCTGAACTCACAGAGATGCTGTGTCCCAAGTGCTAGGATTAAAGGTGTGTGCTATTAAAGGCACATCCCTGGCTTAATTAATCTCATATGCTCTAACTATTTAGCTCAGGCTAGCCTCAAACTTGCAAACCTCCTGCTTCAGCTTTGCTTGGGTTAGAACTGCAGGCATGTGCAGCTGACCTCAGTTTCAAACATGGTACCTGAGGTCCAAGTCATGCTGACTCTTGTCTCACCCTTCTCTGTCCTTGGAGATGATGAGAGTCACATTGGAGGTGTTTCCGTCCTTCTTGCTGATGCTACATATATAACTAATACTCTGTTCCCTCGTGAGATCATTATACCGTAGATCCTGTGTCTTTAGAAGTCATTAGCTAACAGAGTCCTTCAGAAAGCTTATCATCAGGAAATGTTGATCATTCCCATATTACCCATAAGGTAGTGGGCCCAAGAATGTGTCACTTCCCCCCTAAGAAACAGGAGATGCCTGCAGCGTGCACGAGGAACGCGATCCAGCTCCAGTAGCTTTGATCCGTAAACAGCCCTGGAGTCCCTGAACAGCTCCAATGACCCAGAAGTCTCCGTGACTAAGTTTGAGGGAGGTAGCTTCGCACAGCCGTGCTGTTCAAGGTCCAGAATACACATAACAGTCATCAGCTGTTCTAGGCTACCCCTTCTGCCTCCCCGGAACTCTATCCTGGAAACAGGCTGGCCCCTAGGCATGTGGCAAAGATCACTGTCTCCCGGCTCTCCTCTCTGTGCTCAGAAACAAACAATTAGCAGAAAGCACTTGGTGACAATTCATTATTTTATACCTGATCCGCGGGGCTCTAACAAACAGCCCTTCAAATCGCCTCTTCTGCCAGACTCTTTTCTTCCCTTCCCCCCTCAGAACCCAATCCCTGGAATTCCCCCTAGAAACCACCCCCATCTGGAATATTCTGCTGACAGAAAGGCCGTAATTGAAGCCAGGTGGAGTGAGCCGCGCAGTGGTTCCTCCTCGCAGCGTTCGCTGGGACTGGCCTCACCTCTTGTGGCTGTGAGGCTTCAGCCCCTACATGCTGTCCAGAGGAAGGCACCCACCCAGTCAGGGTCTGTCAAGTTCATTGAATGGAGTGATGTGTCTTTGGAAATCATTTGAAAATAGTGATAATCTTAGTGCTTTCACAGTGCAGCAGGAAAGGTGGAGTGTTATTTGATCAATTATCTGGCTTCAAGGGAAAAAAAACCTTTTGGGTACCTGTTCCCTGAAGGGTAAGTGGGGTATCAAAGGGGCTCTGCAGCGTACTGTTGGGATGGTTACTTCATCTGTCATTTTTTTGGTTCCTCATCAGTAAAATTAGGAGCATAATATTTACTTTGAAGGGTCATGAACATTAAGCAAGAAGCCATGAAGTTCATGGCACGAATGTTGCACACAGGAAGCCTTCCATACACGCGGCTTACTGCTGTGATCAGGGTGTGTACAGGTGGACGCAGGCCTAGAATGAAATAGATGTCTGGTGGGTGAATAAGCACACCAGGAGTGTGTGTGACCAAGTGTGACCAAGTCCTATTTCTTGTGCACTGGCCATCTGTATGGAAG
Source organism: Bramus lutescens (assembly GCA_001685075.1). Classification (NCBI taxonomy): domain Eukaryota; kingdom Metazoa; phylum Chordata; class Mammalia; order Rodentia; family Cricetidae; genus Bramus; species Bramus lutescens. The sequence continues at coordinate 443,665 of LOEQ01000111.1, read as the reverse complement.
CCAAGTTGAAACTGTTCCTGGGGGTTGTCATGAAACCTGGCTCTTCCTTAGTAGTCTCAGACTTAACCAGCCACTCTGCTTCCTGTGTGACACAGAGGAGGGCCTGGGAGGCTTAGGTTGTCTGGTCTGCCGAATGGGAAGGACCAGCTTCCTTTTCGTTACACCACTCCATGACTCACTGATTAGCTCCTTTTCTATTGCCATGACAACACAGCATGACCAAGGCGAATTATGAGAGAAAGCATTTAATTTGGGGCTCATGGTTCTGGAGGGTGAGTCCATGAGCATTATGGTGGGGAGTATGGCAGCAGGCAGGCAGGGATGGCATTGAGCAGTAGCTGAGAGCATCTATCTGATCATGAGCTAGAGGCAGGAAGAGGAGGAGAGGGAGAAGGCTGAGAGTGGCCTGGGCTTTTGAAACCTTAAAGCCCACCCCTAGTGACACAGCTCTTCCAACAAAGCCACACCTCCTAATCCTTCCCAACAGTTCCACCTACTGGTGACCAAGCATGTAAATATTGAGCCTTGAGCCTGCCACCACACTCAACAATGAAGTCAGAGCCAATAAGTTCTGCTTACTTGAGAGAATGCCTTTCGTGAGTATATTGTTTTATGTAGCACAAATAAACCACATAGGGCTTGATCCAGTTCACACTCATTCTTCCAATGTAATTACAAGAATATTTAACAACACAAAGAAGGATTTATAAAAATATTAGGAGAACCAAGACAGACTGTAACATTTCCTCAAGACCAATATGGAAAGTTCTCTGTAAGATATAGCAAGTAAATACAATGAAGTACAGATAACATTTTGGTTAATATCATTTCTGGGAAAAAAAACTGAAACAACTAAAACTTATTTGGGAAGTGAGAATTTCACTTTTAGCTTCATAGATTTTTACTGCTTTGAAGTTTATAACATATATTACTTATTTATAGAGCTTATCTAAACCAGTGAAATTCCTAAGCAATAATGTAATTATGTATACACATGATTAAACAGGGGGACAATTCTAAAAAAAAATAAAGAGTAGGTATGTCAGGCTGATGAAATTATATAAAAATTCCTTATTTGCCTTATTGGCGTATGCACAATCATTAGGATTTTTCTCCCACAAGTTGCTCACACAGAGTGTGTGGAAATTGAAAAAACAATCCAGGTTAGATAAATTTCAAAGGCCTTTGTGGTGTCGATATAGCTCCCGAAGTGTTAGAATCTTAATTTCAACAGTATCTAGAAATGTGATCTTTAAGTGGTGACTGCGCCCAACCATAGATTAATGGTCTTGCTTTGGGAGTCGGAGAGATATTGCAAGAGAGGTTTATAAAGCAGGAGCCTGACCCCTCGGGAGAAGGTGCTCCCTCACTTCTCCCTGTCCCTCTCCGTCTTTCCTTCTGCAGTGGGATGATGTGGCCAGAGGTATGATGCCAGCCACTCACCCCTTGGCATTAGACTCCTCGTCTTCCAGAACTGTAAGGAATACATTGCTTTTGTTTTCTTTCATTTTTTTTTCTTTTAATAGCTACCCACTCTGTGGTATTTCATGATAGCAGAACAGACTGAGATAGCAACTTGAGTTTTGCTGACAGAGATCATACCAAGGAGTCTAAGTAGAGACCAAAGTGTGGGCACAGACTGCCTGGGATGCCGGAAACCAAACGATCTCAGTTAAATTTGGAGGAAGGGCGGTCTTTCTAGTTTTACTCCCCCCTCCCCCACCACTTCCAACACTAATGGCCAGAAACACAGGGTGAAAAAACTAGATGATCATTTTCCGTGTCCCTGAGAACCAGACACACTGCGCACACGGCACTCGGCTCTCTCTCACACTGTCACTGATGGGCGAGGGGCTGTCCACTCACCGCCCTGCACTCTGCTCTGTGCTTTCCAAGTGGGAGGATGCAGCATCAGCCTCAGCGCCATAAACCCAGCCACTTAAAGAAGCTCAAGAGGAAGGAATTACTGTGGAAAGTTCCAAAGTTGGACATAGAAGTTGGCATGATGCTGAGCAGTGGAGGCGCCGGCCTTTAATCCCAGCACTCGGGAGGCAGAGGCAGGCAGATCTCTGTGAGTTCAAGGCCAGCCTGGTCTACAGAGTGAGTTCTAGGACAGTTGGGGCTACGTAGAGAAAGCCTGTCTCAAAAAAAGAAGTTGGCGTGATGGCTCAGTGGGTAAAGGTGCTTGCGGCCAAGCCTGGGGAGACCTGAGTTCAATCCCTGGCACCCACATCATGGGGAAAAAAAGAACCAACTCCCTCAAGTTGTCCTCTACACACAAGTGTGCGCATGTGCACACACACGCACTCATGCGCGCGCACACGAGCACACACACACATACACACACACACACACACACACACACACACACACACCACTCCCTAGCTTACTGAAAACTGAAATGACCGACTTGCTCAAGACCACGGACCTTGAAGTGAAAGACCTTGGGCCCAAGCTGGTAACACTGAAACCTTCCTTTAGTCTCTGTTTTCCATTTCTCCAAGGCCTTTGCACTTGAGCAGAGCTTGGGGCCTTTGGGACAAAGGACTCATACAAAGTGGGGGAGTATTTCATTTGGGTTGGGGGCAGGGAAAAGTTTACAGAGACTTTCAGTGCCGCAAGCAGGTTCCTCTGCAGAACGGAAACAGGCTTAGGTTAGTCCTTGGTGTACACAAACAGCCTTTGAGCAGTTGGGTGTGTGCCCCCACCACCACCTGAGCAATACATCACCTGAGCCCCAGTAGCCTGTAATGTATGGCTTTAATATATTACCAACGGGAAACTGTCCTAATGATTTACTGGAGTCCACATCATTGGCCTTAGGAGGCAGCATTCATCAAAGCTATGGGTTTGGCCTCTGAAAACCATTAGGTAAATCCAAAGCTCTACAGTTAATGTATTCATCTTGGACCACAGTCTAGAAGGAATGAAAGACTCCATTGCCTTTCCTAAAGCTGCCTTCCCATTAGTAAAATGTGTGTGTGTGTGTGTGTGTGTGTGTGTGTGTACATGTCACGTGGGCATTTGAAGCTGTGCATTAGGCTAAAGACCTGCTGAAACGACTCCTCCTCCTTAGCTCTCTCTAGAGGCAGGAAGGTAGGCCCCAAGTTAGGCATTCCAAGGAAAAGGCCTGTCCTGGCTTTCTAGTCACCAGGCTGTAGAAGCAAAACAGAAAAGCCAGGAGTCATTTGGTTTCACAACAAGCTCCCTTACTTGTTGAAGGGACAGAGGGCGTAAATGAAGTGGCAGAAAAGCGAGCTGTGAGGAAAGAGTAGAACAGGGTCTATGGGCACCAGATTAAGAAACGAAAGCAGAAGCAGAGACTTCTGGAAAGAAAGGGGGCCGTCCAGAATGGGGACAGGCGTTCAGGAGAGGTTTGTGCAGGGGAGGGATAAATCAGAACAAAGTACGTGAAGATACTATAAGGACACCCGCGACTTTGCATGCTAACTTTAAAAATGATGTTAAAGGGCTGAGGAGATGTCTCAGATGATGAAGCCCTTGCCCCCAACACATGAAGACTTAAGGTTCAGAAGCCCAGGAATCACGAAAGAGAGGGTGGGCATGGTGGGCCATCTATAATCCAAATCAGAAGGAGTAGGCAGAGTCTCTGGCACAAGCTGGCTAGCCAGATCAGCTCAATAGGTGAGCTCTAGGCCCAGCAAGTGACCTAGGCTCAATGTGTATGTAGAGAAAGATGAGGGAAGAATGGGCATCAACTCCCGCCCCCACACTTGCGCATGTGCGCCCACCTACACACAAGCGAACATGCGCATGCACAAACAAAATAAAAGCAATTCGTTTTTAAAAAGAGCTAGAAGTCCTGAACTTCTGGCTGCGCGCCTTGTCTCCTCATTGACTAGTTGGTGTTTACAAATAAGTGACGGTCTGGAGCTGGGGCAGCGGCTCCTTAGACAGAGTGCCCATGGTGCAGCGTGAGGACCTGAGTTCGAATTCTCAGAACACAAGTAAAAAACCCAGGCATGGCAGTTTCACGCCTGTAATACCCCAGAACCAGTGGGGCAGAGGCAGGGGAATTCCTGACG
>LOEQ01000111.1:391073-411617 GCA_001685075.1 Bramus lutescens | reverse complement strand
GTGTGTGTGTGTGTGTGTGTGTGTGTGTGTTGGGGGCACGTGTGGAGGTCAGAGGACAGCTTTTGGTAGTCATTTCTCTCCTTCCTCCCCATGGTCCCGGAGACTGAACTCAGGTCATCAGTGGGGAGCAGCCTCAGTCACTAAGCCATCTGCTGCTGCTCAAGCTTTCATTCCACACGAATTTCAGGTGGACGTTATAAGAAGTAAGATGTAAGCGAGCAACACTGTAAGAATCAGCCCAGGCTTGATGCCTGACACCTGCAGCAACACACGCAAAAGGCTCTATGGTGAGACGCTGGTTTTTAAAAAGACATTACAAAGATTATAAACACTACATGTTTCATTATTCCAGGCCACACATTCTGTCTGTGAACATTCAGTTTAAACCTGGGGTTCTCAAACAAATGGGTAGAACAACCCTTTTACAGGGGTCACCTAAGACCATCGAAACACAGATATTTACATTATGATACATAGCAGTAGCAAAATTAGTTTGGAAGTAGCAACAAAAATAATTTATGGTTGAGTCAGCACAACATGAGGAGCTATATTAAAGGGTCAGAGCGTTAGGAAGGCTGAGAACCACTGTTTTGAACTATTATATATATAATATATGAAACATCTGAAAATTAGTATTTTAAAATATGGCATGCATAGAACAAATCAAAGGAGAAATTAAAGCTTTAAAAGGATATCTCTGAATGAAAATGGGGTTTTATGAAGACAAGAGAATGGTAAATATAAGTTACTTACATATTCAAAACCTGCAAAGAGAACAAAATTTAACACCCATCTTTGACACTATTCCTGAGACCTGCACTAACAGTGTTTACTATGACATACCCCTGCTCACTTCCATTCTGCCCGAGTCTCCAAGAGTGAGGAAAGAAGCTATTGTCTGTCCCTTTGGCTTAACAGACTGGAAACAAATGTCACTGGGCAGCGGAGGCCCTTCCACTGAAGAATTATAGTGTCCAAAGAGCAGGGAAAAAGAGGCCGTCCTTCCTTCCAGCACACTCCCTAGAACCAGGCTAAAGATTCTCTCAGGGTTGGCTACTTACAGGAAGTGTCACAAATGCCATCACAGCTGTCGGTGCTGCTATCATAAACACAAGAGAGGGACAGACTGAAAGGTGCTCAGGTGTGGTGGTTTGAAAGAAAATGGCTCCCCAGGGGAGTGGCCTATGAGGAGACGTAGCCTGGTTGGAGGAAATGTGTGTGTGGGGGGGGAGGCTTTGATGTCTTTTTCTCAAGTTTCCCTCAGTGACAGTCAACTTCCTATTACCTCTGAGTCAAGATTTGGCACTCTTAGCTCCAGCACCACGTCTGCCTGCACACCACCATACTCCCTGTCATGATGATAATGGACTGAACCTCTGAAACTGTAAATGGGCCCCCTCAATTAAATACTTTCTTTATAAGAGTTGTCATGGTCATGGTGTCTCTTCACAGCAATAAAAACACAAACTATGACAGAAGTTGGTACCAGGGACTGGGATATTGCTGTAATAGGCCTGACCATGTGTTTGTTTAGATTAGATTTTCATACTTTGGATTTGGAAAGTCACGGTGAATGTTTTAAGCACTGATAATGGGCATGAAGACAGTGTGAGAGTTATTTGAACTATGGTGGGCTGACTCAAGAAGCTTCAGAGGAGAAGAATTTTAGTATATTTTCTAGTGATCATTCTTGTAATATTTTGGTGAAGAAAATGGTTGCCTTTTGCTCATGTCCAAAGAGTCTGCCTGAGGCTAAAGTAATGAGTTTTGGATTAATTCTGTTGGCACAGGAAATCTCAAAACAGCCTAGTATAGACTCTGTTATGTGGTTATTAGTAGTAATTCTAATGAAGATTCATAATGAAAAGAAGCAAGCTGAGCAGGTAAATTCCAGAAAGTAAATTTTGAGGAGAAAACATAAGGAGTGGAATAGTGCTAAATCCTATGTTCAAGGAGAAAAATGGAATAAAGGGAGTGGTGATATCAGGCCAATTTCCCACCCAGCTAAGATACCAACTTTTGGAAAGGAATTAAAGAAAAGCTAGGAGCTGCGTGTGGTGGAGCACACTTTTAATCCCAGCACTGGCAAGGCAGAAGCTGGTGGATCTCTGGGTCTGAGGCCAGCCTGGTCTATAAGAGCAAGTTTCAGGACAGCCAAGCTTAGGCAGTGAAGGAAAGAAAGCTCGTGAAGATGTAACTGAATGAAGGGGCCATGTTCACAAGCAGCAGAACTTGGACATTTTGGCCAAAGTACTATGACTTTAGGGGTAAGAACAGAAGAAAGGAGTTATGGAATAAAGGTGCTGTATGGGGGTGTCCCTAAATGGAGGCCTAGTAGAGAGGTCACTGTGTGAAGCTGTGAAACCGATGCCTGGACTGCTTGGAGAACCCAAGATGTTAGAGATGTGTGGGATACCTGCCAAGGAGAGCTGTTAACGGGGAGTGGAACCAGCTTAAGAGAAAGAAGTGTGCTGCAGTCAACAAAGCTGAACGGAATCGGAGATCTGAAGCACATTCTGACGTCAGACCTGGAGATGTGGAGTTTAGAGCTTGCCCAGTTGGTTTTCGGTCCTGTTTTGGTCCACTATTTTCTCGTTATGCTCCCCTCCCGGAATTACAGAATGGTAATGTAAATCCGGCGCCATATATGTGGCATTGTTGGAGGAAGTGTGTCGCTATGGGGGAAGGCTTTGAGGTTTCTTTTGCTCAAGCTTCCCTCGGTGTCGTATTCAGTTGATTCCCTGTTGTCTCTGAGTAAAGATGGAGGACTCTCAGTTCCAGCATGTCTGCCTGCATGCCACCACGCTCTCCATTATGATGATAATGGATGGACTAAACCTCTGAAACTGTATGTGATTCCCCCTTAACTAAATGTGTTTCTTTATCAGAGTTGTCGTGGTCATAGTGTCTCTTTAAAGCAATAAACCCAAACTAAGACATTAGGTTAAGAGCACTTGCTACACATGACCTTCAAAGGGTCTCCTACTACATCTCATGAGGCTCAACAACCATCTGCAACTCTTCTTCCAGGAGCTCTGGCACCTTCTCTGGCCTCTGAGGGCACCAGGCACATACACTGCACTTACACACATATTGACAAAATACACATACACATAAAATATAAAAATAAATAAAAAACTTTATTATTAGAAAGAATGAGAGAATTCTTTTTTTAAAAAAAAAATACAAAATATCCCTCTACCCAAACTAAGGAAGAATCCATTAAATAATAATAATACCAACAACAATAAGATAATCCATCATGTCAGTGTTAGAGCTGACTGCAATCTATTCTGACAAGTAGTTTTACAGTTCTTATGTGTTAGGAGCTGGTGTCCTGGAGGAGGGACGAAGACTACAAGAGGAAAGATACCCTAACAGTCAGGTCTGTGCATTTGAGAGCCAGTGCCAGGCTTGTAGGCTCCTGATCCTGCTGCTCAAAATGGAAAAAGCAACATGTCCCAGTATTGTAGTCAAAGGATGAATGACATGTCTATTTGACCCATACATCTCTATAGGAATTTTTAGTGGGTAGTACTGACTGGAAAGTGAGTTATATAATGCATAAGTGCATCTATACCGTGAGTATAACTTGGAACAGACTTGCTGATAGCGAATAAAGAGCTAGTGAACTTACATTGGGAAATGGAACTCTGGGCTAGAGAAGCCAGCATCTTGCTGAAGTGCTTCATCAAGGCACACAGAGGTGTCCTGCCTGGGATGGACCACTTGTCCGTACTTGGCTTCTCCCAAATACTTTATTTCAGAACTTTAGTCTTTCAAGTAATCAGTTAGTCTGATTTAATTTAATATTAATTAATACTAATTAAAAGTAAGGTAAAGTATGAGGTACAAATATGTATAGTTCAGTAGTATAGGGCTTGCCTACCACACATTCCCAATATCCCAAGACCCACCCACCAACACACACACATTCTCTCTCTCTCTCTCTTTAAAATAAAAATAAAAAGGAGCTGGAAAGGTGGCTCAGTGGTTAAAAGCACTTGCTGCTCTTGGAGGGCAGTCGGGTTTGATTCCCCCACACCACATGGCGGTTTACAACTATCCACAACTCTAATTCCAGGGGACTTGATGTCTTCCAGACAGCCAACAGGCACATGGTGCACACACATATATATGGGCAAAACACCCACACATAAACAGTTTTTAAAACCTAAAACAAAACAATCTATCATACAATATTATTAAACAAAACAACTTGCAGGGCTGTGTGTTGTGGAACAATCTTTTTGTACACTGTGAAGATGTGTTGCTCTCATTGGTTTCATAAAGAGCTAAATGGCCAATAACTGGGCAGGAAGAGGTTAAGCAGGACTTGTGGATGGGGGTGGGGGAGGTGCAGGGATGGAAAAGGGCAGAGTCAACAGAAGCTGCAGGGAGAAGCAAGATGAACAACACATTGTGTTGGGGAAAAAAAGGTACTTTGTGAGCCACGTGGTATAACTTAGATAAGAAATAAGGGCTAATTTAAGTTGTAAGATCTGGTCAGTAACCAGACTAAGCTATAGATTAAGCATTTATAACTGATAAGTCCCTGTGTGGTTATTTGGTTCACAGAACAAAAACTACGCCTACAAGTCTTAACTATGTAACAGGGATATATGGAAGAAGCCTCTCAAAACACAAACTTTTTCATTCCTAAAACAAAGCAAGGATTTTGAAATGAATGTTCAGAATTTAAAACAAATAAGGAGACAAAATTAAAGACACTCAGACAGATTCATTTTTAATACAAATTTGAGTTCGCACACACAAAAACAATCTAAGACTATTAATAGGGTATTTAAAAATACATTAAAAATGTTAGTGTTTTGAAACAAGCAATCTTTTGAATTAAGTTGCTTGTTGGCTCTGTGTCTAAGTAGGTACATCAACTCAAATAATAGCACTTTTCTGAATAGCATCTGGTAACAAAAGCTTCTATCCAACTGCCAAGAAGTTGCTGGTTAATTCAGGAAATTGACGACTCACCATCTACTCTCAATACAGACCATGATTTACTTTAATAATGTACATTTAATTATTGGAAGTCATTAAAAAGCAGTTAAGTACGTAAATGCATTACTCTGCATTGTTATGACATGGTCTGCCTGCCTTTTAGGGGCAAGAATGTCTAGAGGGACATTCCATCATTAAAATCTGGTTGAGAACTGAGAAACCATGTTTTAGTAGACAGCTTTATCTACAGTGGAGTTCCTGTTGGCTCAAGAGCCTTTGAGACAGCTACTAAAACAAATTCCTCCTAGACAACTCTTTAGAAAAGCATGCTATAACAGTTTTAAAAGAATCTTTAAAAGTTTACAATAGATTTGCCTATGTGTTGGGGAATACTATTTTCAGGTTTGTGACTTTTGTTTATGCTGCATTTGTTTAACTCTGTGAAGCTGTGTTACTGTGCCTGTCTAAAACACCTGGTGGTCTAATAAAGAGCTGAATGACCAACAGCGAGGCAGGAGCAAGGGTAGTCAGGGCTGGCAGGCAGAGAGGATAAACAACAGAAGGAGAACTCTGAGAGAACAAGGAACAAGAGAACATGAGAGTTGGATGCCAGGGGCCAGTCACCCAGCTATACAGCAAGCTACAGAGAAAGAAGCAAAGGAAAGGTATACAGAAATAGAGAAAGATAAAAGCCCACAGGCAAAAGGTAGATGGAATAATTAAAGTTAAAATGGGCAAGAAACAAGCTGAGCTAAGGCTTTTTAAGTATCCATGTAGAATTTGTCTGGGAGCTGGGTGGTGGTCCTAAGAAAATCAAGAGTAAAACATCACACAGCACCTGTGAAAGATGCCATGCACACTGTATTATTTCATTTACATAAAGTGCAAAATAAAAAAAGTAACAGAAGTCAGAACAGTGGTTGCATCCTTGTAGGTGGAGGATATGACAGAGAGGGAACTAAGGACTGTGGGGCCACACGCGGCTCTCTGCAGTGGGACAATGGCTGTGCAAGTGTGGTCTGCTTGGGCTGTTTGTTCGAGCTACAGTGCTTTTCTCTGTGCATATATGTTATTCTTACATAAAAAATTAAAACTGGGAAAAACCAATAGGTTAGCTTCAGCAATTAGGGGACATACAATTGCATTTTTAACTGTTTCTTAATGACGACTTAACATTATTACTGCTAAACTGAATACAAACAGGAGCTACTGCCGGGCAGTGGTGCATGCCTTTAATCCTAGCACTTAGGGAGACAGAGAGATGTGGATCTCTGAGTTTGAGGCCAGCCTGGTATACAATGCAAGTTCCAGGATAGATAGTGCTACACAGAGAAACCCTGTTTAAAAACAACAAACCAACCAACCAAATGCTCCCTTAAACTCTGGCGTAGTATGCACAAACCCTTCAGAAGCAAAGAGGAGTTATTACTTTTGCCATATTGATTCTCACACAGCTTACTATCCATTAAACTTTGACAATTAACTACTTGATGTAATTAAAAACAAACTATAAAAGAAAAAAGACAAAAAGGAAATAAAAGCAAACTAATTTTAACTAATCTGGAACTATTTCTGAAATCTTAATATGTTCTTACACATGCTTTACTTTTTGTGCAAAACAGTTTGCTGGGGGATGCCACTGTAACTACACTCGAACATGACTGTCTCTGTTACTCTACACTAATTCCTGTGATTTCAACTGACGATACTAAACCCGGTCAGAGTGCAGGAAAATGTCTCTATAGCAATGTTCTTATAAGTGGCATTTGGCAGCTACAGAGGCTGAAGGCAAAATGACTAACATTTACAAAGCAAGTTAGAGCTAAAGCTTATATAATCTACAGACAGAAAACCTATTTTCTGAGATGCAGCCCCTTCCTAAATATGAAAATTTCTCATCAACTATAGTTGCGATTATCACTAAAACTCCATGGCATCATCTGTGCTGTCTTAATGGTGATTTCTGCGACACTAACCACTTCTCACTAAAATTTGAGAACAAAACTTAAATCTGACACCATGACCAGTTCTCCTCCCTAGGGCTGGACCTGGTAACTTTTAGAGGAGTCAAAGAATGAAAAATGAGCTTTCACACACAGGAAGCCACTAGAAAATAAGAACAACAACATTCCATGTCCTAAAACGGGAGCTTGAAAGACCTGCCATTGTTATAAGCTTCAGGCACAGGGAAGGAGGCTGGGTTTCTGCTCGCTGCACATGACACCAATGGGAATAAGGCCCGTCCAGGCTCTGCGTCACCAATCCTCTGATAACAGCTCCAAGCTGTGAGGCCCCGCTGCAAGGGCCCTGCCAGCACGGCTGTCCGCTGCACACAGCCCAAGTGCAGGGTAAGGGAAGGCAGCACTTGTTGGCTGTGAAAACAGTCTGATACAAACCAGATGGGCACTTACAAGATGGGCAACACAAAGGAAAACAATTGGCTCATTCAACAAAGCCAGACCCCTGCCCCAGAGAATTCACAGAAGATAGACAGTCACCCACAGTTGACACAAACAAGAAGCCATGTGGATACAGTTGAGAGAATGGTTTTTCCTCACACTAAACAAAGTTTTCATTTCCAGATTCTTACATTCATTAATTGCAGTTTGAAGCAGTGTTGACCTTGGTTGGGGATTTGTTGTTTGGCAAAAATAAATATTTCAACCGCAGAATATACATATTTTGTGACACCACAGAAATAATGGGTATACAGAAACTAATTCTGTGCTGCTTCCCTAAGAGGGCTATGAATACAAAATACACTCTCTCAGGAAAGTGGCACAGTTAGATGATTGATTATGCTGACACAGTAATTAGAAAAAACCCAACACAGACTTCCAGGGCCGCCTAAGTTTGGATGGCATGAAAGGCTCCCAAGAGAACTAAACTGCTACCTAAGTACTTTCCTGGATTCATAGATAATAGAGCATCACTGCAATTACAGTAACAGGAAGAAGTGCCCGAGTCTCCACCTGTGGCTTCTGAGCTGACAATCGGACTTAGGGTAACTTTTGGTGGTTCAGCTCCCTTCTACCCTTCTGCTAGCATGAGTCCCTATCCCTCGTGTGCACACATATGCACGCATTAGCAGTTTCACTGCTCTATTACATAGTTTACAAGCAACTGGTGCTCCAGCTTAAAGTAATTTAAGTATAATTGTGGTTCCATGCTAACATCTTTTAAGAAAGAACTTTTTATTAAAGACATTTCCTGTGTTGACTTTTGTCATTAGAACTTTGAGGTAGTTTTTCTGAGAAATGTGGTAATTCTTCAATATTTTCCTGTGTACTCATTTCCGGTCTGAACCAGGTGTCGCAGTCTATACATGCCTGCTGAGCCTTGAATGATCCCTTTCTCTTTGGATTTAAAAATGTGAGAGTTGGGACTAGAGGATGGCTCAGTTCTCGCTGCACACGCTGAGTCCCCAGCACCTACAGAAAGGCTGGATGTGGCCAATGATGCCAGAGATGGGGCGGAGATGGGCAGATCCTGAGCACTCTCTGACCAGTTAGCCTAGCTGAAGTAAGAACACCTGAGGTCATTTTCTAGTCTCCCCATGGAGCCTCCCATATGCACTCACATGTATAAAATATGCACATACAAAACTAGAGAATTGCTGACAGAATACAATTTACTAAAAACAGTGCCTGCCAACAGATATGATTATAGCATGAAAGGCATTCTTGCTAGTAAACTTTGCGAGATCTAACTATACAATGTACAAGTCAAAGGGAAACTGTGCTGAAGAATCCAGTATGTACATATAGCACATATAAATTTAAACATGATATACCTAGCCATAACTTAAAGTCACTCATGAAGAATAAATGTGCTATGGAAAGTCAATGTATCTGCCTAAAGTCACACAGAACACAGATCCTGCTGGCACTCTGGCACCAACATTAGAGCTCAGAACTAGCACAGGTTCAATGCCTACCTGTTAGAGGAGCAGCTGCACATTAAGTGGGGAAAAGAGGAGCAATTTCCTCCACACAGTCATGCTAATTATAGCTACTACTTCCTTAGTTCCTAATATGTGTCTTCTATAATATCATGTCTTATAATAAGAGAATCTGTTCTTTAATGACCATACCAACCTAATGACGCATGTATGATACTCCAGATCAGAAAAGCAGAGAGGTTAAGCTGTGTGTGAACCTAGGCGGCCTGACTCCAGACTGGATGCTCTACATTGCACTGCCTCTATTCTGTGTCTACAACAGAAGCACAGAAGTCACGGAAACCAATGGAGCCAGTTAGCTGCTCCAAAGTTTGCTTCATTTCTGAGTCAGAACTGTGAGCACCAGCAAAGCTGGCCTCCACATTAGGCAGTGTCAAGGTGAAGCCTGGAATCTGTGTTTTAAATAATTAGAAAAGTTCACATCTATTCAAGATTAGAAGCACTTTCCTCAGACACCAAAGACCAACACAGACGTGCCTAGCACTGCAAGCAGAGTCCACGCCCACTGCTTCTCTGTTCTGCTGCTGAACTGTAGTAAGCAATCCTCCTGGTTCCCAGTATGCAAACAGGCAGTCATGAACTGCTATCCTGGCTGAAGTGCTCTGCTTAATTTTTATTTTATTTATATAAAACTTAAGTTACTAAAGCATTTAATAAATAATCATGCTGTTTAGAAAAGCATTGGCAGCCAGGTGTGGTACCTTTAATCCCACAGCACTCAGGAAGCAGAGGCAGGCAGATCTCTGTGACTTCAATGCCAGCCTGGTCTAAAAAGTGAGTTCCAGGACAGCCAGAAGTTAACACAGAGAAACCCTGTCTCAAAAAATCCAGAAAACTAAAGAAGCGTTGGTAACATGTTAACTTGTAACTGTAGTTAATTTCAGTGGAGGACGGCTATGCTGTATAAGAGACCCTCGCACACTAGGAGAGTAGCTACCAGCAATGACAATTCCGACCCTTGAGACAGTTTTCCTACTCCCAGGGCTGTTTACTTCATTAATTACACACAGAGAGAGAGAGAGAGAGAGAGAGAGAGAGAGAGAGGGAGATGCTGTCAATGTACACACAGTTAGGTCAGTGGTTTTGGAGAGTTTGCAAGATGGCTCAGCAGGGAAAGGTTCTTGTCGCCAACCTGCTGACCCAAGTCTAATCCCGGGACCCACACAGTAGAAGGAGAAAACTGATTCCTGAATATTGTCCTCTGACCTCCACCTGCACGGCTTATTTACAGTCTCATGTAATCCTTTATGCACTCTGTCCATTTTTAAAGGACATAATCATGCACACTTCTATCCTAGATAATGTATTATGCATGCTCTCCACCCCTCCTTAAATCTTTTTATTATACACTCATTTGCTGTGTGTGTGCAAACAACACACACATATTGAGGGCAAAGAACAAGTTTCGGGAGTTGGTTCTCTCCTTCCACTATGCAGGTCCTGAGGATTGAACTCAAGTGGCCAGGCTTAGTGATGGCTGAGCCATCTCTCTGGCCTTCTATTTAGTTCATTCTTAAAGAACTGACTTAATTGTATATTTTTTTTTGCCCTAGATGATCTGTATTTCCCCCTCTTTTAAATCAAAGGCATAAATTTTCATACAGAAACTGAAGTTAAAATAATCGTCTATGGGCTAGAGATATGGTTCAGCACTGGCTGTTCTTCCAGAGGTCCTGAGTTCAATTCCCAGCAATCACATGGTGGCTTACAACCATCCGTAATGAGATCTGGTGTTTTCTTCTGGTCTGCAGTCTTACTGCAGAACACTATATACATAATAAATAAATCTTTAACTTCCTTTAAAAACAAACAAACAAACAAATCATCTGTTTTAAAACCCATGAATGTTCCAGAGAAGAGTCTTTCCTCATAAGGTTATACTCCGGCTTGTATGCAGATATCCTCACATAAACTGAAACACAAAGACGATGTGGTGGTTTAAATAGGAATGACCTCATAAGCCTCACAGTCATAGGTGGTTTAAATAGGAATGGTCCCATAAGAGCATAGTCATGAGGGAGCAACACTAGTAGGAGGTGTATATCCTTTTCTGGGATAGGTGTGGCCTTGTTGGAGGAAGTGTGTTGTCACTGGGGATGGACTTTGAGATTTCAAGTGTTTAAGCCAGGCCCAGTATCTCTCTCTTCCTGCTGTCTGCCAGCTCAAATGTAGAACTCTCAGCTACCTCTCCAGTATCATGTCTGCCTACATACCACTATGCCTCCTGCCATGACGATAACAGATTAAACCTCTCACCTGTAAATAAGCCCCAATTTAATGCTTTCCTTCATATGAGTCGCCATGGTTATGTTTCTTCACAGGAACAGAACACTGACTAAAACAGAAGTTGGTACCAGGAGTGGGGTATTGCTATGATAGGCTTGACCGTGCTTTTGTTTGGAGGACTTTGGAAACTTTAGATTAGGAAAGTATAGATTTGTAGAAGACACATAATACTCAGATAGTGCTTTTTACCAGTATGAATACATGGATTTCTGGTGCTTGTTAGTCTGTAACCCATCATCTCTCTCTGAGACCCACATGTCTGTTCTGTGCTTTGCTTCTGGACTGGGAATGGAACTGGAGGCCTGTGCACCAGGCTGATGTCTTAACACTGAGCTATACTTCCCCACACATGTGGTTTGAAGTAGCCACCCTACCTTAAGACCAGAAAAGTCCACTTAAAAAAGTTCAGTTATAGAGTTAAAATTACTAAAATAATGGTAACTCTGGTAAGGATTCTACTTTAGCTATATTTCAATTTCAAAGGCAAAATTAATAATTTTATTAAATAAAAATTATTTTTCTTGCACAGAAATATCTTCTAAATAGACAGAAACCTTGTGTTTTCTAAATCTCCTACATCCTGAGTTAGAATCACAATCTGTGGCAGAACCAGGTAAAGTGGCCAGCCAGTAAACTTTGAGTACAATGCCAAAGAAGCATGGGGTGTTCTCAGTGTACTGTCACAAAAATGTAAATGGATCTTGACAGATTACTTTCCTAATTCATATATATGTATGTATATATATATATATCATACTCTACAAGTAAGAAAACAGAGGAACTCTGTGACTGACAGGCTAATCTGCCCTAGCATTTAATCATAAGCAGCTAACTCCCCACCACTGACTATAGCACTGTATGTTTGCTCTTCTGCTTGCTGTGTCTCCTTTATAATCTTAGCATAGTTTGAAATGTGTAAGAAATAAAATATTTTTAAAGTGATGACTTTATCACACTACTTTACACAACTTGATTGTTACCTAGTTCATAAATAAATGGGTTTAGACCTAGTTTCTCATTTATATTAGTTAACCTAAACAGAAAAAAAATGGTCAAAGTTAACTTATAGTATGTGGTCATTTGAATAAGAATGACTCCCATAGGCTCATATATTTGAATGCTTAGTCACCAGGGAGTAGCAGTATTTGAGGATTTTTAGAAGAATATGTCACTGGAGTAGACTTGGAGGTTTTAAAAGTCCAAGGTCTCTCTTAGCCTGCTGCCTATGGATCAGGATGTAGCTCTCAGCTACTTCTCCAGCACCATGCCTTCATGCCTGCCATAACGATAATAGACTAACCCTCGAACCTAAAAGCAAGTCCCCAAATCTCTCTCTCTCTCTCTCCCTCTCACTCCCTCTCCATCCCCACCCACAGGACAGCACTTCTCTATGTGTATCCCAGGCTGTCCTAGAATTTGCTCTGTAGATCAGGCTGGCCTCGAACTCAGAGATCGCCCGCCTCTGCCTCCTGAGCGCTGGGATTAAAGGTGTGCACCACCACTGCCTGGTATGCTTTCTTTTATAAGAAAAACCTTGTTCATGGTGTTTCATCAAGGTAATAAACACTGACTAAGACAGAGAAAAAGGGTAAAAAACAGAAACAAAGATCTACCTTTTGAAGAAGCTGCTTTCATGAAAAAGTGCTGGACACATGACTAGTAAACTGATTCAAGAATGGAGCTTAAATCCTGGAGTCAAAGAACAAACCCAGTAAATTCAGCAACAAAAGAAAAGATCTAATCATTATCATTGGTTTGTTATTCCTTGTGTTTTGAGACTAGCCCAAACTAACCTCTTGTGTCAGTCCACTAAATGCTAGGACTGAAGGCATCTGCCACCACACCTGGCCTGAAAGGATCTTATTATATTTACTCCAAATATATCACCTACCAAAATCATGAATGTGGTTTATTTTATGTTAAAATCTGGAAATCAAACAAGATTTTAGCAATTCTTCAGCTATGCAGTCAAGCACATATGTCCTGCCATGTTTTGCATCTATTTTCAGCGGTAGCCAGCTCACTGAAGGAGATGGTATTTCTAGTAATCTGCCTCATTTCTTTATACACACACACTAAACTACTATGCATTTCAAAGTAAAATACATGGTAACTCCACTGTAAAATAGCCATAATTAGGAGTTGAGTAGTCTTAGAAACATTTACTGCCAGGAAAGATGTGGTTTTGATTCCCTTGTGATGGGGCAAATTCCTTGTCTTCAAGACTTCTGTGCACAAGAGATAGGACTCAAGGTCACAAGGTTGTAAGGGCCCCAGGGAATATTTTGGCTCTCTGCCTCTCCTAGTCTCTGAAATGTCTAGAAATGTTTCAGAATTTCAGAAGAGGGGGAAAATAAACCAAGAGCACACATTTTATGGGAAAAGGTTCTAACTATGTGCCAAGACAGTGATGTTCACTCAAGAATACTCTGTACAGAGATAGATATCAACTGTGGAGTGATACTTTACATCTATGGAAATGACTTACTTAAAGCTTACCAGGTTTTGTCTTAGTCAAAGTTCAAACAGACCTATTACCTAACCTTTTTTTCCAAGACAGGGTCCTACTATGTAGCTCTGAATGTCTTAGAAGTCACTATGTAGACCGGGCTGGCCTCAAACTCACAGAGATCTCCCTGTCTCTACATCTTGAATACGGGAATTAAAGGCATGCACCATTGCGTCTGGCTATCTTTTCTTATTAGATATAAACTTCGATGCAAAAACACTAAGCTCACCTTCGGTAACTTTTAAGTAAAACTTCCTCCTGGCCTGGGCATGGTGGCAGACTCCTTTAATTTCAGCACTCGGAAGATAGACACAGGTGCATCTCCACTAGTTCAAAGACAGCCTGGTCTGCATAGAGACCTCCAGGCCACCCAGGGATACAAAGTGAAACCGTATTGTAAAACAACAGTTTCCTATTAGGAAGTATTTTGGTTTCTCTTGTTTTTATAATGAAATTTACTGACTTATTAAATGTCATCTAGTTATTACTGAATAACATAGCCATAAGTCAACAAAAATATAACTACTGCTATCCTCTGGTCACACACATACACTGTAGTTGAAAACAATGTCACATTACCTGGGATGCAGGCCCAAAATCTTACCAAAGATACTTCCCTATGGAAATGATTGCTTGTTATAGATAAGATCCATCAAGAAAACAAAATTTTTAATTTTAAGACATTAAAAATTAAAAACCAAACTTGCTGCATTATATTGACCACAGATTATAATACGCAACAGGACTCTGAGTCAGTCTTACTATCTTGTGAATGTTTATTTGCTCATATCTATAAATTGCCATAATTTTAAAATCATCATCAGAAGAGTTTTATAAGCAACATTTTTGTTGTTGTGTTTTGAGACAGGATCTTGCTATATGGCTTAAACAACCTTAATTCTTCATGTAACCCCAGGTTGGCTTTGAATTTATGATCTTTCAAATGGGTCACTTTTCATTAGACTATAAAATATAATTTAACACTAGTGTGGTACATAAAAAAATATTCAATGGGATTAGAGAGATAGCTCAGTAGTTAAGAGACTTGCTTTCTTCCAGCAGACCTGGGTTTGATTCCCTAATACCAATACTGCAACTCAATGATTTGTAACTCCAGTTCCAGGGAATTAACACCCTGATGCCCTCTTCTGGGCTCAAGGAGTCATCAGGCTCAACATGATACACAGACTTCCATGTAGGTAAAACATTCATAACATAAAAAAATTCAAATCATAAATATATATACACGTACTGTGGTGGTTTGAATGAGAATGGCCCCTGTAGGCCCCTAAGTTTAAAATATTTGATCCCCTATTAGTGGAACTATTTAAAAAAGGATTAGGGGTGTAGCCTTATTGGAGGAGGTGTGTCACTAGGGTAAGCTTTGAGGTTTCAAAAGCTCAGGCCAGCCCAGTGTCTTCCTCTCTGCCTGTGGATCAGAAGGCAGCTCTCAGTTCCTTCCCCAGCACCACACCTGCTCTCCTGCTGCCAAGCCTCCTGCCATGATAACAGGCTAAATCCAATTAAGTGCTTTCTTCTGTGAGTAGCCTTGGTCATGGTGTCTTTTTACAGCAATACAACAGTAATTGAGACATATATAAAATCGTGATCTATGTGAGTGTACCGCCCGCCTGTACTGCGTGACAGTAGGCACCTACTCCTGTATTGCGGCGCCTGCACTACAGGAACATTCGCAAGCCGGGCAAGGGCCTGGAGATTTAAACACACAAAGACACACAGAGACAGGGGTCATCCTTGAAACAGGAATGCCTCCCCGTATTGTGTACCAGAGCCGCTTATATAGAGATCCTTAACTGACAGCCACGCCCCAGCCAAATGCACCAGAAACCACTCCCCTGCCGTCAGGAACTCCTGAGGGTCTCCTGCTCAGAGCAGCTGCTGTTGTTTACAAGAAATTCAGGATCTGGGGGTTCACAGGATAAAATATAGAGTATGTGTCTGAGTTACTTCATTTAATAAGTTCCAGTTCTGTCCACTCTGCTGCATATGTCATGATTTCATTTTTCTCTGTAGTATATGTAGGACAGGGAGTGAGCGTGCTGATGTGAACTGGTGTGTATTTGTGGGGAAGGCCAGAAACTGACATGGTCAGAATGTTTTACTTAAATCTCTCCTACGCCTTATTTTCTGAGGCTGGGTTGTCTAGGATGACTTGCTAATAAGACCCCCAAGATTCTCCTGTCTCTGCCACTCAGTGCTAGCGTTACCAACACTCACTGGCCCATCTGGCTGCACTGAGTGGAGGTCTCGTGTAGAAAGCACCTCACCGCTGGGCTGTCTCCCCAGCCTCCACCCTGCATTCCAGCTGGATGCGAGGCCGCACTATGTAAGTACTGTTTTTACAGCCTCTCGTCTGCTAAAGGACAAATGGGCTGGCGCACTTTCCTAGCTACAGTGAATGCTGAGACCTTACACACAGAGGGTTAAGTATCTCCTTGATGTGCTGACTTCAGGGTCCTTTTCATGTAAGGACAAAAATGGTATGGCTCAGCTACATGGTAAGTTGCACATCTGGTTTTATGAGAGACCTCACACTGATTTCCAAGTGGTAGATAAGGGTGGCTCTTTCCTTGCATCCCTGCCAGAGTCTGTTGCTTACTCATCTTCTCGGTAACTGTTCTGTGAAGTGAGACGGAAGCTCAAGAAGCAGTTACAATTGGCATTTTCCTGACGTCTAAGGATACTGAACATTAAGTCTCATAGGAGAGGAGGAGGTAGAAAAGAGACAACAAGAAAATAAAAGAAAGCATTTGCTATGAAGGCCTATAGCAAGTTACTGGGAGGAGGAAGGAGACCAACATGGAGAAAAGGGGAGTAGGGAAGGGGGTTAAAAAGCCCAAACAGAAAAACAAGACAGTATGTGTGCAAATGCTATAATGAAACCTATTCCTCTGCATGCTGATTTAACAAAACAAATTTAAGAAAATGATCAGGGGGTAAAGTCCTGAGAGGCTGGAGCAACAGAACAGAGGGAGACATAAGTGTGAAAGCCCAAACTACGTGCAGTGTAATCGTAGGGACCTCTCACCTAGGTGCAGAGTGACCTACACTTCAGAACCTAGGTTACTCGAAATGTGAACAACAAGCAGGCAGGGACATGAAACTTAAGGCCAACAGCTTCTCAGAAACAGAAAGAAAACACCAAACGCCTTACTGCTAACAAGAGCACAGGAAACTTCACAGAGCGGCATGCAATGTGAGAACCACTTGTTTTTAAGTTCCAGAGCTGGTCCACCTCATTATATTACACTAAACGGCCTTAACAGGGCATATTAATAGCAGTAACTTTGAAAGGAAAAACAGTGCCTAACAGTTTTAAAACCCCCTTAGGAATACTGGCTGCTGGTTAAATATAAAAGCTACAAATCTCAGAGTCAAGTACTAGGTCCTCCATCTAAATATACTAAATGAGAGAAAATAAAAGAAATAACTCCTAGAGACAAGGGTGAGATTCATATAAAAATATTTTCATTATATATTTATATGTTCATTTTCAGGACAAGTTTGATCTGATAAATATATTTAATAAATATTAAATAAAGCATCACTATTTGTTACAAAAATAGCTTACCTTGCTGCTGTGAAAGTGAACTGTCTGATTTATTTCTTATACCGGTTAGATGTCTTTGTACTGGCTTGTGTTCCACTTGTTTAATATCTGTGTCTTGCTTTTGCTGATACTAAAGAAATTAAGAAATAAAGCCATAATATTATTTTTAAGTTAAAAATGTGTTGAGTTAAATTGGTTATATTATATAAACATCTAATAATTTGGCTTGCTTTCAAAGAGCTAATTTGTCATTTGACTTAACGCACAGCGAGTGTGTGAAGAAGTCCACACCTCCTGGAAGCATCCTCCTCATGGAATGCAGAGATGCTGCGGCTATGGCACACATGGTTCCAGAGTGGCAAATGCAGGCGACAGTGCGGTCAACAGAAGCAGCCATTCCATCCTTTCCCACTATTCAAAGCCAACAACTGAGATGTTTTCTGTTACAGAGTAGATTGCATTTCTAGTTTTTCTCTTTTTTCTTTTTTAATTCCCCTCTTCCTTTGGGACATGGTCTCATTGTGTGGCCCACACAGGCCTCAAATCTGATCTAGTGACTCAACCTCATGAGTGCTAGGATGACAAGTGCTCATTCCTGTATTTGGCTAGAGTTTTATTAAATGGAATCATTGAGGATATATTTTTGTGGGGAGAAGGCTCTAGCTTTTACTCAACATAATTTTTTTCAAAAAAAAAATCAAGTGAAGTATTGTCCATCTCAAGAGTCCTTACACTCACAGTGCACTGGGAGTCGTGGTGTTCTAGAATACAGAACCTAACACACTTTGTCCAGTCACCATTTGAGAAACACTGTGTTGCTTCCAATTTGGGGCTACTACAAATATAAAGTTCCTATGAACACTCATTTGTTCTAAATTCTCTAGGGAAGTAAAATGCATAGGTCACGTGTTAGCTCTATGTCTGTATCATTTTGTGTTTCCAGCCAGCAATGGACTAGAGCTCAGTTGCTCCACATCCTTGCCAACAAATGCACGACAGCCCCCGGGACGCCTACTTTCTAATGAGGACAGCAGTGGCTTGCTGTGGTTTGACCACATTTCTAGTCTCTGATGCAAACTCATTTACTGCTCGTACATCTTTTTGTTCATTTTAAGTTAAACTGTTTACTATTTAATTCTTTAGTTCATTTTTATTCTCTGGATTTGCCTTTCTCCCACTCTACCACTTGTGCTTTTATTTTCTTAATACTGTATTTGGGGGAGAAATTCTTATTCTGGGGGAATAGAAGTTCTTACTTTTGGTAAACTAATTTTTTAATTCTCTTTTTTATAAGCAGTGCTTTTGCTATCACATCCAGCAAGTTCTTGCCTCTTAATCAAAAAATATTTTCTTTGATACAGACACTATTAGCATATTTATTAGCTTTTTCTGATCTTTGCTTGAACAAAGATTAGCAACAACAAACCCTATATAATGTTTTATTCCATAAGCAATCTTTATAATATATTTTTTAATTTTCTTCCTTGATACCATGCAATATTGTAAAACACCATGCAATGAATACTGATTGAATAAATTAATTCACAATGAGGAATGAATTGCTAATCATGAATACAAAATCGTATTTATTACCACGAACCTTTATTTAGATTAAGATCTTCAAGAACAATCATCATAATTTTTTAATATAGAAGATTTCATGGGCAATTGGTTTCACTCATTATGAAACTGTTATGCTTTCACGGAATATACTTCATATATTTTAAAGCTATAAACATCAAACACTTAACAGGTTTAAGTTACTGAGCTGGGTTTTATACAGTCACAAAGATATAAATGATAACAACAACTTAACTAGGTGTCAGATATCTTATATATGTGGGCAGGAGACTGTGTCTGCCACGGCATTCATGTACAGGTAAAAGGACCACTTATGGAGTTAGTTCTCTCCTTCCTCCTTCAAGAATGTTCTAGAAGATGGTGACTATGTTGAGGCACACCTTTAATCCTTTAATCCCAGCAGTCGGTAGACAGAGAGGATTTCTCTGAGTTTGCGGCCAGCCTGGTCTTCACAGGGAGCTTCATGCCAGTCAAGACCCTGTCTCCTTCTGCTACTCCTAGCCCCCTAAAAACGTTCTAGGGATTGAACTCAGTCTGGTTTTTTGTTTGTTTGTTTGTTTGTTTGCCTTGAACTTGCTATATAGACCAGGCTGGCCTTGAACTCACAAAGTTACAATTTTCATTTTAAGTAAAGCACAAACGCTCTTGGCATTGGTACCTGAGAAAAGTCTTCAGATGCTTCTGAATCGGCGTCATTGCCTTTTGCTGTTGTGTGAGTTATGGGAAGAACAAAGCTAGGACAGGGCTGCAACTCCAAGTCCCTTAAATTCATTGGACCATGACTGGCATGTGAATCTTCACAAACATTACCTAAAACAAACATGGAAACAAAAGTTAAACTGTCAGAGTTATCTTAGAAAAATAGGGAAATTTTTAATTTAAAAAAAGAAAAATAACAAGCAACAAACTATAGTTACCAGTATTCCTAAGTGTTACTCAGAAACAGCAGTAAACCTCACAGAATGCCTGGTATTAAGCTTGTATTTATATTAAAGCCAAAGCCCACAGAGAATGTAAAAATGAGCTATGCTCAAGCAGATCTATGGAGTATTCCAAGTAAGGGCCAATCAACATCACCCATGCAGTCCATCCCTCCCCCACAGCTCACAATATTCCCACTTACCTTTTCTATCACTAAAAAGTCAGACTCAATATGATACTTTTTATTTAAAAGGTGATCTTGCCCAGAACGGGATAACAGGAGGAAGGGTGACAAAGGGAGGACAGAGGGTGTCTTACTTTCATTTCCTGTTGCTGTGAAAAAGGTAACTTAAGTGAGAAAGGGTTTACTTGGCTCACAGTGCCAGGTCACAGTCAGTCCCTGTGGGGAGGTCAGGGGGCAGGAATGGGAAGCATGAGTCACATGACACACAGTCAAGAGCAATGAACAAGGCATGAAAGCCCTACTCAGCTTGCCTTCTCCATTCTCACACCACCCAGGAGGCCCCATCCAGAGACTGGTGTCTCCCACAGTGGGTGGGCCTTCCAGTGACCCAGATAAGTGCCCACAGCCACATCTAATCTAGATATTCTCTCACTGAGACACCCTCCTCAGATAATTCTAGACTGTGTCAAACTGACAAAAAACTACATTATATAGTATAATAATTTTATATAGTTATAAAAATGTTCTTATGAAAGTCAGGTGGTGGCGGCACAAGCCTGTAATCCCAACTC
>LOEQ01000111.1:377545-390057 GCA_001685075.1 Bramus lutescens | reverse complement strand
AAGGTGCGGCTCCACGCGGCTCCCTACACTACTTCAGGTCTCCATCCTTGGGAATGTTGTCAATCTCCTATAAGATTTCCTTTGGCCTGAAGAGTCAACAAGTCAGAAGAGAGCCCCAACATTGAGATTACAAGTGCATACCACCATCCTTGGCATCATACTTCCCCCCCACACAAATAAAGGTTTTTTAAAAATTTTATGTGCATTCACAGTGGCCTGCATGTATGTAGCGCTCCATGTGCATATCTGGTACTCAGAGGCAAGATGCTGGGAAGCAAACCCAGGTCTGGGTGCTAAGCCATCTCTCTAGCCTCATGCTTGGCATTTTGTGTGCGCTCATCCCAGGCTCTCATGCTTTCAGGGCAAGTGATTCACAGACTGAGCCAGCCAGCTCCTTCTACAAATATTTCTAAGAAAAATCTGTTTTTCTTATCAATGCCTATCTTTTAAATATAGCATAATTTTATTTAATCAATATGAAAGACTTTAAGAGTTCTTCATGAACTAAATTGTTTAAAATGAAATATTCTAATGACAGCATAGACACCTTCATGTTAAAAGCAATCACCTTTACTGGAATCAAACAGCTGACAATTTCCTAGACATAACAGATAATCACTCTCTGATTGATGTTTTATGTTAACTCAAGTTTTTATGTTAAATCAAGTTTTTAATGGGCTTTGCACAAAACAAAATATAGCCACTGAGCTTTAATTTTTACCTCTATAGAGGTTAATATGTTCAAAGCAATTATGAAGACAGCTACTGGCTAACTCTCCAGCACTACATAAGATTAATTAAAATAATGGCAATAACATACAAAATATAGAGTAACTAATGTTTCTGGTGGTAGATTTGTTTTTTAAAATTCTGGCATTCCCTTTCCTAGTCCTATGTCATTTGCCCAACATTTTTCTGTGAGTGGCAAATAAATTGAGAATTAGCGTATTTAATGCTGAAAGAAAAATATTAAAAATGTTTTTTTTGCTGATGATATGATAAATACCAAAGATTCTAGTCTACTAGACTAACAGAACAAAAAGTATTGGTGTTCCTAAAATAACTATGAGAATTAATAAGAGTCTTTGGTGCCATGACTGGACACTATATAAATATTCAAAGCCATTGGCTTCTCTTTTCATTATAGCATTATACTATCATGATCAAAATTATAAAATATTAACAAAGTTAGCAGGATCTATATGAAGATAATTATGAAATCTTACTGAAAGTCAAAGCTTCCACGAGTCCAGAATTTCCACTTACTGTAAATCTATGATATTCAGAAAGAGGCTACAAACAAGTAGAAAAATTCAACCCAAAACCTAGACCAGAAAGTCAGCAACACAATGGAAAAAAAGGTCAGTAAATCAGAGGAGAAAATTGGCAATACAAAACTTCAGCAAGGAAAATGAGATTAAAAAAAAATCAACCAAACAAACAACAAAAATCAGAAATGTTAAAAATGAACACACATACCCAGGCCCAAGAACTGGAGAGACGGTTCAGTGGTTAAGAGCTGGCTGCTCTTCCAGAGTCCCGAGTTCAATTCCTAGCACCCACATGGTGGCTCACAACTACTTATAATGGGATCTGATGCCCTCTACAGGCATTCAGGTGTACATGCAGACAGAGTATTCATGTAAATAAATAAATAAATTTTCTGGCAGGGTGACCCAATTAATCTAATGAAAAGCACAGAAGAAAGCATTACTGAGAGACTGAACCAAGCATATGGAAACAGTATCAGGATGGAGAAGTCAAGGAATTACCATGTTCAAATATCAATAAGGGGAAACCCTGTAGGATTACTGCATCTAAGAACTCTGGGATCTGAGCAAGAGACCAAACCTACAGATTCAGAGGACAGCAGGAGCTAAGAGTAAACACTAGAGAATGTGGTCACTGAAATTTCCTCAAATCTGAAGAAATGTAAATCCAAACCCAAAAAGGCATTAGAATACTAAAAAGACATGACCAGAAAGGAACTTCTCTACAATATATTATACTCAAAATGCCAAAACCACAAAGCGCTCATGCAAGAGAGAGGTGGGGGGCAGGGAGAGGGGTGGGGAGGGAGAGAGAGAGAGGGTGGTATTAAAAGCCGTAAGAGAAAAACACCAACCCACCTACAAAGGCAGAAACATCAGAACATTGGCTCTTCCATCAGCGACCCTAACACCCGGAGAACTCTTCTTTCTTTTTAAAACTTATTTAGTGTGTGTTGCGGGAGGGGAATCCATGCCCTGGTGCCTGTGTGAGGCCAGGGGACCATTGAGGGAACTGGTTTGGTTTCTTGCTCAGATCCCAGAGTTCTTAGATGCAGTGATCCTACAGGGTACCATCTCCCTGGGATTTAGCCCAGCAAGGATCATATCCATGCGCCAGGACACAGCCTTTATAGGCCTTTCTGGGCTGACCATGCTGGCAGATGATTGCTGTGGATATTGCTGAATTTGAAGTTGGCTCTCCAAAAATGGCAAATTCATGAGCATGCCCTTTGGTTTAAATGCTGGTATAAAAGAGATAATTATTGCTACTAACAAAATGGATTCTATTGACCCACCCTTCAGTCAGAAGAGATACAAAAAATATGTTAGAGAAGTCAGTACCTACATTAATAAACTTGGCTATGGGCTAGAAAGATGGCTCAGTGGTTAAGAGCACTGACTGTTCTTGCAGAGGTCCTGAGTTCAATTCCCAGCACCCACATGGTGGCTCACAACTGTTTGTAACTCCAATGGTAGAGGATCTGACACCCATGACAAAACACCAATGTACATAAAATAAAAATAAATAAATTTCAAAAAAAAAATGAAGCTTGGCTATGATGGCTTGGAGAGATGGCTCAGTTGGTGGACCCTGGTTTGGTTCCTAGAACCCAATGGCAGCTCACAACCATCCATAACTTCAGTTCCAGGGAAGGTGATGCCCTCTTCTGGCCTCTGTAGGCAACAGGCACACATATGGTACACTGATATATATGTTGCAAAACACCTATACACATAAAACAATGAAAACAAGTTTTAAAGAAAACTGTTTATGAACCTAGCATGGCAGCATCTGTGTAAAAAGTGCTAACACGCCTTGGGTCAAGGATGCAAGGTCACTCATAAAGATAGCAATGACCAGGGCTGGAGAGATGGCTCAGCAGTTAAGAGCACACTGGCTGTTCTTCCAGAAGACCCAGGTTCAATTTCCAGCACCCACATGGCAGGTCACAACTGTTTATAACTCCAGTTCCAGGGTACCAAACACCCTCATACAGATGTGTGTGCGTGTGTGTGTGTATGTTTGTGTGTGTGCGTGCACACATGTGCACACACACACATTGGCAAAACACCAGTGCAAGTAAATTTTTAAAAAAATTAAAGATAGCAATAATCGTGAAACCATACTTCAGGTGGCTTTGGGATGTTTCCTACCATCAATTTGCCCAAATGACAAGCCTTTGCACCTGCCTTGCTCTCCTTCCTAGCTGTCTATAACATTGGTGGTACTGCTGCTGTGGGCCAAGTGGAGACTAGTGTTATCATACCTGTTTGGTGGTTAACCTTGCTCCAGTCAATGTCACAATTGAAATATTAAGGCTACGGAAATGTACCTGAGGCTCTTCCTGGTAGGTGTCAATGTCAAGAATATGTCTGTCCAAGATGTTCCTTTGTAGCAACAGCAACAATGTCCCACAATGGAAGCAGCTGGCTTCATTGCTCAGGTGATTATCCTGAATGATTTAGACCAAATCAAAGCTAGCAATGCCCCTGAACTAGACTGTCGCAGAGCTTACACAGCATGCTAATTTGCTAAGCTGCAAGGAAGACTGATGACCTTTCCAGCAGCAAGTCAGAAGATACCCTCACTATCCTATTTGTTGAAGCTTCCACGGCGAATATGATTCCAGGAAAGCCTTTGTGCTTTGAGAGTGTCTCTGACTTCCTCTTTTGGCTCATTTTGCTACTCGTATGAATCAGATGTTGTGTTTATTAAGGTCACAGGGAAGGAAGAGAAGAAGGCTGCTGAAGGTGTCACCACGTCTACCCAGAATGCTCAAAAAACTAAATGAGTGTTATCATTCATTACACCTGCAGGGATGGTCTCAGGACTATTTGTCTCAATTGGCCATTTAAGTTCAGTATTAGGTTAGTAACAAGGCATAGTAAAATCCCACACTCAAAGAGGGAGAACGTTTTGTTTTATGGACCTTCAAGTTATTACTTTTTTATAACTACTACATTTTAATAGAAGCAACTTGACCAAACAGGTGTTTGAGAATTTTAAGACCCATTAAAATGAAGTTTAGTGAGGAGGGGATATAGACTGTGGTGGTTAATACTGTCAATTAAATAAGGTGTAGGATCGCCTAGGAGACAGCCTTTGGGCATGCTGGCGAGGAGTCACGATTAACTGCAGCGGGAAGACACACATGAGAGGGCCAGTACTACCCATGCTGCAGTTCTGGACTCACTGAAAAGGACAAAGCAAGCTAAGCATCATCACCCATCACTCTCTGCTTCCTGACTGTGGATTCCAGGGGATCAGTAGCTTCATGAGCACACTGTCAGGCCTTCCCTTCTATGACGTCTGTGCCCTTAATCTCTGAGCCAAAACAAATCTGATCTCTCACATTCCTACTGTCATGCCTTCCTTCTATGACATCTATGGTAACATATGATAACATGCCCCAAATAAACGCTGTCTCCCTTAAGTTGCTTCTGTCACAGCAACACAATGGTACTGAGAAGTGGGCTGATCACGTGGTTCTTGAGGCTCTGGAATTGCTCTAAGATGGTGGAAGGGCTGCCATTGGTGGGTGGGCTATCACGCCTAAAGTACTGCAAGCAGAGGGTAACAGGCCATTCTGGTAGGCCCAGAAGACACGCTAACAAGAGAAACACAAACAGCGGAGGCTTATGAGGCTTCAGAGAGGAGTGGGGACTCTTGTTGGAAACTGGGTTAACAGCACTCCTGTGCTGCTCTGGCAAAGACTTTCGCTGCATCTGGATCATGAGGACCTGAGTGGGGTTGAATTTAAATGTAAAGGACTCATTTGTTTGGCATAGGAAATTCCAAGACAGGAGCACATTCAGGCTGTGGTATGGCAACTATTTTAACTACTCTCATCTAGGTCTACATGAGGGATCCAAGAGCTAAGCGAAAAATGTGTGTTTTACAAGGAAACTAGTAGGAGCAAGTGAACCTTACAGACAGGAAGATTTGAAAGCAGCTCTAACTGCTCAAGTGATAGCAGCCATGAGGAAGCCTGCTACTTTGTTCTAACCCAACAGAAAAGGTGTCCTGAGGGCAAGACTCCAGTCACTGAAAGCTCCCTTTGTGAGCAATGCTAATTCATTTGAAAGAGGAGCGCCTAACCTGAAGCAGACTGCTCCTGAGGCAGTTCCTTTGCTCCTTGAAAGCCTGGAAGTCTTTCCCCAGGGTCCACACACAGGAGCTGGAGTAACTGTGGTCTGGGGGCTCAGCCTCCATCCCAAGATGGCAGCACAAGTTGGTAGCAGCATCACTGGGTTTGCAGGCAGGAAAAGCTAGATTAAGAGGCTCGTGGAGACCTGACTACAGAGTCAGAAAGCCCCGAGGCAAAGCAGCATGTGGCGGAAGTCTGATATAAAACTGCAGAAGTAAAACCCGATTTTCAATGGAGAATCCAGGATGTTAGAAATACCAGGACCAAAATCCATTAGGACCAAGGGATACCTGCCAAGGAAAACTCCAGACATCAGTTGACCCAAGAAAAGGCTATGGTATGCTGCAGTTGACAGAGATGGAGGAGTAGGGAAGGGGCTACCCAAGTCCTTTGGAGCCCCCAAAATTGTATCACAGTTCCCCGAAGATGGACATGGAGCTACAGTATTTGATACTTTCCCTGCTGGATTTTGGTCTTGCTTTGGTCTGATCATTCCTTACTACTGTCCCAATTATTCCATCCTGGATTTTTAAACAAGGTTGTAATTATTAAAAACAACAGAGACTTTCCATATTAAATTTATTATAAAATGGCCACACGTCTATGGTGACAAAAGGGGAAAGTTATTGCTAAAGGTAACTGGAGTGGGATCAAGTTCATACGATGGAGAACTATGACAGCCAACACTGTCAGCTTGGCAGGATCTAGTCACCTAGAAAACGAGCCTCTGAGCATGCCCGAGGAACTATCTAGACAGGTGAACCCAGCTGGAAAGAGCGGCCTTAAGCATCCCATGGGCAGAGGTCCTAGACTGATTCAAAGAAGAAAGCAAGCTGCACCCTAGCATTCATTCATTGTTCTGTCTACTGGGCTCGCTGTCAGCATCTGCCTCCCACTCCTCCCACCTACAGATGGGACCCTCCCCTTTGAACTGAGAGCAAAATAAATTCCTTCTTCCTTAGATTGCTTTGGGAAGATACTTTATCACAGCAGGAAGATATACAACTAAGACACCGACCAATAAAATAAAGAGGACTCAGAAATAAAGCCACACAACGACAGCCACCTAATCTTTGACAAAAACAATCATTAGAAAAAAAAGACAGTCTCTTTAACAAAGTGTTGGAAAAACTGGGTATCTACATGTAAAAGAATAAAAGTGTATCCATGTTCCTGTACAAAAGTCAATTACAAATGGATGAAACACTCTACTATAAGGCCTGAGTCTCTTCAACTGCTAAAGGGAAGCACGTCTTTAATAGTCACAGGCACAAACTTTGTAGAAAGAATTCCTATGGCAACAGAGGAAATCATTATGAGAATAAACAAATGAAATTACATGAATCAAACAGTTTCTACACAATGAAGAAACCACCAACAGAAAGAGGAGGCAGCTTACAAAATGGGAAAAATATCTACCTACATATCAAACAGAAGATTAATACCTAAAATATAAAAAACTGCACAAATAAAATGCTAAAATTTACTAACTTTATTATTATTAATTATAATGCTATTGTTATAATTATAAGAATAACGAAGTAATGAGCAGGCAGCTCTTAAAAGAAGAAGTACCATGGCTGGGAGATGGCTCGATAGGAACAATGCTCGCTATGCAAGCAGGAGGAACTGTGTTCAGATCTTCAGCACACATGTAAAATGCAGGCATGCCACTGTGTCTATACCCTCAATGCTGCCAAGATAGAGGCAGGCAAATCCTAAGGACTTCTGGACAGTCAAGCCAGTTTGTGAGTGCCAAGCTCAGTAAGAGGCATGATCTCAACAAACAGGTGAAGACTGATAACTGGATGACATCAGCATCAACCTCAGGTCTCCACACAGACATTTCCGTTGGGGCGCATGGCATACACACATACACATCTCTCTATACACACAGACAACAATTTTTAAACAGAACCACAATGTCAATAAATATTCAAAATAGTGTTTAATATTCCTACCCTCTAGGGAAATGCAAATAAAAACTGCTTGAAATTTTACCCCAATCAGCCTGGCTATTATCAGAGAGAAAGACAACAAATGCTAGAAAATGTGAAGAAAATCTTTAGTCATTGTCGGTAAACTGGCATCGCCATTCTGAAGTCAGGAGGAGCTTTCTCAGAAGCTAAAGACAAATTCCTACAGGACCGCAGAAACCATAAAGGACTCTTAGGTAGCATGACCACAGGACACATGCACACCCCGTTTACTGATGTACCGTTGATAAGCCAAGACAAGCAACCCTAAACATCTATTAAGAGATGGGTAGATTAAAAGGAATGTACAGAGACATGACAGAATTTTATTCAGCTGTAGAGAAAAAAAAAGATGTATGTAGGAAAATGGATGGAACTTGAGATCACTGTGCTAAGGAAAATAAGCTAAACAAGACTCAAAGACAGGTATCTCATTTCACTTTTGTGTGCATGTGTGGCTAGAGCAGAAGGGGTCTGGAGACAGGAGGAAGAAGGGGAAACAGTATGCAAGTGACAGGAAGAAAAGCAACTATCTGGCGGGGCAGAAGAACACCATCAGGAATTAGGAAGATGGGAAAAGGTGAGTGGGTGGAGAGGGACAAATAGAGCACTGTATGATCTGTGTGTGGGAATACAAAAATGAAACCTACTACTTTGTATGCTAAAATTAAAAATCAATTTTAAAATGGGAAAAAAAATCAGAGGCATTAAGTTACTTGAACAAAGACACACAGAGTTGGAATTAAAATCCATTTCTGAAATTCTAAAAACCCAAGCTCTCAACCACTCTGCTATACTGCCTCTTCCAAATATACTCACATATATAAGTATGTTTGTATGCATACACACACAAACACACATTCACATATATTCGATCTTATGCCACATTGCTTGCTATGGTTAAAACGATACAAGAAACCTACTGTTGAAGATCAGAAGCTAAAGAAATTATTCAGAGGTTAAGAACATGTACTGCTCTTCCAGAAGACTCAGGTTTACCTTCCAGCACCCATATCAGGAGCTAAATGAAGTGTAACTCCAGTTCAATAGGATTAGACAATCTTTTCTGGTAACTGTGTATACATTACCTCTCTCTCTCTCTCTCTCTCTCCATATATATATATATATATCAAAAGAAATTCAAATTTTGTTTAAAAACGGCATACTGAAACCTAATTCTTTGCAAACTAATAAAATGTCTTAAATAAATAAAAAAGATTTTCTAAAACACTAGTCATTATTCAAAATTGTCCTTATGAACCGCCAATAAAGGAGTATTCTGATGTTATAATTTCTGAAATATATTCAAAATATTTTCTAAGGTAATGTTTATATTTTATGGATGATAGCAAGGATAAAGTATATATACTATTTTCAGTTCTGCATGCTTCAGAATACTGCATATCCAGAACAGTCTGTTAAATCATACTAAACGTCCACTGAGATAGTTTAGTGGGTAAAGGCACTGGCTGGCAATTCTGATGATCTAAGTTCAATTCCTGAGACCCACATGATAGGAGAGAATCAAGCCTGGAAGTCCTTATCTAAAGGTGTGAACACGTGCACGTGCTCATGTACACATACACACAGAGATAAACAATAAAAATTTAATTAAACTAACAAGTATTCAAGTTATACATAATCCGTCCTATTCTTAAGATTGCCTTTTAAAAATAATTACCTCTGTCTCAAAAAGAGATAATTTAATCGTTATCAAATGACTAGGATTTTTCCAAAAACATGTTTTCATTAATACAAAAATTATTTACTATACCACAGGTGACCCTTTGGTCATTACTACAGAGATAAAGAAGGGCTAGGCTGGTTGTAAACCCATAGATTTTAGTCTACAAGAGTGCGCCTCCTAGTGTCTCTCAGGTGATCTATGAGCGCCCCCTAGAGCCCACTCTATTACTGCACTCCTCACAGTGAACTACCTGTCACATTTTATGCTGTATAAAGACTGTAATACTCTCACCATATGCACAAAATGGTAAACAGCCGCAATTTTATGCGTATCCTGCTAGAAATTTCAGTCTTGACTCTCCATCAATTCTGAACAATGAAGGCTCTTACTCAGTATGATGCCAATTTTAAACACTCACAAATGCTCTCATGTAGGCTCAGCAAGGCTGTACTCCTCCTAATGCTGCATTTATTTAAGTTGGCATAAAGAGTAAAATTTTTTTTGTATTGGTGAAATCTCTTTTTGATACTGGGATACATTCTTAAATATGGTCATGTTCTACATCATTTTAATGCTTATACTTCTGAGTCATATGGTTTTTTGCTAGTGACATTACTTGCTGCGTACTTTATATTTATTTTATAATGTAAAAATTATTTCGGAAAAGAGGCAAATTGAAGTAATTTCCCTACTCTACTTCAGAACAGGTGACAAAGCAGTGTAGAGAACTACCAACATTAACACTGTGTTTGGCCCAGGAAAATCAGCATACAAGGCAGAGGTATGTCAAGATGTTCTGCAAAGGAGATGAGGGGCCTGGAGATGAGGAGGGGAGTGACCTGGTCATCGGAATTTGACAATGATTAATTACCGAAGCTGATGTAATGTTCTTACAACTAGACTAGAAGTTGGCAAGATTCCATGTGGACTAAATGGTCACTGAGCATTAAGTTGGAAAGGTGAAAGAACGTAGTGAGGCCCTCATCAAATGGCTAAAGGCTTTGTTAAGAATCACACTTCCCAGCTTCCACCCGTCATTCCATGCAGCACTAACCAACCATTTCTTGACTGCTGGACTGTGATATGAAACAAAAACTGGGCTATATATGACAACTGTCAACTCAGTGGTTGGACTGAGAAGCTCAAACGCTTCCCAAAGCTAACCTTGCATGTAAACAGAGATCTTGAGTACTGTCTGCTGCCAATCTACCCACGACCACGTTCTGAATCCCAGGAGACCATTACATCTGAGAAGTATGCTCAGCAAACAGAGATGCAGAAAACTGTGAGATGCCTGAGAGCAGCATTGGTCAGAGAGGGTCCAATTCTTCTTTCAGTGTCTTCTCCATGACCATATCCAACCACCAGCCCCACAGCCGGTGCTTCAAAAGATGAACAAACTGGGTTTGATGAAATTAGCTACCAAGTTTTGCCTCAAGACCAGACTCAACTCTCTCTCACTAGCTAACATGCCCACAGAACTGTTAGCAGGATAAGCACTTCACAGCCAGCAGAACACAGAAAATACTTTCCAAGATTTTGTCAAACTGTGAAGCATACAGTTTTGTTATAGCAATAAGCAAATCTATTCTTTCTTGACAAAAAAAAGTACTGACTATAATGATCCCTATTTGATAAGTTTGAGTCTAGTTACAGTGGCTTAAAATTAAACCCGAAACCTCAATTCATTCTGCACCAACCTTAAATAGAATGCAGTGATGAGCCTGAAGAAGTCAGAAACAAAGAACATACAGAGCTCAATTAAGTGGCCAATTTCCATCTGCAAAGTTACCCATTTACAGAAACACATTTCTAATTGAAGATTAATATTTATAGAAACTTCATGGTCAATTTGTGGATCTCTACGAAGTGGTAAAAAACTGACTCCACCCAACCCAACATCCAGTTCCCCGCTCTGCCCAGGCACTTTCGCTCTGGCACTGTAAGAGGTGACCTTGGTAGTCAGTTTAATGCCAAGTGTTCACATTCTCTGTTCATCCTCCATCTCTCCTCCATCCCCATTCATGTGTGTGTGCATGTGAGAGAGACAGGCACACACACACACACACACACACACATGGCTACTTAGAGACACTTCCTACTTCCTTCAGGCATGAGTTATAGTGCTACTGGCTGCGATGTAAAGAATCAACAACATAAATGAAATACAATGTCTTTAAACAGAAATACACATGAAACCAGGTTATGCAAGAGGCTTGCTAGAACCCAACCCTATATTTCTCCTAGGAGCAAAGGTTTAGTGTTTGCTAATATATACATGCTTACTTTATATAGGCTACAGCTACCACAGACAATGGAAATTAACTAATGCTAGTAATTTCCAAAGGGCTAAAAAGAGAAATTCCAGTTACTCTCTAAGATAGCCCCAATGCACTGAACACTACAGCAGTATGACCTCATTCAACTTTGTCCTACACAGGACTGCTGGTTCTTAGGGGCTGCTTACATTTTCTATTATACATTAAAATAGTACAACTGCATTAAAAATTTTTAAGCATTTGTGTATATATATATATACACACACAAACTATCCCATATATATATATACACACACACAAACTATCCCATATCCTCCCCAATGGTGCATATACTAACAAAAACACATAAATCATGTTCAGGGAAAAGTATGTATATCATAGAAATGTTACTACCTTTAATAAATAAATCTTCAAGCCTCCATCTAAAAAAAAGCTGAACTTCTCAATTCAGATAAAGGACATGACTATAGATTATAATGTAAAACACACTTTAGCCATCAGCATGGGAAGAAGGCAAGAAACGGAAACAGGATTCAAGGTAAAAGTTACAGAAGCATTAAGAAACAACTCTGTTGTGTGTACCTGCGGCCATGTCAGGCTGCAGTAACATCGCAGGGTCTGCTCGCTGATCGGAAGGCTCTGCAGTTGGAGTGGGCTGAAGCACACAGACAGATGCTCCCACTAAGGTGTCCTCCGCGGCTGTCAACACGAGCCTTTGTCCCTCACTAAGCTCGCCCACACTGTTATCCAAGTCCTTTAAAAACGAGAACAATTGCTAAAGCCATTGTATTAAACAGTCAAAGAAGGAAATACTTTTAAAATATCATGATACAAAACACATAAGCGCTTATAATGTCACATTTAAGGTACATGAAAGGGAAGTCTAACAAGGTGGTTTAAGGAGCAGTAAGGTGGCTCAGCAAGTAAGAATGATTGCTGCAAGTCTGAGGACCTCAATTTGAGCCCTGGAGCCCACATGCTCATATGCAATAAATAATGTAAACATTTTTTCAAAAAATAAAAGTTTAATAAGGCATACAGTACTGTGTGTGTGTGTGTGTTTCCCCATGTGTGAATGTGAAGATGGGTATGCGGTGTTGCTGCACATACATATGTGTGTGTGTGTGTGTGTGTGTGTGTGTGTGTGTGTG
>LOEQ01000111.1:364848-377417 GCA_001685075.1 Bramus lutescens | reverse complement strand
CCCAGGGATCCTCTTGTGTCTGCATTTCCAGAGCTGCTATTGAGGTGCACGCCACCATTCCCACCTTTATGCTGGCTGCGGGAAATCTAAGTTCAGGTCCTCAAGCTTGTGTGGCAAGCACTGACTATCTTTATTGGTTTTCAAGCTCCAATTAAACAGAAATAATATCTAAGAAAACTTAAAATATTAAATACTGGTACCCATTATACATTGCTTGAACAGCTTAAAATTGGAATAAAAAGTATACTTCTTATTCCTTTTGAATTAAAATTGCTTAAAACTGCTAGTGGGGACTTTATATTACTTGATGAGAATAATATGCCTCAATTACCAAAAAGATTCTATCTATAATCTACACAAATAACTATTTTTCATTCTTTTTGAGGTAGGGTCTTGCTATGTAGTCTGGGCTATTCTCAGACCCCAAATCATCCTGCCTTAGCCTTCTGAGAGCTAAGGCTGTAGTCACATGCCTGGTCGTGCCTGGCTCAACATGCTGAAAAGTGAGAAAACATTAGCAGTGCACACCTTTAATCCCAGCACTCAGGAGGCAGAGGCAGGCGGAGCTCTGGGAGTTCAAGGCCAGCCTGCTCTACAAAGTCAGTTCCAGGACAGCCAGGGCTGTTACTAGAGAAACCCTGTTTCCAAAATTTTTTTTTTAATTTAGATATTTCATTTCCCCCCTATGTTTATATCTAGACAAACAAACAAACATCTTTATGGTTGAACATTACCTCTGCTTGCTGTGAAACTAGTAACTCCTGTTCTTGCTTAGTAAAAAGGGAAAGAATCGCATTTGGATGAAGCCTTTTGTGGGGCCTCCTAATCACCTGTCCTTCGCTGGGAGGGTCGTCTTCCTAGAGCAAACACAAGGACATCAGAAGAGGTTATTAAACAGTTATACTTTTCTCAATTATGACTAATAAAACTGTAGGAAGAAATGACACCAGTATCTTTCAAAAGATGAACTTATTTTCACGTAGCTCTCTCTTGCTTCCATTTGACTATAATAAAAACATTTCACACCTGCCTCAAATGTGTACAAGATAAAGCAGCTTCAATGCA
The DNA here is from genome assembly GCA_001685075.1 of Bramus lutescens. Classification (NCBI taxonomy): domain Eukaryota; kingdom Metazoa; phylum Chordata; class Mammalia; order Rodentia; family Cricetidae; genus Bramus; species Bramus lutescens. The sequence goes on along the minus strand of LOEQ01000111.1, from coordinate 376,352 downwards.
GACTTGTGACAAAAAGTACAGACCCACGGCAGCTGGATCTTCTGTCTCTAATCACTAAGCTACAGTGATTCCTAAGCATTTTTGTGAAGTTCAAACAGAGCTTAAATCTAGGGCTCACATGGCCTCCTGCTTCACATATATGTAGTGCAAATCAAGACAGGGTGTGGTAAAAATAGCCCGGCTCTGGGGTAAATCTGCAACCTGGACCAGACAACATAAAAGCTACAGAAACACGAGAACACCTACAGACTCTCAGGGTCCTCCACTGCATTGACATCTGACTGTCTAAACTAGAGGGAGGTACTTAAAGCCCTCATTTCTGTTAACACTTTATCTAGGCTTCACTGGGCCTCAAAACTTGCCTGTCTGAGAAACCAGGGATGTTGTAAGTGTCTGCATCAGAGGATTTTATTTTTCTTCCTTTTTCTTTTCGAGACAAAGTTTCTCTGTAGCTTTGGTGTCTGTCCTGGAACTAGCTCTGTAGACCAAGCTGGCATTGAACTCAGAGAGCTCTGACTGCCACTGTCTCCAGAGTGCTGGGATTAAAGGTGCGTGCCATCACTGCCCGGCAGGGAGGATTTTCTTGTATAAGTATGAATATGATTAAAAATTTATAAAAACGGCTGGGTGATGGTGGTGCACACCTTTAATCCCAGCACTTGAGAGGCAGAGGCAGGCGGATCTCTGTGAGTTCGAGACCAGCCTATTCTAGAGAGCAAGTTCCAGGGCAGACTCCAAAGCTACACAAAGAAACCCTGTCTCAAAAAAACAAAAATAAATAAATGAATAAAATTATTAAAATAATCATTTCTTGCCTTTGGCGGTAAGATAAAGTATAAAAAGTTTATTTAAATTATTTTTTGATCATTTTGTTTTAATAAAATACAATTTATTAACTCTGGATACATCTAGTTGTTTAGGGATAAAATATCTAATGGCATATGGTTTCGGTTAACTCTGGGTTTTCCTAGATTATACTTTTACATTTGAGTTTACTATAAATTTGCATGCAGTGACAATATTACAACTAGAAATAATTTCAAATGTAGAGAAAGAAAGGTTATAATTTTGTCTAGGTTCAGTTTCAATTTGCTTTAATATTAGATAAAGTTCTAAGAGGAATAACAATCCCACAATAGTGTGTTAAAAAGACCAACACATATGTACTTCTCTGAAAGTAAGGTTGCTACAAGGATGTCCTCTCCTTATATTATTTCACAACAGTGACTAACTCTCTAAAAAACAGTTGAGACAAAATCTTCTCAAAAAACTTTTTAATGAAACATTTTCCTACTTCTCTGTGAAATAGTGCTTTGAAAGAAACAGTACGAACAAGCAAAGATAATGGTAAAATCCATTGCTAAGCATTCTCTGAAAGTGAAGAATTCTATTCCTTAACAGCTGTAAAAGAAAATTAATAGTGTGTGTGTGTGTGTATACAATAGTTGTACACATATAAATAAAATTTCTTTTATGGCACTAGATATTAACCAGGAATAATTACTTTCTCTGGATCTTATTTTTAGTTTTTTAAAAAAGATTTCTTTTTATTACTTTTAATTCCATGTCTGTGTGAGTACGTACACATAAATATGGATGCCCATGAAGTGCGGGAGAGGGCATGAGAGCTGGAGTTACAGGTGTTTGTAAAGCACCTGAGGCGGGTGCTAGAGCCCAAACCTGGGTCCTCTGCAACAGCAGTTGTGCCATCTCTCCAGTCATGTGACTATGACTAGAGGACAATAGCAAATGTATTTTAGGAGGCAGAATCCTCAAGATCCTGCTCAGAGCACCACTGAGGCAGCCCTAGGCTTTACTACTAATTGCATTAACATGTATCTTTGGACTATCAAAACCTTAGAGGTGAAAACAACCTTCTTCTCCTTCACCCATTATATAGGACCATAGAATGGAATGTGTGAGCAACCACACATAAATTTCTTCACTACCAGCATCTCTACTTCCCCCTCTCAGCCTCCTAAGCCCCGAAGCAAGGTGGCGCTGTAGCTCTCAGCCTCCTAACTAAGCCTTGGGAGAGCCCCTGACCACAGGCAGGAACTTGCTACTGTGTCTGGATTCATGAGTGACATTTCACTAAGCTTTGTGTCTATCCCTCAAAAACCAGGGAAGACCTGCTCAAAGGCAACAAGCCATCAAGATGTCCTTCCACCGAGAGCACAGCTGCAGTCAGCTCTTCCTTACCATGTCAAGGGCATCAAGCAGAGTGCTGGATAGGCTGTCGTTTACGTTCATCAGGTACAAGTCCCCATTTTCTAAGACTAGAAGCAAAGCAGAGTGATTTAGAAAAAGAGAAGACATTTACTAAGTAATCTGGCCAGAAAGCACAGAACGTTCTGTTTAAACTTACAGTTCAGTAGAAAAACTGGTAAAGTTCATATTTAGGTCATTATTAGGTAAACTACTCACCTATACATCTTTTTATTTCATTACTCTGTCAAAGTTGTTTTGTTTGTTTGTCTGTTTTCAAGACAGGGCTTCCCTGGCTGTCCTGGAACTCACTCTGTGGACCACGCTGGCCTTGAACTCAGCCTCCCAAGTGCTGGGATTAAAGGTATGCGCCACCATGCCTGGCTCAGAATTGTTTTTTAATTTAATTTTTAGTTATCATTTTAAAGTGACTGCAAGCAGCACAGGAGCTATGAAACTGAGGAATGGGCACCCCAACAGGCTGTTAAACGCACTGAATAGTGAATAACACTAAAAGCGGTTAATCTTTCCAGGAAGCACACTGACAGTGCACTGCTAACTTAAGGGAGGCAATCCTGCCTCAGCAATTCCGCTTGTAGACATGGGTTACGGAGGCTATGTGCAACAATGGCCATCACAGCCTGGTATGCAGTCCACAACATGGAAACTATACGAACCCCTTCACTCAGGCATTACTTGGATAGATCACACACCACTGGAAAAAGACATGACCCATGTGTGCTGATGTTGAAATATGTTTACCACACATTACTTGGTAAAATGTTCAGGTTTTATAGTAATATACACAGCATGATCCTATATAAAGGTACATATACACACATAAGTATGTATTTGTGTGTCTATGTATGCAGAGAAAAAAATAGGCTGATAGAATATATCTCAAGCTATTTTCAAATTAATTCTAAAAGGAAAGAATTCTGAAGGAGATTTTATTCTTCAAAGTCAGAGCCCAGAAAAGTTAACCACCCTGCACAGAGCAGCTCTTCTTTCTACTACTCCATGCTAAAACTTGAAAGCTAAGCAAAAACATTTTTAACAGAAGTTATCACTAGGGAAACTACTATAATGTAACCAACAAAATCAATTACTGCATGTTAACTTACTCTTGTTAGCCAAGTTCTGGCCACAGCTAAGTAAGATCTCCCCTTCAGAGATATGCCTATCCAGAGTTTCTGTTTCAGTGGCAGTAATGCTCAAAGAGTTCTCCAGTGTTGATGAGCCAGAACTTGGTATCTGCTGGGGAGAAGGGGCCTTGGTGCCCTCAGGAAGTGGGGTTAAGGGAGCTGGCTCTAGTGGTGCAGGCTGAGCAGGGAAGTCGACACTCCCAGGTTCTTCATCTTTGGCCACAGACATTACACTAATGAGATAAAGGCACATTTTCAAGTACAAGTTCACTGAAGGTCTACATCCATTCATATATACAAAAACAGACTTAACTGTCTCTTTTAGCAAAGTATTTATATGATCTACACTATTATAACTAATCAACAAGTTATTTTTCTGAAGGTGTTGTGCTTTAATCGGGTCCACCTTGAAAGCTGCTCTAGCCACAAAGGAAATTTATATGTGATAATTAGTAATATAAACATTAATTGATTACAGTAAATGATGATCTACACTAGAGAAATTATTTTATATTTCATTAATAATCTGACAGCTTACTCTTACTTACCTAAGCCTTTTGCAAAGAGGAGACAGTATGAATAAATTTAATTTTAAAATATTTAAATTGTATACAATTTGGGTTTTTTCCTAAAGAATAGATGAAAACCCTAAATGGTGGCAACATGCCTGTCTTCCCAGCACTAAGAAGGCAAATCCAGGAGGATTAGCAATTTAGTAACAACTTCAGTTGTTCCAGGAAATTCCAGACCAGCCTGGGTTTCCTAAGAAGCCATCCCCCAGGCCCTCTTATCCACTTTACATGCAGGAGTAGGGTGTGAAGAGAGGACTGGCAGGGCTGCAGAACAACAAGGGTGTGCTCGCACTTACATAGCTCTCGGGTGGAGAAGTTCTTCAACAGAGTTAGGATTCTCTTCATCCAGTGGCAGGTCTCCACTGTCCCATGGCTTGGGAAGTTCAGGGCTTGATAACTTCAACTTGTCAATGGAAATTTCAGACAAAGTTGGGGTAAGTGGTGCTGCTGGGGGAGGTGTGGTAATCGGGGTAACGGCTGGGGTGCTAACAAGTGTGATGGCAGGTACATCACTTCCTGGAGATAAAAAAGAAACAACTCAGTAAGCAGCTTTCTAGTAAGATGACTTATTTTTCCAGATAACCTCTTGCATTGAAATAGTGGCAATCATTACAATGACAACAATAATGGCTTTTAATAAAATTTCTAAAATTGTTAAGGTATAAAAAGTAAAACCTTGAAAGGATGGCATTTCTAGAACTGCCATACATTGAAAGCAGTCTAAGCAGTTATTAGATTACATATTTTCAGAAACAATAGTGAGGCATGAATGCCTCCCCTGCAAGTTCATGTTAGAAACTTAATCCTCAATCCACACGTTGCAGTGTGCAGCAAGGCCCTTTGTGAGCTACCCAGGGGTAGATGAACCCGGCATCGGATTAGCAGTTCCATGAGAAATAAGACCTCAGCTTTCAGGCTCTCTGGCTGCTATAGAATGCTTTTTGCCATTCATGATATAGCAAAGGGGCTCTCACCAGAGGTGGTCCCTTGGTCTGACTTCACAGATTCCTAAATTTTAAGAAAACAAACAAACAAAAAAACCTCTTTAGTGTATAAATTACCTAGTGTATGGTATTCTGTGACAGCTACATAAACAGTCAAGTGACAACCAATTCCTAAGTTTCCTTGCAAGAAACGGGATTTCCTAATCAAAAACTATAGTTGCCAAAAGTAAAACTGAATTACAGAATTTTTAGGTGCAGGCAAGATGCTTCAGCGAGTAAAGCACCTGGTTGACACCCAGAATTCTTCAGTCATGGTCCCACAAAAGGGTGAATGAGAAAACCAGCTTCACAAAGTTCTCCCCTGACCTCCACACACGTATTATGGTGTGCATATGCACACACACACACAAACCAATGTTTTCAAGGAAACAAGGTTTCTACCTTTTTCAGCACATATCTCTTTAAGAGGGGAAGCCACATCCTGATCTGAGTCACAGGGAGAAGAATCTGGAGTTTTTACTGATGCGGGCTCCTGCGGAGGTGGTGGTGAGCAGGGAGGAGTAGGCTGCGGTGTAGCTATTGGAGCACAAACTCTTACCTAAGATAATTTAGTGAAACAAGACACACTCTGTTTATAATCACCCAAACAAAATCGATATGAAACAGTAACATGAACTCAATCATAGACTATACAGAACTTAAGTGATGGGCAAAGTAACAATAACACAGGAGCTTAAGTTCTCTGGTTAAGTATTTTAGTTGCCAGTGTAATACTCTTGGGTAACTGAAGTAACTCTGCCTCTGAAAGAAACCTTTGCTAACCTCTTCTCATACAAGGAAGATTAACCAGATAAAAATGAAGGTTAATCCAACCACAAACTTGATGCACAGAGCAAAAAGAAGCACTCTGACTGACAAGACATCGAAACGTTAGCCCTTAAGAACGAAGGAGCAGCATGGAAAAAGTAATGGGAAGGTAAGAAAGGAGAGAGGGTGGGAGAGATATCCTAAGAGCCAGATGCAAAGAAGGGAAAAGGAAACATTTTAACACTAATTTGTCAAGCAGGTTAATATTTGTAATGTTCCAAAATTCAGAAATAAAAGGATAATAGTGAAAATGGAACCCTGTTCCCTTTCTATGTGGTTCCTTCCCTCAGGGTTGCCAACCAATCCTGACCCAAGTCAATTACACGCAGAGAGATTTATATGGAATAAGTTCCCAGTCCTAACTACTGAAAGAACTGTGCTTTAATTCGGAGCAGATATTGGGAATTTTCACCTCTATGACTGTAGTATTTTACACTATCAGCAGAGGGTATGAGGACAATTATTGTTTCAGGGTTTGTCGAATAAATTATCAAACATGGAGAGTTCCAGAGAACTGACCATCTTTTAGAGGTTTCTGGGCAATTTGTATTTATTCCCTTTGTTCATTTTCAAAGCTTATTTATCCTTTTATCTCCACTCTAAAAAGCCTTGATGTATTCCATTCCATGTTACAAACTACTACCTAACTTAAACTGACGGAGGTGTCTACAGCCATACTACCCTGAACATGTCCAATATCATCCAAGATGATGGAAATTTTATTAGAAATTCTTAACACTGCTCAACAGTTAGCAAATTCTTTCATTTGAGAAAGAAATAATATACTATATCTTTTCTACTTCTAGACTACATACACCTACAGCATAAAAATTTTACATTTTGTTTTACAAATAAAATGCGCCTTGGTGGGCAGTGGTGGTGCACTCCTTTAATCCCAGCACTTGGGAGGCAGAGGCAGGGGGATCTTTGAGTTTGAGACCAGCCTGGTCTACAGAGTGAGTTCCATGACAGCCAGGACTACACAGAAAAACCCTGTCTCAAAAAAACAAAACAAAGAAACAAAAAGAATAAAACTAAATAAGTAATAATAAAATACCCCACCTAGTCCTCATGGGAGGAATTTGGAGGTATTCTTGTAGCACTGGGAATGGATAAGGACAACGATAAAGCACTAGAAACTGAGTGTCACAAAGTCCTAGGCATAGACTATTTATCAGTTGTTTGTTGTCCATGAAACTTTACATGATGAGGAAGAATCTATCCTTCCCACATACACAAATCAAAATTAGATTTAATTCTACACAATCCTAGACTTCCTTCCAAGATTCACATTACAACCAAGGCTCTTGTAGTGTTTTATACTGTTGTATAAGCAATATAAGAACCAAGTCTTCATTTCTTTGGGGGAAAAAAGTGAAAAACATGTTTACTGAAAGCTAGTAAGCAATGGGATTTTTAATAGAACTTAAAAACAAATTTTAAAAATCAGGATGTGGTGGCATGGACCTGTAGTCCCAGTTCATTGGGAAGCTGAGGCAAGAGATGGATTCAAGAGTCAGAGGCCAGCCTGGGCAATAAAACCTTATCTCCTAAAAAATAAAAAAAATTAAAAAACTCCCAAAACTAAACTTAAAATTTTAGGAGATTTTTAAACTCTAAAAGTATCTCTATTGTATAGGAAAGGCTAACTAAAATACAGAGTTGAAGTATCAGTTCAAGTTTTCCGAAAAGCCTTTGTTCTCAACAATTATACACTCCCTGTTTATACTTGTTTTTCCAAATTGTCTTAATCACTGCCATGAAAACATGTGCAGCGCAGTGAAGGAAGGGACGAGCAGGAAGACCTGGTTACAAAGTTTCACTTTGAGAATCTACACTGCAGGCATCAAGTTACTAAAGCGCATGCATCTATCACCTAACACACACTCTGTAAGGGAGGAAGACAGAGGAAGGGAGGCAGAGGACATGAGAGAAGCAAACAGCATGTGTGAAATGTTATAACCCATTATTTTTGTATGTTTACTGAAATAATTAATAAAAAAACAAGCTTTCTTAGGGAATACTGCCAGTGGTTTTAAGGTAGAGTCATATAGCCTCAATTTCTGAATGTTTTTAAATATAATAGGGGGCTGGAGAGATGGCTTAGCAGTTTGTCTGGACTACCTGGATTCAATGCCCAGCACCCACATGGAAGTTCAAAACTGTCTGTTCCAGGAGATCTGATGCCACCTTCTGGCTTCTGTGGGAACTTCACACAAGTGGCAGACATACATGAAGAAAAAACACTCATACATTTAAAACAATAAAGTAATTTTTTAATATATGGCAGATATAGAAGCAGATTTTAGAAATATGTTCAACTGCCATCGACTGTGAAATGTAAGCAAATACAGGGAAAAATGGTTGCTGTATCACACATGTAACTTTTCTGCAGATTTTAAAATTTCTAAAAAAAAAATGTTGAGTGTTATTGCTCATACCTGAACCCAGTTCAAGGTCAGCTTAAGCTGCATAGAGACTTTAAAGCCAGCTTGGGCTAAAAGAAACCCAATCTCAAAAATAAAATAATTATATGCTAGGGGAAATGTTAATTACAGAAACAAGGAATAAGACTCTATTGTATTCTATGATCTGTTTTTGTTTTGCTTTGTTTTCTGAGACAGGGTTTCTTTGTGTAGCCTTAGCTGTACTATAATTCACTCTGTAGACCAGGCTGGCTTCAAACTCAGGGATCCACCTGCTTCTGCTGAGTGCTGGGATTAAAGCACAACTGCCCAGCTACAATTTACGATCTTACAACAGGAAGTTTAAAAGTATCTTTGATGCAGTTCAAATGGCTCCCACGTATAATACTAGCATTTGGGAAGCTGAAGTAGGAGAATTATCATGAGCTTGTGGCCACCCTGGAATACAGTGAGCTCCAAGCCAGCTTGGACTATAGGGTAAGACCCTATCTCCAGCAGATATACGCATACACACTCGCTCTTTAATAATGTCTAAAAAATTTCCCCACAATTCTTAAGTCACAAAAGGAGGTAAAGTTGTTCCTACCAGCAAGTTAGTTTCACTTGTTGAAGGATCACCAGAAACACTTGTGGCAACAGGCCCTTGCTTCTTTGCCTCTCTGTCACCTAACATGACAGCAATGGTTTCAGCAAGTGCTTCATTCACAAAATGGCTGATCATGTCTGAATTCACGGGAACCCCAGCATCAACAAAAAGCTGGAGTGCTCCACTGCTCGTTCCTACAACTGAGAAACAAGAACTTCAAATAATGCCAAGAAACATGGTTTGCCAGCCAAACCTTCATTCTTACAGTTTAGAGAGGCTGATCTATGGGTATATGAGGATGGAAGGAAGAGCAAAAGATAAGAAGAGAAGCAAGTCTACTTGCCTCAGAAGGACAGATAACAGCATAAAAAAAGCATCCTCTTTCAACAAAGCAACAAACTTGGTTTATAAACAAGTAAGTTTATTTAATATGACCTCTTCCCCACCACTACAGAAATTAATGAATGTCACATCTGTGCTAATGTCCTCAGCTGAAAACAATGCCATGTCCACTCCTCAGTAAACACAGGATGCAGTAAGCAGGAGCCACGCCCCTCCCTCTAGTTCAAGTGCGTGATCACAACACTGCATGCTGTTCCTCAAGCTTCTCTAACAGGGTCTGGGGAGTTAAAGGGCAGGCTGTAAAGGAAGAACAGGCTAATCCAAGATTGGAAAAACAGGAATAAAAAATGTTTTTAAAAAGAAAACCTGCAGCACACAAATTAAGGCAGACAAACACACTACACATTTTAAAAGTTAACATAAAAAATGCCATGCTAAATAAAAGTCAGCCAACAACAGCAAAAATATGTAATACTCATGTATGAAAGTCTTCAAGAGATTATAATCCAGTGTCAGAAAGGCAAATCACAGTTGTTGGGGCCACTGCGCATGGGTAGAGCCTGGGAACTGTCTGCAAAGCAGCTCAAGGACACTTTGGTATTGACAGAAACGCATAGCTATTTTAAAACTACTGCATATGTAGAACTTGCGACTCTAAGCAACTAAATTACAATTTACAAAAGACTGATGTCTTCATTTTATATGTGTGTGTGTGTACATATATATACACCTATTTTAAGAGGCTTCTAAAGTAGTGTATTTCCATTTGACCCCTCAAATGCACTCAGTGTTAGTTGTCCCTCCCCATATTCCCTCTCCTACTACCCCTTCTTCCCTTCCCATTCCTGTTTAATCCTCCTGCTTCCTCTCCACACTGTATATTCCATTTCCCCTTCCTCAGGAAACCCTCCCCTCCTCCCTAACCCTTTACTATACTAACCTCTGCGATAACATGAATTATAGCATGCCTACCAAAGGCTTTAAAAGCCGAGCCTGCTAACACAGAGACCCATACTGGACAATGTGCAGAGAGTGAGAGACTGGAATACCCAGTCCTAAGTGGGACACATTCATCAAACTCTCAGGGCTCAAGGAATATTTAAACTCACAAAAACCATGATAGCATGTATAGGGCCTGCACAGATTCAAGCCAGACCAGTTCCCGGATGAGAAGGGAAAGTCAACACAAACTCTCAGCCCTAATCAAGAAGCTATTTACAAGTGTGCAAAAGAAAAATTAGTTTCCTCTAGTGCAGTCTCGCTGGGTATATGAATCACACCTTAGGGGAGGCTCCAACCCCAGCAGTAGAGGACTAATACAAAAAGAACTCAATGGTACTTCTACAGACTTTCTGTGTTATATTGCTTGGTTTGAGCTTTTTGGTCTTATTAATCTTTTATTTGTATATCATGGTTTCTGACTTTGTGTTTTTATGGATTTTGTTTTGGTGTGTGTGTTTCTTGTGCTTTTTCTTTCTTTTCTTTTTATTCCCTGCCCCCAATTCTGGTTTGTTTGTTTGCCCGTCTGTGTTCTAAAGAGAGAAAGAAAGGACAGAGAGTTGAGTTGGGGGTAGGGAGGAAAAAAAATTGTGGGGTAGAAGGAAAGTGGAAAAGAAGAATCAGAGTCAAAGAGATGCAAAGGGAGAGGCAGAGAAATGGCATGAGCTTAAAGAAAGGCTTGCTGAGTCATTCAGTGAATGCTTAAGCCCTCATGGGGTTACCGGTGAAGGACGAGGCACTGAAGAAGCAGCATCTTTAATACTGAATGGTTTAGAGTATAGTGAGTGAGGACGGTATGTAAGGCCATAATAATCTCTGATACCTATTATAAATGGGTTTTGATGATTAATCTTGTCAACTTGGCGGATTTTGGAATCACCTAGGAGACACACCTCTAGACATGTCTGTGAGGACATTTCCAGAGAGGCTTGAGTGGGAGAAAAACACTCACTCAATGGGCAGCACCATCGCATGGACTAGGGCTCTGGAATGCATTCAAAAGAGGAAGGAACCGAGTATGACGCATTTACATCTCCTATGCTTCCTGAGGATATGACGTGACTGGTCACTTCATGCTCCCATTGCATGTCTTTGCCACCACAATGAACTTCTACCCTCTCAAACCACCAGCCAAAACAAATCCTGCCCCTATAAGTTTCCCTCTGTTAGGTACTTGACTGCAGCAATGAGAAAAATAAAAGTAGGGGCCTGAAAGAAAGGAACTGCCCCCGAAGCTGATGACCTGGGTTACTCCTAGAACTCACTGTGCAAGAGAGAACTGAATTCCAAAAGCTATCTCTGGCCTGGGCATGCATGCATGCACTCATGCACTCACACAGTATTCTATTGTTTCTCCACAAAAATATATAATGAATATGTTTATATATTTATATAACTTACATACAGATATATAT
>LOEQ01000111.1:351070-364781 GCA_001685075.1 Bramus lutescens | reverse complement strand
CTATCTATCTATCTATCTATCTATCTATCTATCTATCTATCTATAGAGAGAATGGTTTAGCAACCCAAAAGCTGCAATATGTAATAAGAGGGGAAAGACATACTAATGTCATCCACAGAGAAGCAGAAAGTAAGACAGCAAGGATCCAGGTGACCACCAAGATACAGAAATCCAGAAAAAAATAAATAAAGGCTTTATCTTTTAATACCAACAACGACAACAGGTCCATTTCACATACCAATGTCAGAAGCTGATGGCTCGCTTGTATCACTAATTGAAACACTGGCATCGAGTCTGGCTTGCTGCTGCAGCGGAAAGAGCCCAGAGATAATTCTTGACATTATTTCTTGTTCTACCCTAGAAGTATAAAGTTAAATATACCTAAATTGGTTAAAAGTATAAAATGCTAGCTATTGTCCCCCTTAAGAATAAGCCGTGCTCACAGCATGGCCACGGGAAAGTAGCCATCTGACAGTTACACCTGGACAGACTATGAAACAGACTTAAGAGCTTTCATACTAGCCTGACAGAAAGCTACCTGCAAGCCCCAACTTAACTCTAAGATTTGGGTCGATGATTATCCAGTGTACTGTGCACTTGAAAGTGTGCATCTCACTCAGAGAACACACATACAGTCACACCAGATCAAAGCTCCATGAAGTTCACTGAGCAGAGTTTGGAACTGGGCAAGTGCTTACACAGCATCCTTAAACTAGCCGTGGAATGTTTCTACTTGTGTGTTAATTAGAATGAAGTGATTTTATTTTAAAAATGCTAGAAAAAGTCCTGTTCTCTTCTCAATGAAACACAAACAGATCGCAAGGCAGGGTAGAACTTTTTCCAGGAGGGTTCTTTTCCTTGAAAAAGAAAGAAACATGTTATTTTCAAGGTCACTGGTAGGAAGAGGGAGGGAAAAGGGAAAACTAGGAGATTCCTTCCAATTCACTGCTTAGGGCAGTTAACAGGCACAGTAAAAATTACTGTTATAAAAATGATTGATTTCATTGTGGAAAATTCAGAAAATGAATTTTTTTTAAAAATTGGTAAGGTTCACTCATAATACTAGATTCAGAGATAAGTACACTTAATAACCTGATATATATTTCAAACACTTGTTTGGTGCAAGCTTATATTAAGGTGTCATACACTACGTTTACACTGTGTCTCTGGCTTTATTTACACACCAGTACCCTATCTTTCATTCTTACTGAGTACTCCTCTAAGCCACATCCATTTATATCTGCTATTCTGATTCTATGAATGCCAATAGGATTAGAAACTTACCACTGAATTAAACTATTTTCCAATGTTTCTTTCCTCTCAATTACTTTATCTAAAATATCAGTAGTGGGATGAAAAGTAGAGACTACTGGAGGAAACGAAGGACCGTTGTATTCTGTAGGAACGACCTTAACGCTTCTGTTAAACTCCAGCACTGGGGCAGAGCACTCGGGAATTTCATCACGCTGTTCCTCTTCCTGGTGACATCATAAAAACCCAAGTATTATATTCATACATCTGCTCAACATGAGTGCCAAGCATAGGCAAAGAACTCAGCTATATGAATTAACCAACATTCACAAACCAGCCAATGACCTTTTCACTTAAGTGATAAAACGTTAAATATAGCATACACACTACACAGCACAGACATCAATCATACATGACACTGGAGAAAATGCATTTACATGGTTTGTCTTTTTTTAAACTGTGTTCAGGCTCTGGGTGTAGTTCAGGGGTGCAACAGCTGCCTACCATGTATAAAGCCCTGGGTTTGATTCCACATCACCATACACACAACATAAAAAAATAAAATTTAGGCCAGGCGGTGGTGGCGCACGCCTTTAATCCCAGCACTCGGGAGGCAGGGCAGGCGGATCTCTGTGAGTTCGAGGCCAGCCTGGTCTACAAGAGCTAGCTCTCCAGGACAGGCTCCAAAGCCACAAAGAAACCCTGCCTCGAAATAAATAAATAGAATAAAATAAAATTCAATATTCATTCTATATACTCAATAGCTAGAAAACTTGGGGATTCTAGCATTAAACATTATGCAATATCCAGAAATTTATGAACTTGATTATCACAAAAAACCTGATAATCACAAACATTTCTTCATTCTAGCAGAACCTGAAATTTACATTTAAATATACAGTTAATCTTATACATTACTTTCATTACCGTACCACATCCCAAAGTCATCTCTGTGAATTTTTTAACTTTTCCTTATGAAAAATGCCATATCTTTAAAAATTTATAAAATAATGCCTAGTTATTACACGTTATACATAGATGATACGAATTACATGTATCTGATCACCAGCTTCAACAATTATCAACTCCTGGTCAACCTTGCCACCTAAACTGTCTACCCCATCCACTTTCTCTTTCACACACCATTCTGACCCAAATCACACATATAATTTTCTCTGTAATTAAATAAGCATCTCAAAAATGCCCATTCTCTTTATATATCACAGTTCATCAATATTCTGAGGAATAAAGCCCTCAGGTAGTAAGAGAAAGAGCTAGAGTAAGAGACTCTTGTCACTTAACCCAAATCTACTGTTAAGTCTACAACTGCTTCTTCCACTTGCACACTGACAAACAAGTCAGCCAGACAACAGCATGGTAGACGTTGGAATATAAAGACAAATAAGGCTCCTAGCTTCAAAACACTTGTGTAGCACTCACATGGGAAAACACCTTGGGTACAAAAATACAACGCACACCCATGCATAATCTAAAATAAGATTTCATTTTGAACTATGTATGTATTTTGTGTATATGTGCCTGAGTCTAAGCATGTGAAGCATGTGTGTGCAGGAGGCAGCAGAGGTCTGAGGAGTTGGATCCCTCTGCAGCTGGAGTTACGGGCAGCTGGGAGTCACCATGCTGGGCACTGAGAACTGAACGCAGGGGCTCTGCAAGGGCAACAAATGCTCACCCCTGGAGCCATTTCTCCAGCCCTCAGTTTTCATGAACAAAATAATCTTAGTTTCAAAGTCAAGAAAATGTGAATGACTTATTGCTAATGCTAGATGACTTAATATAATACTAAATGGCTTATTAATAATACTAAAATAATCTTAATCATATGTCTCCTTTTTCACCTATTTTACTTTTTTCCTATCTTTCTCTCCTATTTTACTATTGCCATCAATTTCATAACTTTGACATCCATCCTTGGGTTTTAGACTATAAGTTTTCTTCTCAAAATAAACCTAGCATTGCCTCCAGAAATCAAGAGTTAAATGTAATAAAATGGAGAAAGCCAGAGAAATGAAGGCAGCAGGTAATGTTCCAGGTGGGAAATGGTGGGCTGTCATTAAGTTTATGAAGACAAAATTATACTACAGAAAAACACCTCATAATTTTAAAAGAAATTTAAATAATCATATAACACAGTTATGACAGCCAGAAGGCATTCAACTACCTGGAAAAGTATTTGTAGGAAAAACGACTTCTGTGTCTCTAAGCTTTGTTTACCTGAATAACATCAATTACTTCATCAAAGTTAGTTCCTGGAAGCTTTGCCTCTTCTTCATCCACCTTCATAAGTTCTGGAGTCTAAGGAAATAATAGAAAGTTTTATTGCTTTCAATCTTAAAATATGTCCATATAATTTATCAGATTTTCACATATACTATAACCTTCATACAGCCTTATTATTTTAATATTCTATTCAGAACTGATTTAATTAGTAAATAAAACCCAGGTTAGTCCTCAATCCATTATCTCATCATTTCAAGAACTATAGAAAATTATTTTCAATAAAAATATTTTTAAAAAAATTATCAGGAGGCCATGGCAGAAGGGTTACTGTGAGTTCCAAGTTGGCTAGTTGATGAGTTCTAAGATAGTCTGGGCTACAGTGTAGACCCTGTCTCAAAAGACAAAATAAACAAAAATACCAGTTTGACATTTAAGCTGCATCAATAAATACAAATTTTAAAAATTTACATTTCTTTATTTTGTGTGTGCCCATGATGACACCAAAACCATCGTGTAGAGGGTCAAAGGAAAAATACAGGAATCAGTTTTCTCCTTCTATCATGTGGGTCTTGGGGATCAAACTCCGGTCATCAAGCTTAGCCACAAGCACTGTTACCCACTGAGCACCCCGCACTCCATGGAAACTTTAAAGCACCTATCAACAGGCTGAGGAAAGTACTTAAAAGTGCAGCTATGCAAGTATCCACATTCGCAGACTCATAAACAACAGAAACAGATTACACTGGTGTTAAAGTAAAAAAAAAAAAACAGGACTAGCAAGATGGCTCAGTAGGTCTTTACCTGTGCTTGTCACCAAACTGGACAACCAGTGCTTGATTTCTGGGACCCACATACCGGAAGGAGAGAAACAACTCCTGATGGAGTAACAGTTACAATAGAAAGAACCCTGACACCTACCTGGATCCAGGTGTGCAACGGCGGAAGAGAGGCTTCTTTGGGACTTTGAGGAGGGGAAAGCCTGTCAACGCTGCTGTATGAAATGCTATCAATGTCCACACTAGGCAGTATCTACAACAGGACAGAACATCAGCTTTCTGTTTACCTCTAGGACTTAAGTGACTGTCAAAAAAGGACAGCAAAACACGCCCTCTAAATTGTTATTGTGGCTGTTACTTTGAATTATGAAAGCATATTATACAAACAAAGAGAAAAACACAAAATTCTCTCAAGATAATTTCACTTTCACGACCTACACCCTTTCTGTTTATTACCCATTTAAGCAAGATTAAGTGTTCTTGGTCCTGATTGTTTTTGCTGTTATAAGGTCATAAATACATTATCCTGCTTCTCTGTAGAGTTCATATTTTAAATAACTGCATAATATTTTTGGGAGGCAGAGGCAGGAGGATCTCTGTGAGTTCAAGGCCAGCCTGGTCTACAAAATGAGTTCCAAGACAATTAGGGTGGTTATACAGAGAAACCCTGTCTTGAAAAACAAAAACAAAAAACAAACAAAAGAATTGGAGTTTAAAACTACTTTTTTCTTATGTCATTAAGCTGAATATAATATTCATTTTTTCACTTATATAAATTCTACTCTCTTTAACATAATAAGTCTCTATCATGTTCTATATTCTTTTTAAATAATGAAGTTAATTCTGAAATCCTACTACACTGGTCTAGTAACCCTGCTGCTTGGCTTTGAACTTGCTCTGTAGCTGAGGATAACCTTGAACTCCTGATCTTTCAGCCTCTACCTTTCAAATGTTGCCCCAAACAAGCCAACAAACCTTTTATTTTTCTAAACCCTTTATTCTTTTAGATATCAAAATTATCCTAAAGTTCAAGAAAACAAAATCTCATGATATTTTTAAAAAATTAGCATTTCACTAAAATTACACATTAAATTGGGAAGAGTTAACCTGAATGCTTTTGGTGTATAAAAATGAGTTCTTTGTACTTTCATTCATGTCTTATGATTGAATAAAATTTGAAGTAGTGATTATATTAATCAATTCATGAACTCAATTGTTTCTTTTATTGTATGTTTTGGTTTATTTAGCTATTTATTTACTTATTTATTACTGAGGCATGGACTCTCTGCACAGACCTAGCTGAATAGCTAGCTAGAAACTTGCTAAGTAGATCAGGCTGGTCTTGAACCTGCGGCAGTGCTCCTATGGTTGCCCCCTTGGCTTGGACAACAGGTATGTACCACCATGCCCAGCACGGTAATTCTTCTTAAAAGTTAATTACAGTACATTATAGACCATCCCTTTAGAATACTGTCCTGTCGCTATGCTGTAGATCCCTGACTGAGAAGAGTAGCTGCAGAACAAGGATAGAGGTATCACAGCCTGACAGTAATAAAGGAACCTTAATGAAAGTAAAGTCTTCAGAAAATTATGTAATCAGTTTTAGGTACTAAAGGCTGATGTGGGTTACTGTGGCTGTGACGGTCTGTTCGCGCACCCTGGCATACCTGTACAGAGAGTTGAGGGGGATCCTTCTTCTCTGATTTCATTTCCACAACTGCTACGTTAGGTTTCTTGACTCCGGCATCTAGTTTTCGAGATGAGGGAGGAATGGAAGTAGTCACAGTTACAGGATGTGGCTTGTTTATCATTACTCCAGCAGGTGGTATGGAATCACTATTACTTTGGGTTTGTCCTGTGAAATTTAGGGTAGAGAATGAGAACTATTTTTAACAAAAGAAAAAATCAAAATGTCTGGATCTTCGTGACTGCTCTTGCACACAAAAGGAAAGGCTGTCTCCTAAGCACATTCCACCACTACGGTCTACATGTGCTCACCACGCCAGCCTGTGAGCGGCTGTCAGCAATGCTGAACTACTAGCTATTGTATGTAATTCCCACTTCATACACTATCTTAATTCTTAAAATAAAGGTTAGCATCTACATATTGGAAGATGCTCCATACTGTCAGCTTTCACGTCAGAAAACCTGCTTGTTTTTGACACTTCAGAGTAAAGCTGAAGGAGCCAGGCATAGCAGCCCCAAGGAAGCCCTGAGTGAATGTGCTACTGACATGGGCACAGTCATTTCAAAGACCTCAAAGCCTCAGCACCACGGGAAAATGGCAACCCTTTGCCCTGGCTAGGCTCAGGGTATGGCAAGACTGCCCTCCTCATCCAAGCAAATATAGACAGTGTGTGGAGAAAATGTCCACCATAACCCTCTCCTCTCATGACCCCTGGGTATTTCCTCCCCTAGAGACTGAACCAATCAATCAAGATTAACTAAGCCTGTCTCGTTGTCTATCTGTAGGCATCTTTGTTCAGCTGTATTCAATAATCCCAGGCTCTCAGCTCAACTGTATGAAATGAACAGTGAGCTTCCCAGGTGTAAAGGTTTCTTCACCAGAGAGCCAAGTTCACTGGACCCCAGTTTTTCTGTATGCTATCTGTGTGTTTTATCTTGCCTTCATTCTCTTGCTGACCCAGTCATGTCCAAGACCCCAAGACTGTGCACAGCAAATGCCCACAATCCCAGCACCTAAATGTCTAAGGCAGGAGGATTACTATAAGTTTGAGGCCAGCCTAGACTACATAATGAATTCAAAGTCAGCATGGGCTAGTGTGAGACCCTGTCTCAAAAAATAAAAGGTAGCCCTCAGTTATAATGACAGTGTACTCTCAGAGAAGAAATCAGGAAAAATATTTCACTCAAAATAACTCCAAAACTTTATGTGTTTAGGAATATATCTAACCAAAGAAGTAAAAGACCTCTACAACAAATGCTTTCAGATATTAAAAGGAAATTGCAGAAGACACAGATGATAGAAAGACATTCCATGCTCCTGGATTGGCAGAATTAATATTGTGAAAATGGCAATACTACCAAAATTCATTTTCAGATTTAATGCAATATCTAACCAAATTCTAATGCCATATTTCACAAGTTTAGAAAAGACAATACAAGAACGTATTTATAACTACAAAAGACCATGGATCAACAAAGCAATCTTATAAAGTAACAACCCTGTGCAGATATTACAATACCCAATCTTAAATTATACAGAGCAGAAGTGACATAGACAGCCTGGCCCCAGCATAAAAATTGACAGGCAGACCAATGGAACAGAGAGAAACCAGAAATGAAGTCACTATGCTCACTTAGTTTTTAACAACGGAGGCAAAACTGTACACTGGAAAAAAGCCAGTTCAACAAAAGTGCTAGCAGAGAAGGGTTTCTATCTGCAGAAGAATGAAATCAAATTCATATTTTTCACCTTATACAAAAATAAATTTCAAAATGGATCAAAGACTTCACTTAAAACCTGAAACACTACAACTTCTAGTTCCAGGTGACTTAGTGCCCTCAGGCCTTCACTGGTTATCTGCACATACATGGTGCACATAAACTCATACAGGCACATACAAAAACACACAAATAAAAATATAAATCTCTTTTTTTAATGTAATTAGGGCTGAAGAGATGGCTCAGTGGTTAAGAGCACTTGTGGCTTACAGAGTATCTGGGGGTTCTGTTCCCAGCACCCACAGACATGCAGTTCTCATGCCTTTTGTTCCTGAGTAAAGGTATGTGATGTCACACCAGTAGATCTGTCCAGTTTTTAACAGGATGACTCATAAAGACTTCATATAAGGAAATAACCAACTATTCACCTAGAATATATGACCACTTAGCTTTTACTTATTATAACCTGGCTCAAAAGTATATAAAAATGCTTTAAAGTATCTCTCCTAACACAATATTAAAACAAACTGGACTTCTTGAATTATTATGCAAGTCAATGACATGTTAGTCATGTTATCTATACCAGCAACACACCAAGAGAATATTTTCTGGGAAAGAGATTCTGGCGAGAACTCATTGCTGAAGAGATCACTGTCGTTGCATAAGCTATATCTGAGGCTCTCCCCCGACATAAGAAAGTAGGTGGCCCCCTGCAAATGATCCTAAGCAACAAGTCCCTTCCCATTCTCCGCTGCCACATATTCGTCATTTCTTACCTAAAAGAATTGCCATTGGGATTAGATGACCTTCCAGGGTCCCTGAAACAGTAGGCATTTCTCTGCTGGGGCTGAACAGATATTGCTGGTCACCATGAGGTGGTGTGGTGATGGGATGTTGCAGTTTAGAATCCATTTTCATAGGTTTTGTTGCATAAAAGTTAGTCTGTGTTCTTGCCGACTTGACTTTAGTGCCTACAACGACCATCAGTCGCAGACATTTAAAAATATGACAAGTATCTACTAACTAGCCACTAAGAAATACAACTCTTTTTTTAGCCAGATTTCATTCAATTTAATAAGTTTACAGGGTCTCCAGTAGAAATAATACATAGATCAGAGGCTAGCAAATCTATTAAATGGCCAGACAGGAATGACTTATCTCAATTGCAACCATCCAATTGATGTAACAAGCAGCCATGGATTATAAATGAGCATGGCTATATTCAAATAAAAATTTACTTCAAACAAAAAGCAGGCAGCTCACCTGCAGACCAATTTGCCTGTCCATTACACTTGAGTAGAGCTACTGTAATACAATAATTTTTAAAAAGTTGAATAAAGATTCTGAAGAACTTATCTTCAAACTCATTAATTTTCCATCACAATATAAGAAACTAATGACTATTTGTTAGGACTGTCCCATTTCCTCATTACACCTTTACTCATTATATAATTCTGAATAACCAGCTTTTATCCTTTGAAATTATGTAGTTAATCTAAGTCTATACTTATTTAAAGCTTATAAGTTAATGCTATTGTATATTTTTCTAATTCTATTATCTAATTCTATTATGTAGATTTATACAGATATTACATTCTAAATTATCAAGCTCTTTTAAGTTTGTCAGACATAGTGGCACAGCACCAGGAGGTTGAGGCAGGAAGCCTGCCAGAAGTT
Organism: Bramus lutescens; assembly: GCA_001685075.1. NCBI lineage: Eukaryota > Metazoa > Chordata > Mammalia > Rodentia > Cricetidae > Bramus > Bramus lutescens. The sequence continues at coordinate 355,431 of LOEQ01000111.1, read as the reverse complement.
TGAGGAGAGCCAGGGCTATAATATCAAGAGCCCTACCTTAAAAAAAAAAAAAAATTGATCCAGTGGTGGCGATGCACAGCTTTACTCCCAGCACATAGGAGGCAGAGGCAGGTGGATCTCTAAAATTCAATGCCAGCCTAGTGTATAGAGTGGTTCCAAGGCAGCCAGGGCTACACCAAGAAACCTTGTCTCTCAAAAGAAAAAAAAACATAAACAAACAAGGGATGGAGAGACGGTTCAGTGGCTGAGTAATTGCTGCGCTTTCAGAGGACCTGCGTTCAAATCCCAGCGTACACATTGGGTGGCTCACTACCCAACCACCTGTAGTTCCAGTCCCAGGGGATCTGGGGGAATACACCTTTAACCCCAGCACTTGGGCATGGGAGGCAGGCGGATCTCTGTGAGTTCAAAGTCAAGTAGTCTACATAGTGAGTTTTAGGACAGCCAGGGCTGCACAAGGACCCGATATCTCAACAAACAACAAAATCACATAAATATAAACAGAAAAAAACTTAAAGTTCTTATTATCTGTCTCTTTAGGGAATTTGAATTTCTTTTTCCCTGTCAAAGAGGAAAAACAGCAAGTAACAAGGCCAAGGATGTACACTATGTCCAGAGGCTGTCGCTCACTTTTACCTTAAATGGCTTAGTGAAAAAAGCTATTTGAGGGGCTGGAGAGATGGCTCAGTGGTTAAGAGAACCAGCTGCTCTTCTAGAGGAACTTGGTTCAATTCCCAGAACCCACATGGCAGCTTACAACTGTAATCTCAGTTCTAGAGGATTGGCACAGACATATATGCAGGCAAAATACCAATTCACATAAAATAAAAATAAAGATTTCCGCCTAGTTACTCTTAAAAAAAAAAGCTATCTGAGGATCTGAAGTGTTTTAAAACCTTAAGCTACTGTTTTAGAAAGGCTTTCAAAACTCCAAATATAATTTTAACAATAAATTTCCAATATTTAAGAGAAATATTAGGGTAAATATAATAAGTTGCATGCTTTTAAAAATAGTATCTTTAGGATTCATAGATAAGTGGATCACCAATTTGTTCAGCCAGCATTTACAAAGGGAAGAGAGCTGAGCAACTGCCACAGCTCCAACTCTAGAAGTGGGCTAACCTCCACTAACTACACTGTTGGTAAAGCTTACTAATGTCTAAGACGTAAGAAGAGACACTTCAAAATGTAATCAAAATTAACAGAGTCAATATTTAACAAAGTCACATTCAAATAGGCAAATGAAATGGCTGACATGAGTCAAAACACATATTAATAAATGAAAATGTTCTTATTTAATTAAAAGTCAGTAATCTTTGTTGGCTAAGAGCTTTTGGTAACAAAACCACCAAAGTGCCCACACACATGCTTCACTAGGAAGCAGCAGGTGCTGCAGCATATTGGAGATCTGCTGTTTCTCCTTCCTCTCCTCTGGGACCATGGACCTTGAGCTAACAAATAAAGAGCAATGTTAAGAATTAAGCTTATTCTGTAAACAATGCAGTAAAACACAACAGATGGGTGTGCTCACCTTTCACTAGCTCTATTACTCTTGGTCTCTGCGGTTTGGCCTTAGGAGATGGAGAACTGAATCTGAGATATGGTCCTTTTTTAAGAGTGCTGCGATGGCCCTGATAAACCGGCTTCCCATATATTTGTAACATATAATCCTCGTCTTGTAAAACTGTGGTTGACTTCACGAGTCCCTACAAATGCAAAAAATGTTAGCATTACTATAAAAATAGTAATGTCTTCCACCTAACATAAAAGGTTTTACATTACTGTGTATACTTTCAGGTACTGATGGTTAAACACATTTTACATAGCTATTATGTTTAAATAAACTAAACGGCCTTTAAATGACTTTATACACTCCCAGCTCCACTTTCAACCATAATCAAAATGCCGCAGAAATGGACTGGAGAGATAGAGAGCACAGGCTGTTCTTCCAGAGGACCCAGGTTCAACTCCCGGTAACTTACAACCCATCAGTGACTGTACTCCTATGGGATCTGAAGTCCTCTTCTGGTATATAGACATACATACAGGCAAAACACCCATATAACATAAAATACATAAAGAAATCTCCAAATTCCACAGAAACGCAGCATTTACTAAGCATTACAGCCAAGCATTTAATTGCATTTCTCTGTTCAATAATCCATGCTTAGCACAAAAACATTAACGGCCAGTTAGAGCAGTAAAGAAAACCTCTCCAATCAACTAGTACCATGTCTTGCACTCATTAGGCATTACAAGTAATTTTTTAAGTTTAAAATAGAGCACGCACAAGAAGATGGAACATGCCTTTCTGTGACATGGATCTGACTAGTAACAGGCAGCTGAATAATCTCATGATATCCCTGCTATGTACTGTGATTCTAGGTATGAGCTCCACAGCTGGGCATGGGGCTGTGTGCCTGTCTTCCCAGTCTGGGCAACATAGAAGACCCTGTCTCTTAAGAAACAAAAAGCAAAAAAGCAAAAAACAATGGGGCTGGAGAGATGGCTCCATAGTTAAGAACGTTGAAAGCTCTTCCAGAGAACCCAGTTCAATTCCCAGCACCCACACAGGAATTCTCAGCTGTCTGTAACTTCAATTCCAGAGGATCTGACACCCTCACACAGACATACATGCAGGCAAAACATTAATGAATGCTCAGAAAATAAAAATAAATTATTTTTAAAAACAAACAAATGGAAGAAAGCATAGATTGTATGTGGTCTTCCACATTACAGGTCTAAAGTCTTATGTAGGCAATGGTACAAATCTGCTCTAGGTTTGTACAGCTCTTCAGAGTTTAAAATTTTTCATATCCATGCCATTATTTCTATCTCTAAGGAAATGCTCAGGAACAATGTGGCATCTAAACACAAACTCAGATTAGGAGCTCACTTCTTTCCTCTCTCTCTGTGAACCTGAGGCAGGCCGGCTCCTTCCGGGTGCACCCCTAAACTGCTCCTGTATTTGTTTTTGACAATGTCTTCTTGGAATTGCAGATTTGCTCACTGGTTTGTCTCGGGTGTTGGCCTTAATATCTCTACTCATAGTCAGAGCTTGCTTGTTCCGTTGATTCTTTGGATCAAATCTCTTTTGTTCATAATCTTTTCTCATAAGTTCATCCTAAGGCAAAGAAAATTAAAATTACTTAAGCCAAAGCAAATAGTAATGCTTTCACACTAAAATTACTGGAATTTATTTGTTGTACAAACATTGTTTAGAAATTCTAAATGCTTTAAAAATAAAGAATAGTAACTTACACATAAAAAGTAACTTTCTGGAAAAATGAACAAAACCTAAGAAGAACTAAGCACAGCAGTAAATGCCTGCAACTCCTGCACCAGAAGACAGGAGAGACCCAGCTGGAGGCCAGCCTGGGCTACACAGAGAGATCTGTCTCATAAAATGAAAGTAAACAAAACAATCCTAAAACGAAAAGGCTATTGAGTTATGGGACATGGGGAGGAGGCAGCAGAAGCACAGGAAGCGGGCATTGCAAAGGTTTTACCCTTCAGATGCTTGAATCACATGACATTAATACTTTAGAAGAACAAACTTAGGCACATGATTTATAATATAACTAAGATGACTATATATAAATTTAAATTATTTGAAGATTTAAATAAACATTTACATAGTATTAACAGTGATGGCAACATATTCTGCTCACTGGAATATAGCCAGAGGTCACTTCATCTTTTTATCTGGTGAGTTTATACAACTAAATAAACATACATATATTTGTATATACATATATGTATGTGTGCTTACATATGTATTTGTATGTATGCATGTATGTATATTATATATATATATATATTTGATTACAAGTAACAAAGGTTTTACCGCCCTTATTACCACCAAGAGTAAACATGCAAGCACACTGGATGAAAACAACCAATTGCCTTGTATTCCAAAATAAAAGTAATGGTTACCTTGTCTAATTCTACACTTCAAATACACAAACTTAGAGACTTTTTATGTCTGAAGACATGCTGTATCCTTCATGGGTTTGAGAAAGATTCCCCTTAGAACTGACTTTTCTGTGCTTTAGTAACTTTGGTATGTTTACCTTAGTGCATCAATGCTAGTCAATCTGCTGTCTTGAAACATCTTTTGCAAGTAGAATTTCATCTTCTATTTTTGTCAATTTTCTTTCGAATTTCTCATATTTCATTTATTGTCTAATATTTTGGCATAGAGGAGCCAAATAAAATTTATAAGAATAAAGAGTTTCCTAGACGGGTGGTGGCGGTGCATGCCTTTAATCCCAGCACTTGGGAGGCAGAGGCAGGAGGATCTCTCGGAGTTCAAGGCCAGCCTGGTCTACAACAGCTAGTTCCAGGACAGGCTCCAAAGC